>NW_004624769.1:5106209-5122425 GCF_000247695.1 Heterocephalus glaber
AATAGTTTCTCTGGTGTGAGAAACTGAAAGTGTAAATAAGGACTAAATGTATAATAGGTAATGGATTGGGTCTTTAAATTGGTGGTGTCTAATTTTTTGAATTCTTATATATCCTAGATTTTAGTCCTTTGTCTGAGGAATAGCTGGTAAAATTTTTTCCCCATACAGTGGGTTGCCTCTTTATTCTGTCGGTGGCTTCCTTTGCTGTGCAAAATCTTTTTAATATGACGTGATCCCAGTCATTGACTCTTTGTAATACAGTATTTCCTGTGGGATTGGGGTTTTGTTCATAAAATCTTTGCCTATATCTTCGAGAGTTTTACTTATTCCATCTTTCAACATATTAACTGTTTCTATTTTAATATTTTGATCTAGCTTTTTTTTTTTTTTTGTACCAGGGACCTTGTGCTTTCAAGGGAAATGGTGGCATCACTGAGCTAAATCCCTGGCCTGGGCCTAGTTTTAATTTTCAGCATGTGGAAAGTCAGTTTTCCCAGAACCACTTATTAAAGAAGCTTTCTTCTAGTGAAAGTGTTTGGCCTCTTTGTCAAAGATAAGGTAGCTGAGTGTGTTAGAGTTGTTTCTGGATCCTCTATTCTGTTTCACTGAACCTTGGGTCTATTTTTTGCCAGAACCATGCCATTTTGATCATGGTAGCTCAAATTGGTGATTTTTATGATTACATTGACTACATGAGGTCAAAGTCTTCAAGGCCTTCCTAACTCAAATTTATCTATTTGAATATAGATTCCAGGCAATGTGCAACCTTTTCCTTCGATCTGAAGATCCATTCCATTATTAATGTATATCTCATTGGGGAATGGATCCTGTGAAATCACAAACTAAAAGAGATGTATTTAAGACTGCAGATTTGTAAGCTTGTTGTTAGTGTGTAATTGTCATGTGCAAGATATATAAAATTTCAATATGACTGGTGTTTACCACACATGTGAACAAGGGTAGAAGTTGACATTAAGGGAGGGCTATCTGATGAAATAAAATGAATTTTATCTGCTTTCTATTTTGCTCAATATTTCTGCAACTTTGGGTCCACCCACATGTATCTTTCATATGTACTCAGGACAATTATTTTACACGAATTGTATAAACTGTCTTATATTTTCCTAGATGAGATACCACGTGACAAATTAGTTCATTGAGAGTCATGCTAACAACACCATACCACACAGCCAAGAAAGTTATCTAAATGGTACAGTACTCATGTATGTTCAGACATGAATTTATTCCGTTTCTAACTGCTCAGCAGAGTTATCTTGGTTGCAGTGAGATTTTTTTATTCAGTTTGAGCACAGTATTTGCCTCAAATCTCATAAAGCCTGGTGTGTTACTGCTGTTCTGAAAGTCTCCTGTGAAGCAGCAAGACGTTTAATGAATTGGGAATATCCTTGTATATTGCATTTACTTAAAAAGGGAAATTTATTTATTTATTTATTTATTTATTCATTTATTTATTTATTTGGTACCAGGGATAGAACTCGGGTTCTTGTGCTTGGGAGGCAGGCAGCAGAACCACTGAGCTAAATCCCCGGCCCCCGGGAAATCTTTTTAAACAACTATAGCTACAGAAATTTAATTTAATTTATTTAGGAGGAAATGAGAGACTTGAATTGTAGGTGTGGAGTCTTACAATCTTACAGACTGATAAAAACATGGTTTGGGGGATGGTTAGAACGGCATGGAATTTCTTCAGTCAAAATGATTTTTGTGAGCACATTCCCAAACTCACAATCATGTTTTGATAAGAAAAATCCCTTTCTCCACAAGTTCTCAGGTCCCATTCATTGGCCTCCTGCCCCCAATTCTGGAACCTATGTCAGCCTGTTATGTGGCTCAGTTCTTGGTGATATGTTTTCAATTTGAGTCAACTTGATGAGAGAAAAATTACTAAAAAGTGGGAATGAGCTGTGAGGTGAATAGGGTTTTCCTATCAAAGTGGAGGTATTTTTAAAGGCATTTATTATTTTAAACTAAAACATTTATAGAAAGCCATGAGTGTGAAGTGTATGATTACCAATTGTGGCTTTGCTGTATTGAAAAATTCAAGTTCATAGGAAATATTCAGAGGCCCTGGCTGGCAAGCAGTTTGTTTAGGGGAACAATTTGATCCAGAAGGCATATCAGTTTAAAACAACAGTTTACTAGCATAGTAGTAACAGACAATTAGGACTCATAAATATTCCCATGACTGAGAGATAACTCAGGATTTTAGGTGGAAATAAGTGTGTTATGAAGAGAGCAGAATTGAAATGCTGTATACGTCCGTGTCTTACATGAGATGAATGTATGAAGTGAGAAAACCACTCCCTCATTTTCAATATTTTTATGGGCTATGATGTAATACAGTTGTTTTTTTCTATGTTGAAAATGATGAATATCATTTTTGGCACATTTGTTCCATTGTAAAGGAACATTTAGCTTATAAGTGAAAAAGTTTGGCTGTGACCATTGGTTGAAGAGATGTTGTGGGCTAAGTTTACTTTCTTAGGAAAGGTCAGTTTTGTGTGGTATTCCCTGGAAATTTGATTGGAACATATAAAATTCTTATTGTATGAATTCTATATGATCTGAGGGAAATACATTTAATCATATTGGGTAAGAGGATTCCTTTTTGTGGGACTTCTTAGCAAGCTTGCAATACTTTTTCTTAATTATGTGTCATGGAGTTCATTCTACAAGGTTGCTTTTGGTGTATTGTTGTGTAAAAAGCAGGATGGAAACAGTATTTATAGTATATGATCCTATGTATACACAAAACTTTATGTATTCATGTGCATATGTATGAAAAGACAGATGTCTTGAAGGCTGGTAATAGTTAACTCTCAGCGGTGAATTTTCAGTAATTATTTTCTTTGTATTTTTTTTATGGTGCTAGATTTTCTTTTGTTACTGTGAACGGTGCCATACATTTGAAAGGAGATGTGCAGTTTAGTGATCAATGATATAATGAGTATCTACTGCCTAGCTAAAAAATATACTGCTTTATTTTAGAAAGCAAACCTTCTGTTCTTTTCAAGAAGGTAACTATTTGCCTGAATTTTGTGCTAATTATTTCTTTGCTTTCTCTTACAGTTTAGCCATCTAGTAACGTGTTCCTAAGCCATATATTGTTTTATTTTGATTGGTTTTTGAACTTTAAATAAATGAAATCATACAGGATTTTGCTTGTTATAGTTTACTTGTTCATATCAAAGTGTATCTGATTTTTCTTTGTAAGTGGAAAATTTTATTTATGTACAGAAAATGAATGAAGTTATAGCTATTTTCAAAAAGAAAATCTCATATGTACATTTAAAAATATGATGCCATATTCTTAAGTGAAATAAATTGGACACACATGTGTAAATATTGAATAGTTTCTCTGGTGTGAAAGTGTAAATGAGGATCAAAATGTATAGTAGATAATGTGAAATAGGAAGAAAAGGTCCAAAGGGGGAGGGAAAGGGGAAATGCGAGGGGTAGGGGAAAGGAAAGAAGGGAAAGGAAAAATATGAGAAAAGGGAAAAACAGAAACAAAATCTTTTGTAAATAGGGAGGGGTGGAGGAGTTGAAGGGAGGGCAGGGGAATGGCGGGGGGGGGAGAACCAAAATATATCATGTAAAGGTGCAAATTCCCAATGATGAATGTCATCATATTGTATACCTAAAATGTACCAATAACCCTAATGAATTAAAAAAATATATATGGAGGAAGAGTACTGAAGAAATCATGCTTCTGTTAATTGAAATTTTTTTTTGTCCATTCTTACATGTCCACAAATAGTGTAGGTAGCTGCTTGCTTCCTTTTTTGGCCCAGCTGGTCAGCCACTGCGTTTGAGATTTAGCTATTAGCTTTTGTTTTCCTGGGGATTTTAGGAACTATGTCCAAGAGAAAAACAGCATCATTGACCACCCAACATGAATGAAGTGAACCAGTGATGAGCTTTAGTACTTGGAAAGCAAAGAGCAGGTTTTGCGGGCAGAGGAAAGGAACGATTCTGCAGCTGGGGATATTTGGAAGACAGGCTTCAGTGTGACATCGAAATGAAGACTTGCACTAGCCACGATTGGAGCTGATCTAAATGTTCCTCCATGAATGAATTAAGAAAGAAAACATGGTATGGAAACACAATGGAATACTATTCAGCCATAAACAATAATGAAATTCTGTCATTTGAAACAATATGGATGAATCCGAAACACATTAAGTTAAATAAACTGATCACAGAAGACAAATACAGCATGATCCTACTTATATGTGGAATCTAAAAATGTTGAACTTCTGGAAGCGGAGAGTAGGATTGTTGTCAGAGGCTGGGTGTGGGAATTGTTATGGAGATGTTGGTCAAACTGTACAAAATTTTAGTTAGGTAGAAAGAGTAAGCTCAAGAGGTCTATTGTACAATATAGCAATTACAGTTAATAATATATACTTGAAAATTGCCAAGAGAGTAGATGTGGAGTGTTATCATCACAAAGAATTAAATATGAGATAATATTTTATAAGTAGTTTGATTTAGCCATTGTACAAAGTATACATATTTCAAAACATCATGTTATACACCACAAATATAGAAAGTTTTTACTGTCTAGTAAAACAAGGAGCTGTGGGTATCCTAAAGGGAACTGAGGAGAGAGTGACAAGGTGATAGTCAGGTGTGTGAGACACAGACAAGGTTAGTGAGTAGGCCAGACTTCCTACTGTACAGCTTTGCTCATATGTACTGACAAGCGGTTTTTGAGTACTTAGTACATCAGACTCTATGCTAGGCATTTGCAATTTAAAGTATAACAAGGATCATCCCTGGCTTTTAAAGAACTTCCAGTTGAATGGAGGATAAGATACACCAACAATCTTTGTACTGTGCTCCAGTGTCTAGTGAGAGAATACAAAAGAAACACTAATTGACTACAGGGAGCTCTCGGGGAAGAGGAGAGGCCATGCTTATTCTGAGTGGCACTTGAAGGATGAGTGTGGTGGCCAAGGAAGGGGAAGCTATTCTGTTGGAGGGAAAGGAATTTACAGAGGCGAGGGGACCGGAGAGCTCCAGCCTACAGGGTTCTGCTAATAGTGGAGGACTGGCACCTTCGACACCAAGGGGATGGCTCTGAAACCTGACTTTTCACCCACCTGTTCCAAATCACTCTGTACCTGTCTTATGTGGCACAAAGGATCATTTATACTTGGCCTCAGTCCACCTCTCCTCCCATGCTTCCATGTTATTTCTCTGAAATGCTTCTGCATCATAATTTCCTTGTCTATAAAACAAAGAACTCCTCAGGTTGCCTGGACTCAATTTTCTACTTTTTCTGCAGAGATCCTGGTGAGTGAGTATTTCTTCTCAGGCAGATAAGATTTGTCTTTTATTACTGCAGTTGGATTACACAGTTTCAGAATTACAGAGTTCCATGTTCCTGTGAGTGGAGTGAGCTATTCAGGAAGCTTTAAATTCAGGAGTCTCTGAGAACCCATTAATCATTTAGATGAGTACCCATGGGAAAAAGATACTATATGACCATGACATGTTATGAATCTATTGGAAAATAATTCAGCCATACTTGTATAGTGTTTTGTGTATGTTTTCCTTAAATTTTATAACTATATCCTATGTGTTTACAAACCGAAGATTTGAGGGCCATATACAAGGTATAGTTCTTGTGGTACTTTGCTGCTTCATCTGTTTCAGTAGAGTACAACTATAGCACAAGAATCATATCAAGTAAATATATCACAGTTTAAAAAATGTTCAATTTCAGAATCGGTAACCGTAAATTGAAAAACATCGAAATTGGGAATGGAATAAATATGAGAAAATGAAAAAAATGGAAACAAAGTCTCTACAAATAGGGAGTGGTGGAGGAGTTGAAGGGAGGGCAGGGGAATGGGGAAAAAATAAGAACCAAGATAGATTATGTAAAGGTGCAAATTTTTTTAATTAAATTCTTTTATTGGTACATTGTAGGTATACAACATAATTACATTTCTCATTGGGAATTGTACCTTTACATAATGCATCTTGGTTCTTATTTTTTCCCCATTCCTAGCCCTCCCTTCACCCCCTCCACCCTTCCCTATTTACAAAGACTTTGTTTCCATTTTTTCCATTTCTCATCATTTTTCCTTTCCCTTCTTTCCTTTCCCCTGCCCCTCCCACTACCCCTACCCCTTTGGACCTTTTCTTCCTATTTTACATTTTTGATTATTCATTCTAATCATTGGTACATTTTAGGTATACAATATAATGACATTCATCATTGGAAATTTGTAAAGGTGCAAATTTCCAATGATGAATATCATTATATTGTGCACTTAAAATGTACCAATAAAATAATTTTTAAAAACTACTGAAATTGTAAGAACAAAATAAACCTATTATCTGTACATAAATAGAACATGCTGTGTAACTCAATGAAATTTGATTTCACAAGCAATTATTGTGATTCTTTATGGATCAGACTTTCTCCATGAGACACCGCTTCTGCCCTCTGTAGTTGTTCAGGTGCCATAACTCTAAAGGTTCTGCCCACAAGAATCAGATAACAGGGAATATCTCATCCTTCTCCACTTCTCCAACGTGTGACTCCAGCTTTCCTACAATCTGACTCTCCTGGGTGACTCTCCTGGGTGAGAAATTCATGTGAAAGTTCATCAGCTCCTTACTAAGTCCCGAATAGCTCTGAATCAGTAAAATAGAAATAAACACAGGCTGACTTAACAAGAAACACTGGTGTCTACATTTTACTCCAGAAACTAACAGTGAATTAATGGGCTTTCCCTCTTCTCCCCTTACTCAGACTTAATGTTACTAATTTAGAGTTTTTGTTATTCCACAGAAAAACTCTCTGAGTATTGGCACATGGCTCTCAGACCCCAGTCTTTTTGCTCAGCCTCTCTGGGTTCTTTCACTCAGGAAAGGCTGCTGAATTGAACCAAGATTGTATTAAAACCATCTCGGTGTTTATTTTCTAAGATGTGTTGATTGTAGTGATTAAATTGAAATAGGAAAATCTCTACTGCTACCACCTTGCTCCAAACCACACAATAGCTCATGTGATTCCTGCAATGTTCTTCTAACTGGGTTTTCTGCTTCAGTTCTTGATTCTCCACTCATCAGCCATACATTTACCTCAGGATATTTGGATTTGTGATTCCTTCTGCCTGGACCACTCTTCACCCCATTCCTGGCAGTTTCTTTCAAAGTCACTGTCTGAATGAGGATTTTTCTGCCTGCTTCAATTGATATTGTAACTTCCAGCCCATTACATTTTTATTCCCTTTTGCAACTTTATTTTTCTCTGTGTTACTCATTGACATCTAATATATTACATGTTTAAAATTTTTACTTTGTTGATTCCCTCTCTTCCATTACAAAATATAAGGTATGCAAATTTTAGTTTATTTTCACACTTTGGTGTTTCCAGTCCCCCTAAAAATAAGAAAGAAAGAAAGAAGAATAAATGAATAAATCTATAAGAAGGCAGGGCACTCCTACCTATGTATATATTTTTATAAAATAGTCTAGTTCTACTCCAAAATTTAGTTAGTATAAAACTTAGTTTTCACTTGAGAGAAAGCAATAGAAGTAACAATACATTTGCATATGGTATTTTTTTGTTATGTACTATATTATTCAGTTTAAATTTCACCTTTTTCTAGCTGGAGAGAGGAACAGGTTGAGTGCAAGTTTTGTCTTTTTTTTTTTGCTTTTTTCATATTTGCAAGAATTACTTTCATTAGAAAATGAAAAAATATTCAAGCTTTCCAGAAATATTCTGTTAGAGGAAACATTCAGAAATAGATTTTAAATATATTTCTTATGTGATCTGAATATTCAAAGAGAAAAGAACTCTTTGAGTAGTACTATGTATCATTAGATTAGGGCTGCTTTTGCAGTTAGGGTGTGCGATCACATTCTAACTCGGTTCTTCATCTTTATCTTCAGATATTTGATACAACATCAAGTCAGATGGTCACTAACTGCCTGTATATCCTTTCTCCTCTCTGACTTACTATAAGGGAGTAAAAAAAGAGCTTTTTATGCAGGAAGAAGAATGGAAAAGCTGTCAACCTATCTATCCTATTACTTGTTTTTGTAAATCAAATTTACAAAAATTTTATTTGGTTAAATACTGTCTGTTGGTATTGTCTATGCCTGCTTTCAGACCTACAATGACAAAGTGGAGTAGCAATAGATACAGTGTGGTTTTTCAAAGCTTAAAGTATTTATATCTGACCCTGTACTGAAAAAATTTGTAGATCCCTAACATTAGGTTGTAACCAGTTCAAATTGAGTAGACCAGGCAAAGGGATAAAACAAAGGTGTTTGATAGTTTGCAGAATGCTACTCAGACTTTAATTAATAAGTAATATATTTTCTCAATTTGTACAATTCCTCAGACCTGTTAGATTATTTAGAATATACATTTTCTAAATAAATCACTTATCTTCATTGACATACTGAAATTCAGAATGTTTAGGGTTTTTTAAAGATTGGTTTTCAAGTAACAATGATTTATAAATCTAATTTATGGTTCTTTTATACCTTTTTAGATCAACTATTATTTCATAAGCAACATTACATTTTACAACCTAAGCTATTATCATCCTGTTTTTATATGTGTGTACTTTGATTGACATTTGTCATAAATGGGCCTTGTTACAGTGATTAGTTTTAATAACATCTCATTTCTTTAAGTATAACTGTTTCACAATGGAAAAAATAAGTAATATTAGTGTTATGGTTCATTTGATTACCAATCAGCTTTTATAGACAAAAGTTAGTTTTTGGATTTTCTTAAAATACAGACAGCAACTATGGATTTAATATTCTGTCATATATTTGGTCATAAGATAGACTATATTGAAATGCCATTTGAGAAGTATGATAAGTAATTAAAATTAAATACTGCATTTGATGCATGAGAAGCTTTCAGAATGTGTTATCTTCTGTTTGGAATCTCTAGGAAGGATGTACTTAGAATACCTGTCATCTCAGCATAATACAGATAGTGCCAAACTTTCTGATATTTATTGAGAATTAGAGGGATATATGACATTTTTAGTATTAAATGCAACTGTATGGTCTGAAGAAATAGGTGTATTTGTAAGCATATTATAATCAGATTCACTTAGTCATTTTAGCAAACAAAGTAGACTTCTCTCTGTAAAACAGGCCTAACTATGAAGTCATTAAACCAGAAATACAGAATACATCTGGCATGGCCTGGTTGCAATAGATTCTATTGTGGATATCAAATGCAATAATAATACAAACTACCACTTATAGAATGTTACTTGTGCCAGGTGTTATTCTATGTTCTTTCTGGGCATTATCATCTCATTTGCTCTGCACCACAAACTTGCTTTCCATCCCTGGTTTGCTGATGATGAAGCTGAGTAAATTTAACAAAAACAAAGAGAGGAGGGGACAGAGCCTGGCCTTGCCCAATGCAGCCATTCTGCTTAGTCTTGAAGTCCAGGTCTTTGCCCTGAAGGATGCTGCTTCTCCAGAGAGGTGTACTTTTCATTTATCACAATGGGAGCAGGTAGTTAAATGAATCCTCTACTCTCATCTGTTTTCATGTCTTGCACAGTTGTTAAAAACAGCCTTCTTTTATGTCCTGCACTCTTCAGCTTTGAGTCCTTATATTTGCACACTTAATTGCCTTGTACAGAAGATCCCTGTAAGTAAAAATAAAAACAATTTTTTAAGGGCATGGGAGTCATTCTCCTCTTATTTATCTTTTTCCTTGATTCTTCTATAAGATGTTGTAAATCTTACCTATTATCCACTATTAAAAAATGTACTCTCTTATTTTGAAAAAAGAAAAAAGCAGAAATTCCACTGTTGTTCCAGACAGCTGTATTTTGTTGAGATGACTTAGTTCTGGAAGGTGTTCATTTTACTGGACATTTCTGGAAACAAATATTTTAGCTTGACTTATGGTGCTGAAATAATTATTGTTATTTTACTGATTCCACATACTTCCATTGGAAGAACAACATTTGGAAAGCATCTTCCGATTGTCCAGTTGTCCAGACACCATTCCTTGCCCTGAATTCTTTCAATATAGTTAAACCATGTGGTACTTTGTGTCAACACATTTTTGAGAATACTTGTAAAGAAACTTGAAGGTGAAAAGTGCAATTTAGCAGAAGTACAAGTTACTGATATGATGCTGTCAGCCTGCATCTGCTGAGGTGACCTCGGAGTCCATGCGTAGTGATCTACAAGCACGAGCTTCCTAGGCTTTTATGGAGTACCAGTAGTATGGTATGAGAACTAATCTGGATGGCACGCTTCCTCTCCATCGTCATGTGAAGCTTTGAGACTTTTTGGGAAGAACTTAGATTGTTTATCTCTGACTTTATTTCTCCTTATCTCAGCTCCTGTATTGTTTCCTGAAGAAGCAGAAAATTATGTGGTATCCAGAGGATGAAAATCATAGTCACATTGCTCGCTCAATGTGCATGTAACTGGATTTTCCACTTCTGCCTTTAGAATGATAGTGAGAAAACAAGGTGAGCTTTTGGGGCAAACAGTTAATAGATCCATCAAAACTTATTTAATTATATAAATGGTCAATGATATACTTAGTCTACTTAGTCCAGAAAATGCTTGAGGTGATTCACATTCATATGTGGAGCAAGATTGCAAGTATGAGTAAACAGAAAGTGAAGACCAGAGGAAATGTAATATGAAGGTAAAAACTGGGACAAGTTAGACAGAATGATTCAAACTGAAGAGTGCTAAATTCAATTTGGTTCAGAACTTTCTGACTAAGGTGGAAAGGGAAACATGATTGGTGAAGTCTAAATTTAATTAATTAAAAAGAAAATATGCAAATATTTTAGTGCTTTTATTCCCTATTATATTGAGCAATAAAAACCACAGTCGGTGTTATGGACTTAATATTTGTGTCCCTTCCAAATCCAAATACTGAAATCTTAGCCCCCAAGGTGATGACGGCATTTTGGTATTGTGAGTTGGGGTCTTTGGAGGTAGTTGTGTCCTGAGTTGAGATGAGTGTCTTTCCCAGAGACTCCAGAGAGGTTGCTTACCTTCTTTCTGCCTATGAAGATACAAGGAGAATTCAGCAGCTTGCCACCCAAAAGAGGATTCTCACCAGAAACGAATTGTACCGGCACCCTGATCATGGACTACTAGTCTCTAGAACTGTGAGACACAATGTTTATAAGACATCCAGTTCATAGTACGGCGTTATAACAGCCGAGACTGACTCAGACAGTGGGTTGGAACTTTTGTTAAGATTCACTTTGATGTGTTAGTCACTTCAGGGAAGTGATTTATTTTTTCCTGCCTGAGATAACATAACTAAATGTATCACTTCACTACCTTAAATAGCATGTGGAAAAAATTCCTTTCACTATGTAGTCAATTTAAATTTGGACTATAATTGACTCCTTTGGCAGAAGCTGGCTGGCTGTATTCTTGGCAGAGTTATAAGGATCAACTGGTGATGCCATCTAGAAATACATTGGGAGATCATGTCTTTCTTTCTCTGTATCTGCCCCTGCGTTTTCTTGTTTAGAGGGCTTTATTCACTGTGGAGCTCGATGTCACATATGCATTTTAGAAACTCAAGAGTCTGATGTATTATCTCGCCTGTCAGCTAGCAAGTTAGCCTGCCAGAGTTCATGAATAAACAGCAGTAGCCAGAGTATCAGCATTTGTGTCAATACCCCAAGCTCCTTTTGTAACTGGGTGACATAAACAGAAATAGGTGACACCTGTACATGCAATGGATTGCATTATAAGAGAGAAACCCCGAGCTTAAGGAACTTAAGTCAAAATTGTATTGGACAATAGGCATGTCTATTCCTTTGTCTCATGAGGGAGAGGAGGAGATGTAATCTCTATCTTCCAAGGTGGTCAGCTATACAAACTCTTCAAGAAGATACTTTGGACAATGACAGCACCTGTCCTTGCAAGAAGTGCAGAAATGAGACTCTGGTGAACTGTCTTTCAGCAGTACCCTCACTCCTTTATATCCACTTGAATATCAACTGTCCGCGAAAATCAAAATGCTAAGAACTTTCACTTTTCAGCCTCCTTGGTGCCTACATTTTAGAGAAATCTTTTCTCTCTTTGATCTTTCATTGTGATTATAGTCTCTACCAGGATTTTTGTGTTTATCTTTTAATATATACCTCCCTGTTTGTAACGGTTTCATGAGTTAGTATTTTCAAGGAGGATCTAAGATTTTTTTTTTGAGACAGGGTCTCAGTATGTAGTTCAGGCTGGCCTAGAACTCACTATGTAGTGCAGGCTGGCTTTGAACTCACAGTGATCCTCCTGCCTCTGCCTCCTGAGTGCTGGGATTACAGGTGTGCACCACCATGCCTAGCCTTAAGATCTTTGAGGAAAGAAACTACTGTTAGAACTTATTTTGTATCCACCTTGTAGTCAGTACTATGTGAAGAATATAAATGAGAATATGAGAAAAGGCCAAAATTGGAAAGTATGTGTATGGCAACAAAATGAAAAATAATTGGCCATAATTTCCAACTTGTTATGCTGTAGTGACCAAAGAAAAAGGACTCCTAGACCAAGAATCTGAAAGTTTTTATGACTTCATAGCTGCAGCATGCCAGAATTCCACAGCCAACTCATGACTTGACTGTACTGAAGTTTAATCTTGGTGTGTTAGTGACATGTGCTGATTTATCTCTGATTAAATATAGGAACGGAAGGGACTCTTATGAGACAAGGCTGGCTCTGATTTTATCCAGAAGCTTCTTGGACAAATGGTGCCTTGCAATGTGCAGAAGACAGGTAACAGCAAGGTGGAAGGCAGAATTCGAAATATGAATTAATCACGCAACAAGTCCATGTTTATTGAAAACTAGTGAGGTAAATGCTGTGTGCTAGTCATGTAAGTTTGGTTCATGGTACAGAGGCAAAGCATGAGATGAGTGCGTGTATTTGAAATAGTTTTGAAACATAAGTAAATAGTTTTCTTTTTTCTCTATCTCTTCAGAAGAAAGGAAGAACACAATTAGTTTTAAAATAGCAATGGAAGGCTTCTGTACAGAGGAGTAGTTTATAGATGTGTGGGATGCACTGTAGCCTAGAGAAAAGGATAAGATTTGGAATTGGATTAAAATCTTATTGACTATGTGAGTCAGGTTAAGTTACATGGGCTTGCTGAGTTGTCTTACCAGCAAATGTGGAAAGTAAAACCCACTTCTCAGGCCAGGGATTTAGCTCAGTGGTTCCGGTGCCTGCCTCACAAGTGCAAGGTCCTGAGTTCAATCCCCGGTACCTAAAAAACAAAACAAAACAAAAACCACTTGTAAGGATATTTGAAAAAAAATGAGATTATGTATGTTGAGCACCCAATACAGGGCCTGTATCAAAATAAGTTCTGTTGTTATTAGATAATTGACCCATAAGGTTGACTCCTAATGAAAAGTCAGGAGGTGGTTGAAGGAGGATTAAAAAGATCCCTCGGAGGCATCTCACCCAGGAAATAATCCAAATGTTTTGGGTAGGCTTTAACCATGCAGCAGGACACCCATCAAAAAAAAAAAGGGGAGAAAAGGGCAACTACTTTTCCTAATTAGTAATGGATAAAGTCAAAGCTTTCAATTTTCATAGCCACATAGAAAAAGAAAAAAAATATAACTGTATTAATCTTTGTAAATTTTCCATGCTACAAGTAGACAACTTACATAAATTACTTCTGATTTAGTATAAAGAGTTCGCCTGAGTTTCAGGTTAGGTTTCCATATTTTTTTTACTTGCTTTTTAGATATTCTTATTATCAAGCATAAAACTAAAACGGTAATATAGGGAGTAAGAATTTCTTTGTCAAACTGAAATAAGGTAATTGGTACTTTTCCAAGATAGTCTAAAGGGGGTAAGTTGCATTTATGTGATCTAAATCCATTGGTTAAATGCACAGGATTAACATCTGTTAAAAGAGTTGTTCTTGGCATGCAGGTGTTCCAATATTTGCATTTAGTATGTGTTTCAGAAACAGCCTCTGAGAAAAACATTTATATAACAATCTGGTGGTTTTATTGTCTAAATCTGTCAGGACAGTCTTTTTGCTACTCAGATTTTGTGACCCTCTAGCAAGCCATAAACTATTTAACGAAGTGAGTATATTGAGAGAGATGACAGACTTTCAAACTTTAGGGGAAAGAGTATTACACGAGAAGAATCAGCTTTTCCCCCTGAGACTGTGCCTAATATGTGAACAGCAAAAACAATTACATTGATTTCAGGAAGTCCAATAAATCCCATTGCACAGTCTCACTTTGAAATATTACATCACTCAGCAAAAGCTTAGGTTCATATATTAGTTGAAATGAGCTAATCATGAATTAATTAGCATCAGTTTAGTTTTGTGAATGGAGGGCAGAGGCAGGGCTCTGGTTTCCCTCTGGTCAGCCCTCACAGTGTAACTACACCTGCAGTGAAAGTCGCACTGTTCCCGTATGTGCAGGGTGAGCCCAGTGCGTTTATTTCAGCAGTCTTCACTATCCCCACTTTTTTAAGTATATGTGCTGCCGAAGCGAGCACTTCACGATTCCCACTGATCACCACTAGCTGTAATGACTGACTTTACCACTCCCTAATCCATACTGTTAAAATTAGCTGTGCTCTGGTCCATTCATTCTGGAGGTAAAGTGAGGGGAAATAAATGTAGTGTGTCTCCAGAGAGTTGTGGTTTGAAATTAGAAATAAAAGAGAGGAATCAATTGGTTTCACACACTGCCAGATTATACCTCAGGAAAATTAAAACTGGGTAAAACTGAATTATAAGTGAAACTACACATGGCTAGGATAGCACATGATGGCTCACTGTCTTTTTTTGGTACCCTGGATCAAACTCGGGACCTTGCTCTTGCAAGGCAGGCGCTGGAACCACTGAGCTAAATCCTCAGCCCCTCACTGTCTTAATTACTTTCTAAGTGATTTAAATATATTTAGGGTACACAAATATTCAGATAGAAACTATGTTTTGTATATAAAAGCAATTAACTTTTTTTTTTTTTTGGTATCGGGGATCAAACTCGGGTCCTTCTGCTTGTGAGGCAGGTGGCGCTAAATTCCCAGCTCCCAGCAATTAACTTTTGATGGTAATGTCTGACATGTGGTTTGTTCTGATGTGATTATTTTGCTTTTTGACATTTATTTTATTTTTTATTGCTTATTGGAACATTTTAGGTGTACATTATGATCACATTCATCATTGGGAATTTGTACCTGTACATGATATATCTTGATTCTTCTTTATTCCCCATTCCCCTTCCCTTCCTTCCACCCCACACCCCTCCCTATTTACAAAAAACTTTGTTTCCATTTTTTCCTTCTTTTCTCATATTTTTTCTTTCCCTTCTTTCCTTTCCCCTAACTTTCTTCCCTACTTTTTCTTCCCTTTTGGACCTTTTATTCTTATTTCACATTATCTATGCTTTTTGACTTTTAGATTAGCCCTAAACCATAGTGATTTCAGGCCAATGGGAGATCACCAAGGAAGTTTCATTTGATGCAGATTTCAAATAACTTATTGCTTCAGAAAATCATCTCTCCTGAAAGACTGGGTGGGGTGGGGAATTGTATTTGTGGTTATATCTATAATTTTTTCTGATGAAATTCTAGAATTTTGTCTGGATCTCTCCATGGCTAGAACAACTATCTATTGTGTTATTTACTGAATACTAATACTTTCCCTAATTGTTTTAGTCAATAGACTCGACTTTAACTTCTCTTTCCTTCAGATGATTTCCCAAATGTTGGATTAGACCAGAAAAGTCTTCAGAAAAAAAAAATTTAGAGAGCTCTTATTGATAGTCAACTTTCAATTTTGTCAATTATGGACATGAATACATAAAATTTATCATTTCATAAATGAAAGTACATTTTAACACTAAAATTAGTCTATGAATGAAGGACAGTGCTTTAAATGAGGCAATTTAACTTGTGCAGATAGATAACTTCAGTAAAAACAAAAATAAGGATAACTTCATTATCTTTATTTCTTGTTTTGATGACAATGGATTGACATCTAGCAGAACATTAAGAATTCCTGATTGGTTTTGGAATCAGGAGGCATGGGTTAAGGTCATTGCCACTCCATGTTAGCTATGGGATTCTTTTTTTTTTTTCCCCATTAGCTTTATTGGTACATTTTAGGTATAAAATACAGTTACATTCATCATTGGGATCTTGTACCATTACATGA
>NW_004624769.1:5132384-5156233 GCF_000247695.1 Heterocephalus glaber
ATTTGTTTCCTATGTTGGGATTCCATCATGTTCCTGAGCTCCTCTCTACATTTATTAATCATGTCTTGCACTAGGGACACAATTTCTCCTGTTATCTGAGAAATTATTTCTGATTTCATTTTTTCTAGATCCCCTTTTGTTGCCAGTTCAATGGGTTCAGGTGGTTGAGTATCAGAGTGCTCCATCTCATTTCCCTTTGGGGTTGCTGTAGGTGATCTGAAAGTCTGGTTTTGAGACTTATTTATGTGTTCTCTCATTTCAGATGGGGTGGGGGCTGTCAGTGCCTGCATGGATTACCTCCTCTGAGCTTGGAGACTTGGGACAGGGGCTGGGAGCAGCGGTAGGGATGGTGGCCCAAAAGCCCTTTCCTGTGGGCTGGGAGCAGCAGGAGGGATGGTGACCGGGAAGCCCCTTCCTCTGGTCCAGGAGCAGTGGGATGGCAGCTCAGCAGCCCCTACCTCTGGGCTGGGAGAGGTGTAAGGGATGGTGGCCCAGAAGCCCCTTCCTCTGGGCCAGGAGCAGTGGGAGAGAAGGTGGCCCAAAAGCCCTATCCTCTGGGCTGGGAGCAGCAGGAGGGATGGTGACCAGAAAGCCCCTTCATCTGGACCAGGAGCAGTGGGACGGCAGCTCAGATGCCCCTACCTCTGGGCCAGGAGCAGCGGGACTCAGTACTGTGCTCTGGTGGTCTGGTGTCCTCTGCATCTTTGTAGTGTGGAACCAGGTGGCTGTACAGAGGAGCAGGGGTGGGGGTCCAGTTACTTATAAATATCTTGTTCTATTCCTTAAATCTATCAATACATGTGATGTTTTGTTGTAGTTTTTGTTGTTGTTTTGTTTTGTTTTGTTTTTTGAGATAGGATCTCACTATGTAGCCCAGGCTGGCCTGGAACTGGCAATCTTCCTACCTTAGCCTCCGAAGTGCTGGGATTACAGGCATGTGGCACCATGCTTTGCTTGAGGTACCATGCCTGGTTTGCAGTTTAAAAAATATTATTAGTCTGGTGTAATATAGGCAAGATGTAGCTGTTCATCATTCTTCTTTGTCAGAATTTTTCTGACTTTTTAATTTTTAAAATCTATATCAAGGTAATTGACACATAATGAACTATAGATTTAAATGTACCATTTTTTAAGTTTCTGGCATAGGCATACAAACAGTCAAGATAATGAACATATCAGTGACCCCCCCAAAAGTTTCAGTGTGATTCCTTGCTCTCTCCTACCTGCTCCTCCATGTCTCCCCAATTCCCAAGCCATAGTTGTTCTGTCTTCTGTTATGATGAGATTAGTTTGCACTAAAATTTTAGATAAATGAAATGCTACACGTGTATTTTTTCTTCCCAATTTCTTTCACTCAATCTAATTTTTCCTTCTGATCCATCCTGTTGCATGTATCAGTAATTCATTCCATTTTATAGATGAATAACATTCTATTGTGTGGATTTATCAGTCTACTTGGGCTGCCATAATAAAATACCAACAGATCTAGGTGCCAGGTGATTTGGTTTCCAGTGAAGTCTGTCTTCTCTGTTTACAGCTGCCTTTATATTATGTTCTAATCTGGCCTGTCCTTGTGCATAATCTCAGAGAGTTTCCTTATTAGTCACTCATCTGTCATGAGAAATCTACTGAAGGCTAAACTCTAGTTCTCTCAAAGGTACCATCTCTGAATACCATCACAGTGTGAGTTAGGGCTTCAACATTTGAATTTTTAGGAGGGGAGACACAAACACCCAGTGCTTGCCCCCCCCCCCCCCCTTTCCTCTGTCTGCCTTGGTGAACTGGCTAGAATTTCAGGTCCAACTTGAATAGCTATATTGAGTGGAGACACCATTACTTTTTTCTGGTCTTAGGGGAAAGCAGTCTTTCTCCACTAAATTGTTAGCTGCAATTTTGTAGATGCCCTCTCTCAAGTTGAGGAAGTTCTCTTCTGTTCCCGATTCACTGAGAAATCTTAGAAGAAATACTACTTGAACTTTGTCAAATGCCCTTTCTGGATTTGTTGAGATAATCATCTCAAAAAGATATATGGTTTAGTTTAATATGGTGATTTATATTGATTAATTTTAGAATGCTGAACCATCTTTGCTTTCCTTGGATAAACTCTATTTAGTTATGCTGTATTATCCTTTTTGTATATTGCTAGTTTTGATTTGCTAAAATTTTACATCAATGGGCTGGAGGGATAGTTTTTTTCCCCTTAAATATCTGTTTTTCATATTTGAGAACTTCTGGCCTCATGGCATGAATTGGAATTCCTCTTCAAATTTCTAGAAGAGTTTGTGCAGAATTGGCATTTTTTTCATAAATATTTGTTGGATGTCTCCAGTGAAGCCAGTTGGAGATTTTTTCTGTCTTTTTTTTTTTTTTGCAGCAAGTTTTTAATTAAAAATTCAATTTATTTACTAGGCTATTTAGTTATCTATTTATTCTTGAGTGAATTAGATAGTTTGTGTCTTTCCAGAAATTTGTCCATTTCAGCTAAATTGTCAAATTTATTGCCATAATTTTTCTTACAATATTTCTTATTTTCCTTTAATACTATAGGATAGTGATGTAACTTCTATTATTCCTGCTTTTGGTAATTTAAGTCTTCTTTCTTTTGTCCCCCTTAATTAGTATGGTTAAAAGTTTATCAATTTCATTGATGTTAAAGATGAAACTTTGGTTTTAAAAAATTCCTCTGTTAATATTCTATATTCTTTTTTATTGATATTTACTCTGACTTCTATTATTGCCTTTCTTCTACCTTGGTTTCAGTAGGTTCTTTTGTTTCTAGTTTCTTTTTATTTTATTTTATTTTAAAAATTTATTTTATTTTATTTTATTTTTTGGTACTGGGGATCAAACTTGGGACCTTGTGCTTGCCTGACAGGTGGCAGAACCACTGAGCTAAATCCCCGGCCCAATTTCTAGTTTCTTAAGACAAAGTGAGTTAGTTGATTTGATTGCTTTCTTCAATTTCTATATAGGTAGTTTAGTGTCATGGATTTACCTCCATATACTGCTTTAGCTGCATCTTAAAGAAGTTAAAACGCACATTCTGTTTCATTTTTTCAGCCTAATTACTGATTTCTTTTTTCTTTTCACCCATAGATTTAAAAAATATTTTGCATATTTTCAATATACTTAAGTGTTTTCCAGATATGTTTTATTGGTTTCTAATTTCATTGTACTCAAAAGTTTACATTTTGTTTGGTTTGCAACATTTTACATTTATGGAGACCTGTTTTGTGGCTCAAAATATGGTATGTCTTGGAAAAATTCAATATACCCTTGGGAAGAGTGTGGATTGTACTCTAGTGCTGTTAGGAAGGATTGTCTAGAAATAACAGTGAGGTCTAGTGCTGTTCATCTTTCATATCCTTACTGATTTTCTACTCACTAATTCCATCAGCCACAGAGAAAAGATTGTTGAAATCTCTGACTGGAATTCTGAATTGGTCTCTTTTTATTGCAGTTCTATGACTTTTCATTTCATATATTTTGATACTTTGCTATTATGCCTTTTTTATTAATTGCTTTCTTTGTCATTTTGAGATGAACTTCTCTTATTCTGGAAATACTTTATGCTCTCAAATGTACTCTGTCCTGTGTGAACATAGTCATTCCATTTTACTTTTCATTAGTGTTAGTATACTATATGGTATATCTGTTGCCCTTCTTTTAGTCAATTTATGTTCTATATTTAAAGGTTTGTTTTTGTAGGTGGCATATAGAGGAGGATGGTGGATGGTGCTTTTTTTATTTGCTTAATCTCTGCCACCAATGGAAATGTTTAGACCATTTACATTTAATCTCATAATTAATACAGTAGAGTTTAAATTTACCATCTTATATTTTTCTTATTTCTTCCATATGTTCCTTGCCCTACTTTTCATCTTTTTCTGTCTCTTTTTGATTAGTTGAATGCTTCATTGTTATTGGAATCATGATTCCATTTTTATTCTGTTGTTGGCTTATTAGTTAGAATGCTTTGTTGAGTTGTTTTAGTGGTTGTTTTGTGCTTACAGTAAAAATTTAAAATTTGTTACAATGTACTTTTTTTTTCTTTTTTGGTACCGAGGATTGAACTCAGGACCTTGTGCTTGCGAGGCAGGCACCGGAACCACTGAGATAATTCCCCAGCCCTACAATGTACTTTTTATTGATATTATACTGCTTCACATATTGTGTAAAAAATTTACCACAGTATGCTTCCATTCACTCCTCCAAGCCTTTTTGCCAGTGTTATACATTTTATTGCTATTCCTTATAAGCCCCATAATACATTTGTTATTATTTTACTTTATACAGTTATTTTTCCTCAATTTATTAGTTAACATAGTGTTTTTGATTTAATGTAGAATGAACAATTGCTAATGATTGGAATGATATCTAGAAGGAAAAAGATAATAAAAAATCAAAACATTTTAAAATTTCTTGATTATTGCTCATTTAAAATTTATATTTCTACTAATTTAGTTTCTAATAGTAAGTCCTGCAGAAATAACCAGAGATATGCAAAAATCTACATATAGGTGTTCAGAGAATAATTTCTTAAATATATCTGTGTGATCGGAATCCAGATCCAGCTATAGAAGTTGTTATGAAGCCTCTCCTGAGTCAACCTTACATCCAACAGGTCTATAGCCACTATTGTGATTCCCATCATTATAGATTAGTTTTACCATTGGTAAGCTTCGTATAAATAAAATCAATAAGCATATTTGTGAGATTCATCCATGTATTGCAAGTGGCAGTAATTTTTTGCTTTATTAGTGTAGAGTATTTCACTGTGTGAATGTACAACAGTTTAGCCATTTTACCATGGGATGGTATTTTTTACGCAATTGTTTAAAAAATTATTAGAACATATTTGCAATACATAACAACTACTTTCATTGTGTGTATTTGGTACAATATACATGTGACATCTTAGTTTCTCCTTTCATCCCTTTTCCTTCCTCTCTTTCCCTCCCCTCCATTTCTTTTAAAAAAATTACTGATTATTTTTCTCTCTCTATCTTTTTTTTTTTTGGTACTGGGGATTGAACTCGGGACCTTGAGCTTGCGAGGTAGGCGGTGGAACCACTGAGCTAAATCCCTGGCCTATTTTTCTCTTTTTTATTATTAAGTTTATTGGTACATTTTAGGTATACATAATGATCACATTCATCATAGGGAATTTGTACCTGAACACGGTGTATCTTGTTTTTAATTTTTTTTCCCATTCCCCTTCCCTCTCTTCAACCCCTGCACCCCTCCCTATTTACAAAAGCTTTGTTTCCGTTTTTCCTTCTTTTATTTTTTTTTCCTTTCTTTCCTTTCCCCACCCTCTTCCCCAGTTTCCCTTCCTCTTTGAATATTTTCTACTTCACAATAGCTATTATACATTTTGGTCTTCATTTACATTTTTAGTTTCTCACACCAGAGAAACTGTGTGGTGTTTAGACATGTATGTTCTACTTATTTCAATTAAGAGTGTGATCTCAAGGTGCATCCATTTAGCTATAAACGTCTCAAGTTTATCTTTATGCCTGAGTAGTACTCCATTTTATAAAAGAACCACATCTTCTTTATCCATTCATCAATTAATGGGCATTTAGGCTGTTTCCAAGTTTTAGCTATTTCAAACTGTGCTGCTACAAACATAGGTATCATGTATCGCTGTGATATGATGCTTTGAATTCTTTTTGGAAGATCCCCAGCAGGGGAATAGCTGGGTCAAACGGGACCTCTAATCCTAGGTTTTTGAGGTATCTCCATACTGATGTCCACAGTGGTTGCACCAGTCTACACTCCCACCAGCAGTGGAGAAGGGTTCCTTTCTCCCCACATCCCTGCCAGCATTTGTTATTAGTTGATTTCTTGGTAGCAGCCATTATTTCTGGAGTGAGATGGAATGAATCCCAGCATTGTGTTCATTTGCATCTCATGAATGACCAGTGGTAATGAACATTTTTTCATAAATTTATTTGCTGCTTCTACTTCTTCATCTGAGAGGTGTCTATTTATTTCAGTTGCCCATTTTTGGATTGGGTTTTAAAATTTGCCCCCCCTCCATTTCTTGATCTACTTTCCTAACTCAGTAGATCTATCTCCTTGTTTCTTTTTATCTATCTTTTATTTTGCTCTTTATTAATACTTTGAATTTCTCATATGAGAGAAACCATGTGGCATTTAAGCTTGTGTGTCTGATTTATTTTACTTAACCTTGTTGTCTCAAGGTTTTTTGAGGAATCTCCATATTGATTTGCATAGTGGTTGTACTAGTTTACATTCCCACCAACAATGTAGAAGTGTTCCTTTTTCATTATAGCTGCACCAGCATTTGTTATTTGATTTCTTGATAATGGCCATTCTTTCTGGAGTAAAATAAAATTCAGTGTTGCTTTAATTTGCATTTCTCTAATGGCCAGCAATGTTGAACATTCTTTTCTCTGTATTTATGGGCCATTTATACTTCTTCTGAGAATTGTTTATTCATTTCAGTTGCTCATTTTTTGATTGGGTCTTTTATTTTGGGTGGTATAATTTCTTTAAGTACTTTATATATTTTAGATGTATCAAAGTATAGCTAGCAAAATTTTTCCCATTCTGTGAGTTGTTTCTTCACTTTGTTGGTTGCTTCCTTTGTTGAATTTGTTATAATTCTATTTGTTGATTCTTGATGTTCTTGATCTTGTGTAACTGGAGTTCTGTTCTGAAAGACCTTGCCTACACCTATGAATTCGAGAGTTTTATCTATTTCATCTTTCATTAGGGTAAGGTTTTTGTTTTAATATTTAAATATTTGATCCATTTGATTTTCATTTAATATATGTAAGAGATATGGGTTTAGCAGCAATGTTCTGCATGTGTACAGCTACTTTTTCCTGAACCTTTTGCTAAAGAGGCCATCTTTCCCCCAGCATAAGTTTTTGGTCCTGTTTTTTTTTTGTACTGGGGATCAAATTCAGTACCTTGTGCTTGGACTTACGAGGCAGGCCCAGCACCATTGAGCTACATCCTCCACCCCTTGGCCACTTTGTCAAAGATCAGGTGACTGAAGGTGTTCACGTTGTCTTTGTGTCCTCTATTCTGTTAGAATGATTCACATGCCTGTCTTCGTGCCAGTACCATGCTGTTTTTTTAAAAAAATAACTTTATTATCAAACACACACATACAAAAATTAAAACCATTCAAAGAAGAACAATGCAAGGGGAAAAAACTACAATAATATTCAAATACAGTAGAATTCAACCAAAACAAAGCTGAAAAGCACTTAAACATTTTTCTGTATCTTAAAAAAGCTTCTCAAGCACCAACAAGACACCAGAAGATGTGATTTGTTTCAGAAAGATCTCCAAAACCAACATTGAATAAATAGTGGTCTGGAAAAAAAACTCCAGTTAGCTAGCATACTCCACATAAGCCAAACTTCTCCCTAATTTAAATTTTGATACAGTCATATAACACGCAATGGAAACACAATCCAAGAAATATGTTATTAGCCATTTCATCCATGTGTATCCTTACTTACACTCTCAGTTTCTCACACTAGAGAAACTATTTGGTATTTACACATGTGTGTCCTATCTATTTCACTTAAGAGTATGGCCTCAATATGCATTCATTTAGCTATAAATGTCTCTAGTTTCTCTTTCTTTATGGCTGAGTAGTACTCCATTTTATAAAACCCCCCCACATCTTCTTTATCCAGTTTCCAGTTGTTGGGCACTTGGGCTGTTTCCAAGCTTTAGCTATTATGAACTGTGCCACTGTAAACATGAGTGCACATATATCACTGTGGTATGATTCTTTTAATTCTTTTGGGAAGATCCCCAGCAGGGGGATAGCTGGGTCAAAAGGGACCTCTAAGCCTAGTTCTTAGGTATCTCCATACTGATTTCCACAGTGGTTGCACCAGTCTGCACTCCCACCAACAATGGAGAAGGGCTCCTTTCTCCCCATACCCCTGCCAGCATTTGTTATTAGATGATTTCTTAATAGCAGCCATTCTTTCTGGGGTGAGGTGGAATCTCAGTGTTGGTTTCATCTGCATCTCTCAAATAACCAGTGATGCTGTTTTAACTGCTCCAGCTTTGTAATATAACTAGAAGTCTGATATTGTGATGCCTCCTGCTTTGTTCATGTTACCAAGATTGCTTTTGCTATTCTGGGTCTCTTTTGGTTTTATACGAATTTAAGGATGTTTTTCCTAGTTCCTTGAGGAATACTGTTGGTATTTTGATTGGGATTGCATCAAATCTGTATGCTAGCTTTGGGGTATGGTCATTTTGGTAATATTAGTTCTGCCTACTCAGGAATAGGGTATATTTTTACATTTTGTACTACCCCCTTTGATCTCTTTTTTCAGATTTCTACAGTTTTGTTGTAGTGGTCTTTTGTTTCTTCAATTACATTAATTCCCAAGTATTTGGGTGTTTTTTTTTGATGCTATTGGGAATGGTTTAGTTTTCCTAATTTATTTCTTGGTGCATTAATTATTGGTGTACAAGGATTCTATACATTTTTGTGTGTTGATTTTGTATCCTGCTACTGCTGCATTGGGTTATTAATTCTAGAATTCTTTTGGTGGAGATTTTTCCCTTTTCTATTTAAGGATCATGTCACCTGCAAATAATGATAATCTGATTCCTTCTTTTGCGGAACATATAACTTTTATTTCTTTCTCTTGCCTAATTGCTTTGGTTAATATTTCAAGTACTACATTGAATAGGATAGTATACGTCTTTGTCTTTTTCCCAATTTTAGAGGAAAAGCGTTCAACTTCTCATTTAGTTTGATGTTGCCTATTGGTTTATCATGAATGACTTTTGTCATATTGAGGTAAGGTCTTTCTATACCCATTTTCTTCAGGTTTTTAAAAATATCATGAATAGTTGTTGCATTTTGTCAAAAGCTTTTTCTGTACCTATTGTTATGATCATGTGATTTTTGTCCTTGTTTCTGTTAATGTGGTGTATTACATTTATTGACTTGTGTATGTTAAACTGTCTTTCATTCCTGGGATGAAACCTTCTTGGTCATGTATTATCCTTTTGTTGATTTGCTGTGTTCTATTTGCCAATATCTTATTGTGGATTTTTGTGTTCATTCCCTCTGGTTTTTTTGGCTTTATTGGCTTCATTGTCTCTACCTAGGATATTCTTGAGTATTTTTTGGAGTACTGGCTTGGGGTTCATGTATCTTTTAAGATGTTCTTTGTCATGGGATGTCCTTATTTCTCTTTCAATTTTGAAAGGTAGTTTTGCAGGATATATTACTCTGAGTTAGGAGTTGTTTATTTTTAAGTCTTGGAACACTTCACTCCAAGCTCTCTTAACCTTTAAAATTTGTGTTGAAAAATTTATTGTAATCTTAATGGGTTTACCTTTACACATGAGTTTTTCCTGTTCTCTGTCAGCTTTTAAGATTCTGTCCTTTTGTTGGATATGGGATTTTGACTATGATATATGGTGGGGAGCATCTTTTTTCTTTTTTTGGTACCGGGGATTGAACTTGGGACCTTTCATTTGCAAGGTAGGCAGCGGCTCCACTGAGCTAAATCCTTGGCCTGGGAGCATCTTTTTTCAGTGTAGTTAGTTGGGGTTCTGTAAGCCTCATTTACCTGTATTTTGAGATCTTTCCTCATATTTGAAAAGTTTTCTATTATGATTTATGTAAATTTACATAAATTTTTACATGAATTTTTTATTCCATGTAGGCTGTCTTCTAATTTCTAACTCCAGGTAGTATTAGGTTAGTCTTCTTAGTGTCAGCTGGTAGTTGCTGGATAAATTTTTCTTGTTCTCTTATCATTTTCAAGCCTTCTTTGAGTAATTCATCATGAATTTCCATTTTTCCCTCAATTTCTGAAATCCTGACTTCACATTGATTATTTCTCCTGTTCCTAAATTCTATAAAATATTTTTATCTCTCTGGAATCTATATCATCGATAGATTTGTCATTCATGTTTTGAACTGTTTTGGTCATCTCTTTTAATTTTTCAAAAATTTGTTTCTTCCATGCCTACATTGGTCAGTTTGTATGTTAGTTCCACTATCTTTTGGATCATGTCCTTTTTGAATTTCCCAAGTTTTTAAAGTTTCTCTTTAACATCTTTTAGTTCCTCATTTCAACATCATTGATGTTTGCATTCTTTTGTACTCTGCCTTTTGGATCATCTTTGAGAGAGCTGTGAGTGTTTGATAGCAATCATGTTTATATATATATATATATATATGTATGTATATATATTTGATGCTGAGGGTTAAGGGAGGAAAGTTTGTTGTAGATTTGAGGATCTATTTAGTTGGGTTTTCTTTTCCAGTGATCTTAATTGTCCACATACGTATATTATTCACCTTTTCAAGCCATTCAATTCAAATAGGTTGGATCCTGCCATTGTGTTTTAAGGAGAGAATATCTAGTGGTTATAACAGCACCAACAGATCTGACCATATAACAATCATATGTATTAAACCTTGTTTTATACTTTCACCTTTTATCAGTGCCCACTACAGTCTATACTGTTTTTAGCAATTAGTCTGTGATGTAGAAGGAGAAGAGAAGGGAAAGAGGTAGAAAAGGAGAAAAGAGGTAAGTCAGTAGAAGGAGCAGTAGATAAGAGAAATATTAATAGGTAAAAAAATAGATAGGGGGTCAGACTGTTGAAGGTGCTTTATAATTGGAGTTAAGGGTTAGTGTTGAGAGGTTTTTGGAGAATATTTTTCAGTGCAGGTAGTGGGATACAGGGAGAGGGTGGTATAATAAGGGATTGAGGAAAGCTATGAGGTTGTGGGAAAGTGTTGCTATTTTTGCAGTTAATTTTGTTCAAATCCTCTAAGCACAATTGTGTTAGGGCTAACCTAACATGACCTTGCATGGTACCATTCACATTAAAACACTGGTGTACTCTTATTCTGTTTTACAAATACAGGCACCTGTTCTATGCATGTCCTATGAAAGGTGGAGAAGAACAAGGGAAGCCAGGAGAACAGGTAAAATAAGGAAGAGCATAGTGGTTAGAATAATAAAGTCAGAAGGTTAAAATGAGAAAAAATCGTAGAAGAACTGAGGAAGAGCAGACTATACAAAGAAAAACCTTGAAAAATTTAAACAGTAGAAAAGATAAGTAAAAAGTAGTATTGATATTGAAAGTAAGAATTGAAGAAAAGGAATGGGGAAAAGAGAAAAAAATATAACCTGAGTGAACCCAGAACAGGCACTCTAACAAACCAACATACAAACCATCTGCACATGGCTTTTATGGCATAAAGCCTGAGGGTTCACAGTTCCCTTCTGGCTTTAGTTATAGTCTGGTTGCAGGCAGCCACACCAATTTCCCACCTGCCTGTAGGTATTTATCAGCCTGGGCTGGGAGTGGTGAGGGGTGTCAGTTTCTTCTTTGCTGCGAAGTGCCCTTTGGATGTAGTTAACTGCAGTCTTTTGTCTCTGTCCCAAGATCTGAACATCTCAATGAACTCAGATCCAAAACTGTGTCTGTCTCAAGAGCTCCCCCTGCTAGTTTGTGGAACCTGAGGCTGTCCCCAGGCTTGGTTTAGGGACTCTTTGTCCCCTGGCATGATGGTCATCACTGTTTAGGATTTCCTGCTAATTCAGATCCTTTCAGCCTTTATGGAAATGAAAGGGAAGCACCCACTCTGAATGGACTGTTCAGTCATATTCCTCCCCAGTGTCTCCAGGAAGGTGATCTGTGGGTCCCTACCAGTGGGCTCTGCGCTGCCACACTGTTTGTGGTGTTTACCCCTTGTGTGCCTAAAGTGTGTGTGTGTGTGTGTGTGTGTGTGTGTGTGTGTGTGTATTTGGGGGGCTCCCTTGCCCTTGGTGAGTGGTGGAAAGGATGTCTCTGAGATGCAGTATTCCCTGGTGTTTGGGAGGACCATGGGAGAAGGACCATTTTTCCTTTTTTCCTTTGTTGGGGGCTTTCCTTGGGTCTCCACAGCAGTTTAGTTTATTCCCTTCCAGATGGGAGGGGAGGAAGGGTATGGGAAGAGCCTATCCCAGGAATCTGGCCTCTGCAGTGCTACCTCTTTTCTTCACACTGCTAGAGCTGTTCCCAATATTCTGTGCTTCTTGGAAGGTGGGGAGCAGAATTTGCCAGGGATGTAGACCAGCAGTGCTGCTTCTCCTTTTCCAGAGACCCAGACAATTGATTTGCTCTAAGTGGATCATCTTTCAGATTGATATTCTATATCTGGATGTCATTGCCGGCCATTTCAGAGTACCTGTATTTTCAGTAACTCTTCTCTGAGTATCTCAATTGTGCCACCTCCTCTAATCTGCCATATTGAATCTTCCTCTCTAGGTAACTGTTTTTTAAGGATATCTAACTTTTAAGAAAGAAAAACATTTTAAAAGCATGTAGTTACCATTTTTGGTGCCCATTATTTCTTTATGGACTGCAATTTATTTTTGACACTGAAGATTGCATCCAAGGCCTTTGAACTGAGCTACAATTGCTAGCCTTTCTTTTTTCTTTTTTCTTTTTCTTTTTTATCTTGAGACAGGGTCTCACTGAGTTGCTAAATTGCTCAGGCTTGGCTGAAACTCATGACCCTCTTGGCTCAGCCTTAAAGAGTGGTGGCACATTACAGGCATATACCACCATGGCCAGCTTCACTGATACCATTTTGCTTCTTGCTAAAGGACATTCTGTATCATTTCTTTCATTTCAGCTCTGCTACTGATGATTCCTTTCAGCTTTCTTATGCTCATAAAAGTCTTTATTTTAGTTTTGCTTTTTAAAAATGTATTTTGGGGGTAAAGGATTTTTTTGTTGGCTTTTTTTTCTTTCAGTACTTTAATGACATGCCACTGGCTTCTTGTGGCCTTGTTTCTGAGGAGAAATCTGATAATACCCTTTGTTTTTGCATATAATGTCTTCTTAATCTGGTTCTTTAAAATTTTTTATCAAAAAGGTTTCAGGCAGTGTAACTGTAATGAAATTTTGTGTAGTTTTAGCTATGTATTTTTGTGCCTAGGGTTCATTGACCTTTTTGGATATGTGTGTGTGTCTATTTCATTAAATTCCAGATATAGTGTGGCTATTATGCTTTCATGTATCTCCTTATCCCTTCTTTTTTAGGTATTCAAATTCCATGCACCTTAGACAAACTTGTATTTGTTTCTCAGCTTACTGATAACTATTCAATTATTTTAGTTCCTATGTTTTACTTAAGATAGTTTCTATTGTTATGTATTCTAACTAGCTTATGTTTTCTTCTGTAATATCTTTCCTACTGTTACTCACATATAGTATATTCTCCTTAAAAATTGTAATTTTTCATTTTTAAGTTTATGTCATCTTTTTCCATATTTCTTCTTAAGATATGCTATTGAAACTTTTGTTTCTTAAATATATATATAATATGGTTGCACTAACTATCCATGTCTGTTTTCACTAATTCTTTAATCTGTGTCATTTCTGTGTCAGTTTTGATTCATATTTCTCCTCATCGTGGATTGTATTTTCCTTATTTGCATTCCTAATAATTTTTAATTGAATGACAGATGTAAATTTTACCTTGTTGTGGTCTGGATATTATTGTACTACTATACATCTTGAATTTTGTTATTTGAAGAAATTAAATTACTTGGAAACAATTTGATTTGATGGGTATTGCTAAGCATTTAAAAAATGTGATATCAAAGTAGGATTGAGTCTAGAGTTACATATTCTCCAGTACTAATATCAAACCCTTCTACTTCATCCAATGGTTTTGAAATTATGAGCTTTTAGAATTTACTGATGAGTATAGAAACCATTCTTTCTTCTATGTGAGCTGTAGACATTGCTTTCCTCTTATTCTGTGGGTGGTTCTTTTCCTGGTTTCTATTATGTTCACATGCATGAGCTGGCTAGCAGAGAGGGACACTACAGATCTCTAAAGTTCTCTCCTCTGTTTTTCTGTTCCACAAAGCCTTGCTGCTGTGTTTTCCTCCAACTCCTAGCTACTTCTCTTCAACCCAGGGTGACCACTGGATTCCACCTATGCTCCTTTATGCGCCATGCCCTGAAAATTCTTCCTAAGTAATAGGTAGGAAATAGTAGGAATTGTATAGTTTATTATTCACATTTCTCAGAGCTCATTATCTTTTGCAGGATGAATTTTTTTTTGGGGGGGTGCCGGGAATCCAACTCAGGTCCTTGCTCTTGCGCAGCAGGTGGTGAAGCCACTGAGCTAAATCCCCGGCCTTGCAGGATGAGTATTTTGAAAATTATTGTTTCATATACTTTCTTTCCAAATAATAAAATAAATATAACTTTATGCTAAAAATAAATCTAAGTAAATAGCCAGCATGATTCAGCAAGACAATACATTTTCTTAATGGATTTCTAAAAATATTCAGTGCAGTGAGCTGTTTAAATTGTTAATTGTGCAATGAGATATATATAAGCTTTGATATATACAAGGTGAGATATATACAAGCTTTGAAGATGGCCATATTTAAGAAATTCTTGTATGCTGTAACATACGTATAGGCCAAAAGCAATTCTACTTTTTTGTTTAGAGTTGAGAATAATGTTAAGTGTCTGAGACATCCTTATCCTGACTCTTCAAGAGCCAGTTAGGGCTAATTTACTATATTTTATTTTCTTCATACATATTATTATGAAATGAACAGCAAAAACAAATGAAAATTAACAGCGCAATGAGGAAGTGAAGTTATCACAGGCAAAATGTAGCTTGAAATTTATTTATGCATATCACTGAGAAAGTCTCTATTTTATAAATTGGCTTTAGTGATGGTTTCAAATTTATAGACCAGTAACAGAAAATGGAAACTGTTAAAATGAAAAAAATAATTTCCCAAATCTGCTCATACTCCTTGGTTTTACTATTTCCCATTAATAGCGTGATTATTTTCTTAGCCATCAATCCAGGTCAAAATGTTGGAGCAGTCTTTCCCCATCTAGCCTTTTAATTAATCACTCATCATAACTATTTTTCATCAAGCATCTAGTATCTGCCAAAAACTTTGTAATATGGATTTATAATCCAATGGACCAGAATGGACAACAAGAAATAAATGGCCGATTTAAACACATATACGACCAATTAATCGTCTACAATTGTACCAAGCATAAACAATGAAGAAAGGATGTTATTTTTCAACAAAAGGTGAAACCTGTATATTCACATGCAAAAGAATGTCCTATGCCACACACAGAAATAAACTCAAAGTGGATTAAAAAGAAAAAAACCTAAACATAACATCTTATTCTGTAAAATTCCTAGGAAAAAGAGGGGAAAAGGTACATGACATTCGTCTTGGCAGTGTTTTCATGGATATGATACCAAAAGCACAGACAACAAAAACAAAGTAAACAAAGGAGATTATATTACATTAAAAATCTTCTGTACAGTAAGATAAACAATAAAATAAATATATAACCTGTGAAAGGAAGAAAGCATTTGCAAATCATATTCCAGTGAGTTGTTAATCTCAAAAACGTACAAGAAACTCAAACAATTTAAGGGTAAAATATAACAATAAAGTATAAATACAATTAAAAATGGACCAGGAACATTTTTTCCAAAGGCACAGAAAGACGTAAAACCTAAATGTATGTGAAAAAATGCTCAATATCATTAATCATCAAGGAAATGCAATTAAAACCACAATGCAATATCATCCCACTGCTGTCAAGATCACTGTAATTAAAAATAGTGTTGGTAAAGATGTGAAGAAATTGGAACCCTTGCATACTACTGGAATGCAAAATGGTGCAGCCACTAAGGAAAATGACATGGACATTTTCCCTAAAATTAAAAACAAAAGTAACACATGAACTAGCAATACCACTTCTGGGCATTTTTCCAAAATAATTGAAATCAGAATTGTATGTTCCTGTACTATTCCTAACATATATGTCCCATAGCATCCCTATGTTCATTGAAGCATGATTCATGGTATCCATAATGGAGAAACAACTTAGATGATCACCAACAGATAAATGGAAAAGAAAATGTGCTACATACATGCAATAGAATACATACAGCCCTAAAAAAGAAAGACATTTAGCAACATGTGACAACATGGGTGAATTCTGAGAAAACTATGCTAAGTGAAATAAGCCAGTTGCAGAGAGGCAAATACTACATGATTCCACCTATGTGAGGCATCAAAAATAGTCAAGTTCATAGAATCAAAGAGTAGAATAGTGGTTTTGAGGAGCTGGAAGATTAATCAATAGGCACAAAGTTTCAGTCAGGTGTGGGGTTCTGGCCAGCAAATCCTGATAGAGAGGTGAATGACAATGTGAGAAACAGAGAATTTCTTGAGGAGGGTGAGGGGACCCCACAAAAATGGAGCCCTGAACTGACTCCAATTCCCAGGTTTATTGAGGAACAACAAAGGTAGAGTTCTGCTGAGCACAGATGTTTGTTTTAGGTTAGCAAGGCAGATAGGAAGGCATGGTGAGAGTTGGCTGAATAAGTAACTTTTATCTGATTGTCCCCTAGGGAGCTTCCTTGTTTTCCCCTTAAGGTCCATATCTGCTTGAGTTGGCAAAACATTCTGTCTTCACAATTGCTCTGGCTCCTTGGAGTTAGCAGTCTTCTGCACTCTCCCCCCACCCCCCAAGTCAACCTGAGCAGACGTTGACATGTTGGTTGTCTCAAGGAACTCCATATTCAGATGAGATAAATAAGCTCTAGAGATCTATAGTAAAACATTGTTTTTAAGATGGTAAGAATCATGTTAAGTGTTCTTATCACAGTAAATAAAATAAAATAAAAGTGGACCACCCAACATGAGAGTTAGGACCTTAAAAATAACTTTTAATTATTTGAAAGTTTATTGATCCTGCTGTTAATTCTCATTGCTAGTATGCTAGTCAAAGTCTGAATATCCTACTGTCTTTGAACTATTTAAATTGACTCATAATTAGCTTATATCCAGTGTTTTTTTCTCCAATTTAGTCTGAACATCACTAATGGATTGAAGACATATGAGTACAGCTTTCTTGACATCATTTTCTTGCTCAATATCTTTCATTCTTTCTCTGTTTTTCTTACAAAGTCATTAAGACCTTTACTTTGGCCTCAGTCTACATTTCAATTGTGAATCACAGTATTTCTTATACACTATATATAGTGAGGTGCTAATTAAACATCCTCATATAGTTTTGTTTTTAGCACCTTAAGCCATTGTACCTGCTTGTGTTTCTTCCAATTTCTGATCAAAAACTTTGTCTCCTTCATGAAGTTTTCCTTGATTCTACCAAGCAAAAATAAACACTGAAATATATGAATCCATATATTGGTATATATCACTGGTTTGTGGTTCTTATGATATAATAATTTGAATTATTGTTTTATTTCCCCTAATAGCCTGCAAATTTCTTAAGAATATAGATTAATCCAATTTTTTTTTGTATTCTTCATCAGTGTGGTCATTTATTTTGCTTGCTCTTACAGCTAAATGTCTATGAAGCCCAGGTGTCCTTTTAGCTCTTCATGACTCACTGTTTCTTTTTACCTATGCTTTGAATATAGGGGTCATGATTATGATCTTGTAGAGGTAAGAGAGTGAACTAGATGGGAGGGGAGAAGGAAGTAAGACTATGTCAGTAGTCCCTAAGTGATAGACTACAACTGATGGATCTATAAGTAATATAAGCACATTGATGAATGAGAATATGTCAGTATCACCGCTCCTTATTTTAAGAGTTAGGAGTGACCGGGATGGAAGTGAAGACAAAGAAAAGAAGGTGCGTAGGAAATCCGATTACATATCATTCCTCCTATGCTGTTTCTGGTGCATCCTAGATGACCAGCTATTCTTACTATGTCATATGAACCTTGCCTTTGAATAGTAGATTACAATCTGAGTTACATTATCCCCATTTTACAGATGAGGAAAATTAGATGGATAAATACTTCTAAACTGGAGAATCCATCAAGGGAACTCTCTCATTTGTTTAAAACAGTGCTGTCCTAACCATTCAGTTTCACAAACTGAAATACACTTGCTGTGGCTCTTTAATTCTTATTTTATATGATCTTTACTTTCAAGACTTTAAATACTCTGCTGTTTTTAAGACTCATTTCTTCCTGGGTGACTGTTTGGTCAGCCGCCTCCTCTTGGCCAGTCTCCATGCTGGGAGTATCAAAGTATCATGTAACTGACATGTGACTTCCTATTTAACCATGAGAATTCTAGTTTCATTAGGTACATTTCAGTTAAGTTGCTCAGAAGGAAAAATTCTTTCAAACATTTGCTTCTGAGAAAGTGCCACTAGTGAAAAAACCATAGATTCAGAGCTCTTATCTGCTCTCTAATAATTTGTATATGGCGGACATGCCACATGCTACTTTTTCAGATTTACATCTTTTTTTTTTTTTTGGTACCGGGGATTGAACTCGGGACCTTGCACTTGTGAGGCAGGTGGTGGAACCACTAAGCTAAATCCCCAGCCCCAGATTTACATTTTTAGTGAGAACTTGAATGCTGAACTCTTTAGGGAAGAGAGAGAGAGAGAGAGAGAGAGAGGAGGGAGGAGGGGAGGAGGGAGAGGAAAAGAGGGGGAGAGGGAGAGAGGGGGCTGGGAAGAGAGAGAGAGGAAGAAGAAGGGGAAGGGAAGTTGACTTTATTTTTAGCTTGACTTCTAAGTCCGGGCAGAGAGGAAATTATCACAAATGTTCATGGCATTGATGTCTATGTGAGAGGGCAAGTCATGTTACTAAATTGTTCAGCATTTTGCTGACACTGCTCTTAAAATATAATGTACAGATTGAATGTACTGAAGAAAAAGACCAGAAAATAGTTATTTGCAATGTTAAAAAATGTGTTTTGTTGATAGTGGTGAGGAATGTAAGCTATTGATCTTATAATAGAAATAATGACTTCAACCAGGTTTTCTAAGAAAATTAATGACTGCTTGGGGTTAATGGCCTTCAGTCAATCTCCCAGTCAGCCATTAATCCCCAGGAAATGCCTTGGGCCTTGATCATTATTGTGTAAATAATACAAAAGTGGGTATAGTTCTCTTGTCAGATGGGAAACATACATTGCCCTTGTTCTCTCTTGGATGTCTTTTATGACAATAAGAATAACATATTAGCAGGGAAAACACAAGAACTTTGCTACCAGTGCAAATAAATAGTCCTGTTTAAACAAAAATTATTAAACAAAATATTAAACAAACTTGAACTCTGTATGTTTGACTAAGAAATGATGGAAGACAGCAAGCTCAGTATTCTTAGATGGTTGTAGTTAGAGCTATGACTGAAGTGAAATGTAGAGCCAGAAAATTGAATAAGAACAATGCAATTACTGTCATATTAGCTATTTCAAATTAAAATCAGGGTTAAATAAACACACAATTGATGAATGGCTGCAAAAAAAAGATAACAATGATATTTACTTTTAAAATTAGGACCTTAGAGTCTAATAAAAATATTTTAAGAAACTACATTTTAAGAGATCTCAAATAAATATTATGATGAATATGGATATTTTTCTTATCTTAGGATATGAAAGGATTTTTATAGTCCTTTGCATGGGTTATTTTGTATTCTGGGATCTTCAAGAAAGCAAAGAGCAAAATGAAAAACATGTGCAGAAAATTAGTACAGCAGTTGCCCTTCACCACCAAAGGGGCTGCTACTGAGGTGGAAAAGCCGTGAATTTTCTTCCTTTGAATAGAGATGTGCTTGCTTAGCATTAGCCCATGTTACAAATTCAGATGGAAAGCTTTACCTTAAGTAGGTGCTCAGTGAACATTTGCAGCATAAGAAAATGCTCCTTTTTGTCTTGAGAATTCTTTGTATATTTGGAAGATTAACTGTTTATCCTGGATATATGTTATAAGTGTTTTCTCTTACATCATCACTTACCTTTTACCTTATAATTGTTTTCTTTCCTTTTTTTTAACCTGTAAAAGTTTAATTTTTCCCTTTTTTGGGGGCCTGATTTGAGTTTTAGTTAGAAGGCTTTCTGACGCTTATAAAAGGATTCACTGATATTTTATTCTACAACACTGTAGGATTTTACTTTTTCTATTCTCTTTTTATTTTCTAGATTTCTCATCCACTTAGAGCTTACTCTTGTGCATAGTGTGAGGTATGGGGTCCATATTTATCTTCGTAAAAATGATTATTGACTTGTCACAATACCATTTATTAAAAAATCCATTTTGCCTTCACAGGTGTGAGATGCTGTCTGAATTATATTCTAAATTTCCATTTGCAGTGGATTTGTCTTTAAAGTGTCTATTCCAAGGTTGTTTATTCATGAGCCATGTTTTGATGCTTAGAGCACCTAATCACTTCCCCTTAGCTCTTCTTTACAAGTGGCTTATCAATTAATAGATTTTTCAGTCCAGATTTTAGAATCAAGAGTATAGCTCCCTTCAAAAATTTATGTGTATTTTTATCTGGGGATTTAGCTCAGTGGTTCTGGCACCTGCCACACAAGCACAAGGTCCCAAGTTGGATCCCTGGTATCAAAAAAAAAATTATGTATATTTTTAGAGAATGAAATTATAATTTATTAACTAAAGAATGTCTGATATCTCTTTATTGAATCATGTTAGTGAAGGTTAAGGACTGTCATTCCTTTTGCTCAACATCTTTTTGTCTTCACGACTGTTTAGAATGTTTCTCCTAAAGTTTTTGTGCATTACTAAGTTTAGTTTGAATTTATTTTTATTTTTATTGATATTGTAAATTTTTTCTAATGACTCTGGACTTTCATATACTTTTGTATCTTGCTTACTTGCTGTGTTATTATAGTTATTATAATTTTTTTATCATTGATTCAGATATACCAAGTATCATACCATATGCAAATAGTTTTTTCCAATCTTTTCTTTTCTCTCTCTCTCTCTCTCTCTTCCTTCCTTCCTTCCTTCCTTTTTTTTTATGATGCTGGGGAGCAAACCTAGAGGCTTGAACATGCTGGCCACGTACTCTACTGCTGAGCCACATTCCTAGCCTTTTCAATTTTTTTCAATTTTTTAAAATTTCACTGCATTGATAGATACTAATTATGTGTTAAAAAGTAAAAAGAGGACAGCAGGCATCCCTGCCTTGTTCTGGGTTTTAGTGGATATATTAGTTACTCACCAATGCTGGGACAAAATATCTGACACATACAACTGAAAGGAGGAGAAGTTGTTGTTTGCTTATGTTTTTCAGAGAATTGAGTCTCTGATTGGCTGGCTTCAGGGCAGAAATGGAAGAGCACAGTGGGGCCAGGAAGCAGATTGAGCCAGAGGGGAGGTGCCAGTGACAAGCATCTTCAGTGAGCCACCTTTTCCAACTAGACCCCACCTCCTAACAGCACACTCAGTTATGGAGTTATCAGTGAATTAATCCACTCATGAGTACATTGCCCCTGTCATTCTGTCACCTTCAAAAAATCACACCTAAAAATTTTGGAGGATATTTTCAATCAAAATATTAACAGTGGAAATACCTCTGGTGTTTACCACTAAGTAATATATGCTGGCCTTAGAGATGCCCTAAACATATTTTATTGATTTAACGAAAAATCTTTTGTTTTCTATTTTACAAAGTATTTTATTAGAAATGGGCTCTGAATTTTAAAGTGTGTTTGTGTTTAGGGAAATGTCAAGTTTTTCTTTAGATCTTTTAAGAGGATATCTAATCTATGGATTGTCTAATATTGAACCACTCTTGCATTCATGTACTACATCCTGCTTGGTCATGATATATTAATTTTTTAAATGTACTGTTGGATTTTCTTTCCTTACTTTATTTACTTTTTTTTTGCCTCAATATCCTGAAGTGAGATTGGGCTGTGTTGTTCCTGACTGTGACATTTTTTAAAGTTTTTGTGTCAATGCTGTATTTCTTGGTGATAAAACTTTTGGAAAAGTCTTCTTTTTTCTGTGCTTAGAGACATGTCTCTATCATGCTCCAGGCCTGAAAGTTGCACCTATCACCTCTCTTTACATCCAGCATGGAAGAACTGAGGCTCACTTATTTCCCTGTGCTTCTACCTGTAAAGGAGACTTGAAAAGATAGTGTTTGTTCACTGTGCTTATTTTTCAACAAACAAACAAACAAACAACCTCAGAGACAATCTCCTAATGGAAGAGGAGTACAGTGAGGTACTTGCTACATCCCTTTGCTCATGATTCTTTCCATTTTTTCAATTAAAAATTAGATTGGATTGGGGATGTAGCTTAGAACTAGTGTTTGCCTAGCATACATGAGGCCCTGGGTTCCATCTCTCATCCTTAGCACTAAACAACAACAACAACAACAACAACAACAAATTGATGTGTCTTTGGACTTAATTTCTTCAAAATCTTTACTACAGTAAGAATTTATATTGAGCGAAACTTAAGCTAGTATAATACTTTCTATAATTTTTTCACTTCTCAAAGAAGGTAGCCTTCTCATTGTATATTTTATTTATAATAATGGTCATTGTTTTAAAAGATTAACCAATAAAAGACAAAGAAATACTGGACATGCTCGTGGTACATGCTTGTAATCCTGGCACTCAGGAGATTGAGCCAGAAGGTTCGTGGTCAGCTTGGGGTAAATATTGAGCATATTAAGTTCAAGACCAATGTGGACTATATAATGAAACCTTACCAAAAAAGGAGGAAAAGAAAAAGAGGAAATATCCCAAATTTGTGCACATTAAGAAAAAAATCATTAAAATTTTGATGACTGTTATTGATATAACTTTTAAAAACAAACCGTAAATTCTTTTTCCAAAGTGTATCTCTAAAGTTGATCATACAAGAATGGTGTTTTCATTCTTCAAACTTGTAAAATATGCAGTATTTTTTCTCTTTTGCTCTTTGTCTTTTTTGCCAATTAAATATCCTTAAGGTGTCAATGTTATCAATTTAGTGTGTATCTTGGCTTACTTTAACTCATGGTCATATAATTATATTCACATATATATTTAAACTCATACACCTATTCACACACATTTAAAATTGTATATATATATATATATATATATATATAAATGTTTTGGTATTGTTTGTTTCGCTGATGTGGTATTATATTATTTATATTCATATACCTTTTACCCTTTTGACTTAATGGCATTTGTAAATTCTTTTAATCATCTATAGGCTAAATTATTCTTGTAATTGCTGCATGTTACTTCATGGTATAGATTTACTGCAATCTAAATGGAAAATACAAATTTTTATTCATTAATGGGCATTTTCTCCCTATATTTTGGCTTAGCCTCCCCAAACCACATTAACTGTGCTTACATACAAATATTTTATTTCCATGCTATCAATTCCAAGTAACAAGGATGCTACTGTGAAGAGTATACATGTTTTAAATTTTAATAGATATTATGAGATTGCTTTCCTAAAGCAACAGTTCTTACTTTCTCCACCAATACATAAGTATAGAGAGGAGGTGAACCAATCCCAGCTCCCAGGAGGAGGCTCCTGGGCCGGCATTCCACCGCACCTAGGGCAGAGTCGGTGAGCCAATCCCAGTGCCCAGGAGGAGGCTTCCTGGCTTCCATTCCATGACTCCCAGGGTAGAGAAGGTGAGGCAATCCCAGCACCCAGGAGGAGGCTCCTGGGCTGCCATTCCACTGCTCCTAGAGCAGAGGAGGTGAGCCAATCCCAGCACCCAGGAGGAGGCTCCCGGCCACCATTCCATTGCTCCCAGGGCAGAGGAGGCGAGCCAAGTGGAGGCCAGCAGCAGCCCCTCCCCACCATGGAAATGAGAAGACACATAAACAAGCCTCGAAAACAGACTTCCAGATCACCTACAGCAGCCCCAAAGGGAAAAGAGATGGAACAATCTGATACTCAACGACCTGGAATCCCTGAACTGGCAACAAAAGAGGATCTGGAAAAAATGAAATCAGAAATAATTTCTCAGATAACAG
>NW_004624769.1:5171046-5183327 GCF_000247695.1 Heterocephalus glaber
CCCCCCCTGCAGCCTCATGTACTCATGGGTGGGGCTTTTCAGAGCTGGCTGGATCTAGACCATGTGATACTAGGAGTAAGGGAGTATGGCACTAGTTTAGTCCACTGATTGGAATCAGCATAGGTCTGGGTGGCACCACCCAAAAGGGCAGTAACCTGGATGGCATAAAAGGGAAAGGTAGCCTGACTGTGGCTGCTTACCTTCTTCCTACCACACCATGAACTCTTTCTCTTCTGTGATGCTCCTCTGCTGTGCCACCTTGCCTTAGAGCCAGCCAACTATGGACTGGAATCTCTACAAACTGTGAGCTAAAATAAACTTTTGCTCCTTTAACTTTGGGTGTTGGGTATTTTATATCAGCAATGAGAAAAATAACTAAGACCCACTGTTTCAAGAAACCAAAAAAATGCAAATGAAGCATGCCTTTCAAAACATCAACACAATTTACCAGTGATTAGAAAATAAAGGATGAAGAAAAATAGAGAGCCTTTTCTCCCAATATAGTAGGTGCGTATTTCCTTTGACTTGGCCATTCTGGCACACAAGAAAAAAGGATAAACAGCCCCACCATTTTCTAGCAATGTTCCAAATATCATACCCTGTCATCACCAGACTCTAGATGTAGGACAGCTTGATACCAAACAGTTTTACTGAGCAGTTTCTGAGCCTTTATTCCAATATCTGCCAGCAGGATTCCCAGCTAGTTCCCGTTATCTAAATATCATGGTAGTATGTGTTGTGTCATCTCATTTCTCATTCCTAATTCTTTGGGGACTGGAGTGGTTCTAAGAAATGGCTTGCAGGAGTTTTAGTTTCCCCATCCCCATAAGTTCCAGGAGCATCTCACCCTCACTCATTGATGTAGATAATTGATATAGTCACAGTCTTATGTAAAGTGCTTAGTAAAGCTCCTTTTTTCAATTATATATATTTAATAGAATATTAATATATACTTCTTTAGGTCCCCAAGAAACAATGCTGGAGATTGTAGAAGTTAGACAACATACATATACACGTATGTATTTAGTTTTCCAATGTTTTAATGCATGTATAGGTTGTTCAAAGGGAATTTAAACACCCAGCATGTTGGTACACACCTCCAATCCCAATGCTCGGTGGGCAGAGGCAGGATCTAGAGTTTGAGATCAGCCTGGGCTTTTAGTGAGTTCAAGACCAGTCTAAATTACAAGGCAATAAAAAAAAAAGTCAGGCATGATGGTGCGTGCCTGTAATCCCAGCACTCTGGGAGGCTGAGGCAGGAGAATCACAAATTTCAGCCCAGCCTGGGCAGTTTGGTGAAACCCTGTCTGTCTCAAAGAAATTAAAGAGGCTGAGGATATAGCTCAGTGAGAAGACCCTGGCTTCAGTCCCCAGTACTGTATAAATACATACATACATACATAAATTTAATCATATAAGAAAACATTATTAAATGACCATAAATGAGAAAAACATATATTTAACAAAGAAACCTAAGGGAAAACATTTAACCTGAAAATTCATTAAGAAAATTTGAGATAAAAGAGTAATATAAAACTAACCATGTTATTTGTCTAATACTTAGGTTCGGGCTAAAATTGACATATACTTGCATTGCTATTGGTATTATAAACTAATAGATAAGAACCACTGACTAAGTCTACATGGGGGCAAAAGGGAGAAAGGATTTTTGTTTTACTTAAGCTGATGAAGGTATGTATGTACTTTTTACTTTTTCTTATGTTCATATGTTTCTCATATATTTATGTTTTTGATGTTCCCACCAAAACTCATATGCTGAAGTCCTAACCCCCATAACCTCAGAATATAACTGTGTTTGGAGATAGGACCTTTTAAGCCATAGCTAAGGTAAAATGAGGCCATATCATTAGGCCCTAATCTAACATGACTGCTATTCTTTTTTTTTTTTTGGTACTGGGGATTGAACTCGGGTCCTTACGCTTTCGTAGCAGGAGGTGAAACCACTGAGCTAAATCCCCGGCTCTTTATAGGTCATACTCTTAAGTGAAATAAACAGGACACATGTAAATGCTGAATCGTTTCCCTGGTGTGAGAAACTAAAAGTGTAAAATGAGGGTCAAAATGTATAATTGATAATGTGAAATAGGAAGGAAAGGTCTAAAGGAGTAGGGGAAGTGGGAGGGCTAGGGGAAAGGAAAGAAGGGAAAAGAAAAAATATGAGAAAAGGAAAAAATGGAAACAAAGTCTTTGTAAATAGGGAGTGTGGTGGAGGATTTGAAGGGAGGGCAGGGAAAAAATAACCAAGTTACATCATGTCAAGGTACAAGATCCCAGTGATGAATGTAACTGTATTGTATACCTAAAATGTACCAATAAACTTAATGGAAAAAAAGGGGGGCTAGAAATGTAGCTCAGTAGTAGAGCACCCCTGGATTCAGTCCCCAGCACTGCTAGCTAAATGAATAAATGAATGTATGTTGTATATGTTCATAGGTTGCAGAATAAAATAGCCCCACAATAATTTTTTATAAAATACCAATTCTCCACATCCTTTCTCTCTAATTCCACCACCCCAAAAGAAAAACAATATTTCTTTTTGCTGGTTCTTAACGCATTTACTTCCTTGTTAATGTGCTGCTTTTTAATTTTTTTCACTAAATATCCAACCTAGGGTGTCATATATACTAGGCAAGCACCCTACCACTGTTACTTTCCTCTTGTTGCTGAGACAAAATACCCGACACCCAAAGTTAAAGGGTAAAGGGTTTATTTAGCTCACAGTTTGTAGAGGTTTCAGTTTGTAATTGGCTGGCTCCAAGGCAGTGGTGTGGCAGATAGACCTTGCAAGGACAAACAGTTCATGGTGCCCAAGTGGTAGCAAAAGCAACAAGGGGCCTTAACAGCATCTTTCAGCCCCATTTATCTTATTCAGACTGTTTAGGGTGGGTGGCACTCAGGCCCTTAATCGTAGTGCCCTCGGGCCTAGCCCTACCATGAATCAATCACACACTCTAGATTCAGCCACCTCTGAAAAAGCATGGGGCTTTGGGAGGACATCTAAACACAAGCCATAATAACAACATCTCCATCCCATTTTATTTATTTTTTTCGAGACAAGATCTTGCTAAATTGCCTATGCTGGCCTGGAATTTGTGGCCCTCTCGCCTCAGCCTCCTGTGTATGTGGAGTTTATAGGTGAGTGCCATGGCATCTGGCTTGATTGTGTTTTGGTGCTTCTAGGGATTGAACCTAGGGACTTGTGCCTACCTGGCAAGCAGTATAGCACAGCGCTGTACCCTCAGTCCAATTAACATTTTCTTGAGTTGTTCCACTGTTTATTAACGACTCATACTTCTATGAACGTTCATGTACACATTTTATGTGGACGTATTGTCATTTCTCATGAGTATATCTAGGAGAGGAATTGACAGGTTATATGGTAACTATGTTTACCCTTTTGGAGAATTGCCAGTTTTTCCAATGTGGCTATATCATTTTACCTTCCCACCAGAATCTTGGAATGTTATTAGCTTAATTCTGCATATGTATATCTTCTATACCTAGTTCATAACTGTTGCCCTAAGATCACTCCCTTCATAGTCATACTGAGTATTTACTGTTCTTTCTGTGTTATAGTGTGTGTTTTCTGAACTTTGTGTCTTCTTTGGTTCATTCTTTTTTTTTTTTTTTTTTTTTTTTAATTTTTTAGTGGTTTTTTTTTTTTTTTTGAGACGGTATCTCACTATGTCTCACTACGTAGCCCAAGCTGATCTCAAACTCTTGGCAATCCTGCCTCAGCCTCAGATTTTGCGATTACCTACTGGATGTACCACCAGGCCCAGCTCTAATTTAGTACAGTATTACTAGTTCTAGTTTCTAAGGTACCAGAAAAACCTATCTATTGGAGACAAATGAGATAAAGGAGGCCAGCAAATTTTATCATCTCTATATTACTCTGATTGCTGGAAAATAACAGGAGGAGTTCAAAATTCAGTTTAGGACAACTGAAGTTCACTTGGCTGGGAGAGTATATTTAAAAGTGTTGGTTTAGCTCAGTGACACCATGCCTACCTTGCAAGTGCAAGGTCCTGAGTTTGATCCCCGGTACCCAAAGGGGTTGGTTGGTTGGTCGGTCATCCATTCATTCATTCATTCATTCATTTGAGATATGGTCTCATTATGAAGTTCAGGCTGGCATTGAACTCACTATGTAACCCAAGCTGGCCTCAAATGGTGATATTGCTGCCTCAGCCTCCCAAGTGCTGCGATTACAGGAGTGTACCACCACACCTGGCTGTACTGCAAGTTTTAATTGCTATGTAGTGCAAATGCTATAATTTATTGGTATTGCCTATTGTTGAACATTTGTTTCAGGTTTTTTTGTTTTTTGTTGTTTAGCAGAATCTGAGATCGAGCTCAGGACCCTGCACTTACTTGCCAGTTAGGCACTGCACCACTAAGCTACATCCCTGGCCCCTGAATTTTTATCCTAATATTAAAAATGTTTCAGGGAACTTTACTGCCTACATTCCTTTTTTTTTTTTTTTTTTTTTGTTACCTGGGATCGAACTTGGGTACTTGCACTTGTGAGGCAGGCAGCAGCACCACTGAGCTAAATCCTCGGCCCCCATAGATTCTGATATATTGTTTTGTCATTGTCATTTAATTGTAGGAACTGTCTGATTTTTTCTTTAATTTCCTCTGTGACCCATTGGTTATTCAGAAATGTGTTGTTCTATTTCCATGTGTTTATGAAACTCTTGTGGTTTCTTTTGCTATCTATCTCCAATTTCATTGCACTATGTTCTGATAATATACAAGGGATAACTTCAATTCCTTTGCCCTTACTTAAACATGTTCTATGAGAGAGTATGTGTTCTGTTTTGAAGAACGACCTGTGTGCAGCTGAAAAGAATGCATATTCTGATTTTTTGGGTTGAACACTCTGTAAACATCTGTTAAGTTCCTTTGTTCAAGAGTTTGATTGAGTTCTAGTATTTTGTTGCTTATTTTTTGTCTAGTTGATCTATCTATTTGTGACAGTGAGGTATTGAGGTTCCTCACTATTATTGTATTAGTTCTTATTTGATTTTTCATGTCCATTAGTATTTGTTTTATATAGTTGGGGACACTAGTGTTTGGTGCATAGATATTTTGTGATTGTCATCTCTTCCTCTTGGATTGTTTCCTTTAGAAGAATGTAGTGTCCTTCTTTGTCTCTCTTAATCAGTGTTGGTTTGAAATCCACTTGATCTGCAAGGAGGTTAGCTACTTCTGAACTTTTTTGTGTTCCTGTCCCATGGAATATTGTTTTCCACCCTTTCACTTTCAGTCTATGAATTTCTTTTTGAATTAAGTGTGTTTCTTGTATGCAGCATATTTTTAGATCTTGCTTTTTGACCCACTCTGCCTGTCTATTTCTTTTGACTGGTGAATTGAGACCATTAACATTGATGGTTATAACTTGTATGTATTGACTTATTATTGTCATGACTTTTTTTTTGCTGGATTCTCCCCCTTAGCATTTAATTTCTTCTCATGCCTGATGGATTCATTCTGCTGTGCTTCTTGTGGTTGTGATCCTCATTGTCTTTTCCTAGGGTATTGCCAAAATTTTTTGGAATGCTGGTTTGGTATGCATGAAGTCCCCAAGGTGCTCTTTGTCATGAAAATATCTTATTTTTCTATCAATTTTGAAAGATAGTTTTGCAGGGTACATCAATCTGGGTTGAAGGCTGTTTTCCTTTAGGGCTTGAAATATGTCACTCCAAGGTCTTCTTGCCTTAAAGTTTTGCGGTGAGAGTTCTGCTGTGATTCTGATGGGCTTTCCTTTGTATGTGATTTATTTCTTTTCTTTCACTGCTTGTAGAATTTTGTTCTTCTACTGGGTTTCTGGAGTCCTAACTATTATATGCCTAGGTGTAGTTTTTTTTTTTTTGATCAAGGCTAGTTGAAGTCCTATGTGTCTCATTTATCTGTATGTCAAGTTCTTTTCCCCTCCTTGGGAAGTTTTCTGGCATCACTTCTGTGAACAGATTTTTTATGTTGTCTGAACTCTCTCCTGTTTCTTCATTGACTCCAATCAGTCTTATGTTATTCTTCTTTGCATCATCTAGTAGGTACTGGATTGATTTCTCATGGTCCCTTACTATTTTAAAGAAAATTTTTTTTCCTGGTCACTAAATGGAATCTTAACTTCTATATCTGAAATTCTGTTCTCACAATGGCTCATTCTGCTATGTAAACTTTTAATGGAGTTTTTAATCTCCTGGAAACCTGTTTGCATCTGTTTTATGGATTCCATTTGTTTCCTATGTTGAGATTCCATCATGTTCCTCAGCTCAATTTTTTTATCTGTGTCCTCTCTAGATTTACTAATCATGTCTTGCACTATGGGCATACTCTCTGCTGTTATCTGAGAAATTATTTCTGATTTCATTTTTTCCAGATCCTCTTTTGTTGCCAGTTCAGGGAGTCCAGGTGGTCGAGTATCAGAGTGTTCCATCTCTTTTCCATTTGGGGTTGCTTTAGGTGATCTGGAAATCTGGTTTTGAGACTTATATATTTGTCTTCTCATATCAACAGTGAGGGGAGTGTGCTGCTGGTTCCCACGTGGCTCAGCTCCTCATTGCTGGGGGCAGCTCTACCCCTCGGCACTGGGAGCAGTGGTAGGGTGGCCTGGGAGGGTTCTCCTCAGTGCTGGGGCAGCTCTGGTCCTTGGTGCCGGGGTGGTATGGTGGCCTGGAAGGCTCACCTCCTCAGCACTTGGGGTGGTTCTCACATGGGATTTTTAATACATCACTGGTATATAGTACAGTATATATTTGTCTGCAGAGGGCCATATCAGCAATTTAAAGAACAAAATTCTCTGTATGCTATAGTTTGTACATGGAATGTCTCCAGTCTGATGTATTGAAGGCTTGTTCTGTTACATGATGCTATTGGGAGGTGGCAGAATTCTAAGAGTTTGGCCTAGGGAAAGCTCTTATGTCATGGGTGGGGGCTGTGTGTGCGCCCATACAAGGAATTGTGAGGTCTCAGTTTCTTCTGCTTTCATTCTCATTAAAATTTAAAAGAAATGGTAGTGGGTATTGAACCATGTGCTTGCGTATGGCAGGCAAGTGTTTCATCACTGAACTACATCTCCAGTCCTCTCTTTCTGTTTGCTTCTCAGCTGTCATGAAGTGAACAGCTTCCTCTGTCAAGTGCTTCTGCTATGAACTACTCCCTTGCTTGGAGTCTAAAACAGTGATGCCAAGCAACCACAGACTGAAACCTCAAAAAAATTAATCAAAACATATGTTTTCTATTTTTAAATGGATTATCTCTAGTATTTTTGTTACAGTTGTGGAAAGCTGACTAACACAATGTATAATTCTCCTATGGTGTGAAATAACCAGGTAACGTCCCTGTTTGTTTTCAGAAGCAATTCCAAAATTTAAGTAGCTGAATTAACTGGTGGCTTTATTATCATTTAATCCTAGCAGATGACCACTAAATAAGGTGATAAGCTCCTACTGCCAGGCAAGAGCTTATCATGCACCTCACTACTTCAAAAGTAAACATATGTCTATTTTTTTGCAATGTTTAACAATATCTGGGTTATTTTTAATCTTAAATGATTTGGTAGTTGAGTTAGAAAAGGTTAACTGGAAACTCTTCCAGCTCTAAATGGGTGTATGCAGGGTAAATGTCACTTCCCATTACAGGATGCTGTCTGTGGTTCTTGTCTCTGTTGGAATGAATGAATGACAAAGAGAAATAATTTTGTCATAATTTAGACTAATGACAGTCTCAGCATAAAGATATCACCTTTAATTAGGTTAAACACCTGAAACCATTTAATATATTGACATACTATCTTTGTCTAGAATTAAAACCAATCTTTTCTAGTGCAGAAGTCTTGGATTGGTTCCTTTTTTTTTGATACCAGGGATCGAACTCTGGACCTTGCGCTTGCACAATGGAGCCATTGAGCTAAATCCTCAGGCCTAAACTTGTTTGCTCTCTAGTCTTTTTTTTTTTTTGGTACCAGGGATCAAACTCTGGTCCTTGTGCTTGCTAGGCAAGCGGTGGAACCACTGAGCTAAATCCCCAGCCCTTAGATTGGGTTCTTAGTAGGGTTAGAGCAGATATTTTTCAAATAGCATTATTAATGTACATATTTATTCTATTTAAAATTTGAAATCTTACAACATTGTATCTTTTTATGTTGTCATGTTAGTTCCAAAATAATACTGCTTGATCATTTTTGCCAGCCCCAACTTTTAAAATCTATTCCAATATACCTCTTCTACTTTTATATAGGCATTACATATTTTGTAGTCACACATGGAAAGATATTTGTTTAACATAAAATAGGGATAAAAATTCTGTTAAATTGTTCTCAGAAATTCAAAATGCATGATTACCACAGCTCTATGTGGTTGACATAGATAATATGGATGTCGAATTCAGATACACTTATGATTGTAATAGGTTATTCCCTAATAGCATCATGTTTTTCTTAAATCTTCAGGAAACCACTTATTTTTGTGTGATAGAGACAAAAAATATTATTTAAATTTGGCTGCCCTTGTGGCATTTTAAACAAGCAAAGAAATTTAAACTGTCTATAAAGAAACTGCATGTTGTAGATTTTATTATTAAATCCATCACTGCCTTGCTGACTAATAAAATGGAAAATGTGTGCATTTATAGGTTTATAAAAAGGCAAAGTACAGTTTCATGAAAAATATCTTGTACCGATTGAATACAGGTGGCTACTTGTTTAGACTTTGAAGATGTAAAAGCTTAGAATAGATGTCTGAAAAAGGTAATATGGCACAATAAAAAAAATCTCCCTTTCTTTGCTCATTAATCCTTTGGGTATTCCATGTCAAATAAATGCTACAACAATTTATAGTAAAAGTACACAGTGGAAGTGCCAACGTTAACACTCCTTAGGACTGGATACCTGCCAGATTTTTCACACCAATATTTAATGTGAACCAAAATGTCTTTTCCATTGGAAGTGTGAGAAGGAGCTTGCTTTCCTATATTTGGCAACGTGCTTATGTGAAGTGTAAAGTCAAATGCCCATGATGTTCTCTTTATTTCAACTATGATAAATTGTGTTCATTTGTTTAAGTGCATGTGGCAGCTTTAGTGTTCCAACTATAAATTTTGGTTAACTTCTATTGACATGCTGTATTAAACTTAAGAAAAACAAATTACACTTCACCCGTTTTAATTGACTAAATGTGTCAAAAACACAGTAAGTATAACATGAAAGGTCAGAGCCTTAGTCTACACTGTAATGGGTGTCATGGCAGGGATCCAACTTTTCTTGTACATTTCATTTTTCATGAAGTTTTAGGACAAGGCATACGCTTAACATTCACTTCCACTTCTCATTTGTACTTCAAAGTTTATCATAGGCTGTGTTACTACCAAGAACACTTTTTGCTTGTGCTATTTAAAGTTCCCTTTGCACTGATGTGTGTGCCCAGAGAATACTGATGTTCTTCTGTAAACAAGGGCTTGGGAATGGATTTTGGCATTCTGTGGAATGAAATGTTGATGTATAAGCACACCCATAGATCACTGTAGTGCTCCATGGAAAAGATCTAGTTTACATATTTAGTCCCTTCTTCCATGACTAGACAAGAAATTATGCAGTAAGAAATCACTTAAACTTGGCACACTGGCTTCCCTTGGGATCTGATTAAATTTATCAGTTTTAATTCTCAAACTCCATGTCCAGTGATTTACATAAATCTTTATTCTTCCAGTTACTTAGCTCAACACCTGATGATTAGGTATTATTAGTTAAGCTCTTGCTCACCTGTTCCCAGTCACTTTTCTTTTCTTCCAGGTTATCTCCTGGTGTGGTAACTTTTGATCTTCTTTCTTAAAATAAGCTTCTTTTCAAGAGCTTAAAGCTTAGTTCCCAGTGTGAATTTATGTCTGGAAAAACTCAAAATAAAGCAAGTGTTTGCAAAATGTTATGGTTTGTGTTGGAGAAAACAGGGATTGTAAATCTGAAAGTTTATTCTATTTTCATCACCACTGACAATAATCTTATTCCTTAGTACATGCTTTGCCAACAAGAAACCACAGTTGAGGGTTGTCAATATTTATTTGCTCAGATGGATTTAAAGGAGGGAAGAATAGCAGAGTTGTTCTTATTCAAGAAGCCCAGAAACTGTGTGGTGCAACCTAGTCAGTGGGCTGGACTTTCCTTAAAGTAGGGATGAGATGATCAGATCCCATCCTCCCCACGCCTCAGAGGAGCACTTGTATTATGAGGACTCTCTGAGAATGAAGCTGGTTCTAAATTACAAGTTGGAAACCTTTATGGAAAGGGCCAGATATTACAACTCTTAGGCCCCGAAGCCCAGATGGTCACTGTCACAACTAAACAATTCTGCCACGGACAGCACAGTCATTGATGTCGTGTCAACAAGTGTATGTGGACATATGCTAGCAAATATTCATAGGGAGTGAAATTTGAATATCGTATAAATTTTATGTGTTATGAAATAGACCCCCCCAACCACTTAAAAATGTGAACACTATTCTTAGCTTGAGAGCTGAGCAAAACCAAACCCTAGCTTTCCAAACCATGCTCTAAACTGATACATATATTTTTTAATTCATTAAGTTTATTGGTACATTTTAGGTATACAGTATGATGACTTTCATCATTGGGAATTTGTACCTTTACATGATATATCTTGGTTCTTATTTTTTTCCCCATTCTCCTGCCCTCCCTTCAACCAGATATATTAATTTTTAAAAAGGCCAAGAAATTTAAGGTCAAAAAGTTTTTTCAAAAAAGTAACATTACTATATTCTTCCTTAACTTGTGGCATTCTCTAATGTTTCAGTCAGATCATAAATATATTGGAATTTGGAAACTAACCTTCTAAGAATTGGGCATAGTGAATACCTTTCCTATCCTGCCTATATCTCCTTGGCACTCAGTTTCCACGCCTGTCCCTTCTGGTTTTTTCTGCCCACTGACTGGGGGTGCTGCAGCACTGAGGTCCCTTGGAAGTGGTGGTTGATAGAATTGGAAGGTGAATGTCCCTTGATTAGGGTATCTATGAAGTGTATTTTATGTTGCCTCCCCAAGTTGCTCAGAGGTGTTGGAGCTCCAGTTGTCCACAGCTGTAACAGGCCCCCAAACACACTCTTTATTGGCCTTTTCTGTTTCATTTCCTTACTTCTCTATGATGCTTCCCATGATCACTTCCCAAACCAAACAATCACTCATTTGCCTGATTTTTGAAAGATCTTTTTTTTTTTTTGAGGAAGGATCAAGCAATCTTTCTGGCTTAGTCTCCCAGGGAGCTGCGATGACAGACAGCTAAGATACTGTATTCTTAAATGGAAACCCAGTCTTTTGGAAGTAACAAAGGCTTCCTGCATGTATTGCACATTTTAAATCTTAGTTTTCTCCTTTTGTACTTAGAGCCTGCCACCCATCTTCTGAGTACTCTTTTTCTCTTTTGCCGTCAGTTATAAGGAAAGTTTCATAACTATTGGCAATTGGCATGATTGCCAACTAAGGAACGTATGAAAAAGTGGCACAACATCTTCATCCGGGTCACACTGGTCAATGAGCCTTCATGGAATAGCACACAGCACAGGAAAACAGATCAAGGGGATGTTCTGCTTTCTCTGACTCTTTTCTACTGTGAACGATAGAATTTGGAGGAATTAAAAAACTATGGGCCCTTTTGAAAACTAAAGCTTTCATGGATTTTATTCTGCATCTAGTCCACTAGAGATTTTCTTAAGGCCCTGCATGGTGGCCATCTGTTCTCTTCTTCCAAATTACCTGTATTTTATGGTGCCAAAACTGTTCCAAACATATTTTTAAAATTTTTATTTCTTTTTTTCATTTTTCATTTTTATTTTTTTCCTTAAATTATTTTATTGGTACATTTTAGGTAAACAACACATTTATATTTATCATTAGGTGCTTGTACTTCAACATGATGTATCTTGGTTCTTATTTTTTCCCCATTACCTGTGTGCCCTTCATTCCCTTCACCCTTCTCTACTTATATAGACTTTGTTTCCATTTTTTTCTTTTTTCATAGTTTTTCCATTCCCTCTTTTCCTTTCCCCTTCCCCTCCCTTCACTCCTTTGTCATTGGACCTTTTTCCTGTTTCAAATTATCAGTTATTCATTTTAATCATTTTAACCCTTGTTTACACTATCAGTTTCTCACACTAGTGAAACTATTCAGTATTTACACTTGTGTGTCCTATTTATTTCACTTAAGAGTATGGCCTCGATATGCATCCATTTAGCTATAAATAACTCT
>NW_004624769.1:5186982-5200529 GCF_000247695.1 Heterocephalus glaber
GATGTCTTGCACCATGAGCAAAATCTTTGCTGTTATCTGAGTAATTATTTCTGATTTCATTTTTCCCAGATCCTCTTTTGTTGTCAGTTCAGAGAGTCCAGGTGGTTGAGTATCAGATTGTTCCATCTTGTTTCCATTTGGGGTTGCTCTAGGTGATCCGGAAGTCTGTTTTTGTGGCTTGTTTACATGTCTTCTCATTTCCATGGGGTGGGTGTGCTTCTGGCACCTATGCAGCTCACCTTCTCTGCCCTAGGAGCATGGAATGGTGATGGGGGAGCCTCCTTCCAGGTGCTGGGAGTGGCTCCAACTACAAAAGTTTTTGACCAGTCTTATATACAATTATAAACCATTGTCAGTGGAGGGTCTCCCCAGGTGCTTCCCACAGCCTGCAGCCAGTAGAAATTCTAAGGCAAGATGGCCTAGCCAGCTGGGGTGGCTCTCAGCACTGTACCAGGAAACTCTTGAAAGGTAATTTTGCAGGATACAACAGTCTAAGTTGGAAGTTATTTTCTTTTAGGGCTTGAAATATTTCACTCCAGGCTCTCCTTGATTTGAGGGTTTGTGTTGAGAAGTCTGCCGTGATTCTGATGGGTTTTCCTTTGTAGTTGATTTGTTTCTTTTCTCTAACTACCTGTAGGATTTTGTTCTTCTGTTGGATTTCTGGGATCTTGACTATTATATGTCTAGGTGTAGATTTTTTTTGATCATGGCCAGCTGGAGTTCTATATGCCTCACTTATCTGTTTGTCCAATTCTCCCCCTATGTCTGGGAATTTTTCTACAGTTTTTTTTTAAGTCAATTGTACTTTCTCCTGTTTTTTTGTGGACTCCTATCAGTCTTATGTTATTCTTCTCTGCATCTTCTAGCAGCTGCTGGATTGATTTCTCGTGCACCCTTACTATTTTTAAGAAATCTCTGTTTTCATGGTTCTTAACCACAATGCTGTCTTCTATATCTGATATTCTATCTTCAGATTCCCTTAATCTGGTCTGCATGCTTTCAATGGAGTTTTTAATCTCCTGAATATCTGTTTGAATCTGTTTCATGGATTCCATTTCTTTCCTATGTTGGGAGATCATGGTTTCCATTTCTTTCTTATGCTGGGCATTCATGGCTTCCAGCACATTTTGGAGCTCATCTATTTTTTTATCTGTTTCTATTCTAGAGCCTCTAATCATGTCTTTCACTCTGCTCACCATCTCTGTAGTTATCTGGGAGATTCTTTCTGTTTTGAATTTTCCTGAGCCTCATTCATCTGCTTTGTTACTTCCTGTGCTATCAATTCAGGGTGTCCAGGTGGTTGATTATTGGAGTTTTCCACCTTGTTTCCCCCAGAATTTGCCTTTTGTGGGTTGGAAGTCTGAGTTTGTGCCTTACTTAAATGTCTTCTCATTTTTGTTTTTGGTACTGTCCTTGGTTTAGTTCCTGGGTTGATACTTTGAAGTTGCTTATTGTAACTGTCTTTGTTGATGTATTTAGAACCCTTATGGAATGATTGCTTCTCAGAGGTGTCTTCCAGACATAACAGGTTTTTAGGTTTTGAATCTCTAATGGCTCTGAGGCTGTCTCATTTTCATTATACCAGGAAGGACAACTGAGTAGATCAATCACAACACCTTAGCCCAAGTGATAAAATCAGCAACACAATAGCATCAAGTACCTCTTAGAAAATGACAATTTGTGGTAGTTATTAATGTATCACCTTTAATTGTGTGAATTAGATCAAAATCAAAAACCAACCCAACATACGTTTATAATGAATAAACTCTTCAATATAGCAACTTTACCCTTCAGAATGGGGAGTTAGAAGTAGTTGGGCAGGAAGGGGTAGATAGAAGGATAGGGGAAGGTTAGCAGTGAGGCCTGAGGACACAGGTGAGAGAAGGAAAGAGAAGAAAAGAAAAATAAAGAAGAAATATGAATTAGGGCCAGAACAGGAACACAAAGGGTGATGAAGAACAATGTGGGACAGCAAGGGAGCAAGGGAGAGAGGTAGAGAGGCGGGGGCAGGGGGGGTGGGGAGGGAGAGAGAGAGAAAGAAAAGAGAAAAAAAAAGAGAAAAAGAAAAATTTTAAAAGAGTAGGAAAAGAAGAAAAAAATAAAAAAATAAGATAAAAAAATAGTGGTAATTTTGAAAATAACAAATAAAAGATAAAAGTGAGGGGACTCCTTTAGGGTATGTCTCTGTTATCACAATAGACAACATGGGTAGCAGTGTGCAGGTATAAGTCAATGAATCTCAGTAAGCCAGTCACAGACCCATGAAATTCAGGCAGATTTCTGGCTGCAAGTCCCAAGTTGAGTTCCCTGTCCTCCTTCAGGGTTGAACTGTGTAAGTTTCTATTGCAGGTTCAGGCTGCCTTCCCCCTGAAGATAGTTCAAGTTCCAATGGGAGGTGATGATACCTCTAACTTACCAAGTATGGTTGTCTGGTGTGCCTTTATTGAAGAGATTCTCTTCACTTTTCCAGTGGGCTTCAGTTTTCATCAGGGAGCCTGTGAGAGGCCCTCTGTTGTTCACTTCTGCAGCTCAGGACAATGGCCTTTATGTCCCCCTGTCCCTCTGTAGTGTGGAACCAGGTAGCTCTATAGCCAAGAGGCCAGAGGCGGGTGGGTGGGGGGGCTCTGTTGTTGCAGGCGCCCGCACGGCTCTGCAGCGGGTAGTGGGCGTGCTGGGGGTGGGAGGGTCCTCACTGGCTCCTGGTTGCAAGTGGAAGTGGCCTGCTGGACAGAGCTGGGCTTAGTCATCCTGGAGCGCTCAAGAATTTTTATTTCTTACTGCACTTTTAGATAGCAGTTAAAAGTTTTTCTTGGTAACACTCATTTCCTAACCCTTCCTTTCATTAGTAGGACGCATGGCCATAGTTTTCTAACATTCTTCTCGGGACTTCTGTTTTTGAAAAATAAAACCTCTTATTCACTACTTGCAGTACACTTGGAGATGGAATAGAGAAAACCAGAAGTTTTTGAGGGTGAAATTTTCTGGAGGAAAGAGATACAAGTGGGTAAAAGCAAAGGACAGACACTAGCATTCTTGTAGCAGTGAAGCAGGGGCTGGTGGTGGTAAAGCGTCTGAGACTGGTGAATTCAGAGCTGAGCAGACAAAGGGCTATATTCCTTACACTAGGCGTGTTGACAAAGAAGCAATTTAATACATTAACAAAATTTTGTATTTTTCACAGAAGAGCCTTCTATGACTTCAGATTGAATTGTTAGATGTTAAGGAATGCATATTTGAGCAGGTAATTATGATTAACTAATTTCCACTTCTGATGAATGTTTGTAAATCAATGTTTACTTGGGGTGCAAATACCTCAGGTAGTTTGGCATGGAGAATGGTGTGCAAAGCTAAGGTGAGGTTGAGGTAGGCCTCAGATGGGTCTGAAATTACACTCTTACAGCCCATATTTATCTGCTTCAAAATGAAATAGATGCATTCATATGGTTTTAGAACTTGATTTTAAACCTACATTGAGTTTTGTTGAATAGTTAATCAAGATAATTCAAGAAAGAAAGCACAGTTAATAGTTCCATGCTGATGAAGAGGTATGAATTAAATTAAATCATTTCATTCAACATTATCATATATATGTATTTAGATAGATCAATGGATTTTCTTAGCTCATTTTATATGTAGATGTTGTGCTGGGAGCTAAAGGAACCACAATTACAAGGTGCAGTTTCTGGGGTAAGCAGAGCATAATCTAGTGATTGTGTGAGTAGCATCACAGTTGTACCAGAAAATCTATCATATGCTTTATTTTTTGTGGAGTCTGCCTTCCATGGTAATGTAAAAAACCTATAGTGTATTCTTAGTTTGGCTCCTGGTTCACAGATTTATACTGAATTTGTTTGTTTGTTTGTTTATTTGTTTATATATCTACTCACTCATCCAAAAATTTTTGATGTTACTCAGGGCTGGCTTCGAACTTGTAATCTGCCTGCCTCAGTGTGTCAAGGAGCTGGGATTACAGGCATGTACCATCACACCCAGCTTTTAAGAGAAAGAAATAGAGATTTAGGGATATATTAATAATCAGAGCAATCTAGAACTTGTTAAAACTGAATTATGGCATCATTGAATTTCAAAACAAACCATACCTGGAAGTTAAACAATGGAACGTGAACTGCCTGCTGACAACACATTACTATAATTATATGAACACAGGATATCTTTTATGTGTCAAAATTCAGACAATTAAAAAATTTCTTCTAGTCATTTGAATAATGCTTCTGATGAAGATTTTACATTATGGATTGATGTCCACCACCACATGGTCACTGCCCCTCTCACCTCATAATTCCCAGGGATTCTCAGCTGCAATTCATCATACATCATCGCCGTTTAGCTTGCTCTGGTCACTCCACCTCACACTTCATCACTTCTTGCATTCTTTGTGAGCTCTCAGCTCTGGTACAGAATCTGTCTCTGTTGTCTATTATTCATTATTTCTAAATCCAATATAAATAAATCAACTTTACTGTTAATAGAACGATTCTTTTTAATTGATCAAAATGGACTCTTCATTCGTTCATCAAAAAGGAATAATTTATAAGGTAACATGTGGTCAAGAAGGTATAACATATACTAAATGTATAGTTTCTGGGCTTTGTTCCTCTATAATTCTATAAACCTGAATAGGTGATTTATTACTAGACACAATTGTTACATTAAGCTGAAAGGAATAAAAATACTACTTGCCAAATGCTTGTTGAGATGTTAGGAGCTGGTTCATATAGCTCTTAAAGATGATAACTTCAGCAGTTTATTACTTTGAGTACATTTCACAGGAGTAAATGTCATTTTTTTGGTCACTTTCTTTACCCTGAACACCTAAATCATTTCTGTTATTTTGATTAACCAATCTAAGCTAAATACTTGTAAATGAATCTGAATCATCTGAAAGAAAATGTCTGTATAAAATTACAAGTACTATTGTTATATGGTTCACTGTTATTTTAAGTCTATTTTCCTGAGAAAATTATTCCTATGTTTGCTAATGCAAAGTTGCCAGCAGTGGATTTTATTATGTAACTGTTTCATTGAGGGTTTGCAAGGGAATAGATTTAATACAGGACACATAACTCACAGAATTATTTTATCATATTCACCCAACAAGTCAAATGCAGAGAAGTGCGAGATCTGTCCACACACCAGAGATCCAAAGGATCCAGCCGAGGGCCTGGATCCCATAGCAACATCCTGCACAAGTCCACCTGAAATCCTGGAGTCCAAGGCAGTGTCTTCCATGAGACCAGCCAGAGGTCTAGAGCCCATGGAAAAGTCTTATGTAAGTCCATATCAAGGATCTGCACCAGGAAGGGCCAAAGGCCAGTGGTGGAAGCTAGAAAGCCTAGGCCAGCGAGGTGAAGAATTTGTGCCACCAGGCTGAGGGATCTACACTGGAGCCAAAAAGTGAGGCTCAAGGTGAAGATCAGAGCTCCCCTGATGAGAACAGCAGCCATTCCTTGCAACAGCGAGGCCCCAGCTTCTCTGAGGATGAGAAGAGCCAAGTTCTCCTCAGGAAAACTAGCCATGGCAAGCTTCTCCAACAATCAACAGCAGAGATCTTCCCCTCCAGGTCTCTTTCTTATATCATTGGCAACAATCCTCAGGTGGGCCTTTCATGCCCAGAACCACTCTGATTCAGTTCAGCTGGGCATTACAAGTTGACCATTAGTTAATCTACCACAGTGACAGAGATGGTCACAACAAATACAATACTTTTATTCACAGTCACTACTGTGTCCATTTAGAATCTCATTTGTTGTTATGTGTAACTGTCTATTTTTCAATGATATAATGATCTCAAATTACACAAGTAGATTTCCCACCACTCCACTAGACTAAAAGGTTGTACATCTGAAAGATCACCATTACCCCAATCTTGTTTTTGCCTGACGTTGATTTTCAATGTGATTTGACAGAGTAGGGGAAGCTGATCCAAAATTTCAAGATACAAAGAGAAAGAATCAATTTTTTATTATTTCATTTTAATAATTCTATAATTTGTATTCATACACATATGATACCTATCACTGATGTGACTAAATCATTGGTGGGTTATTGTCATGAAGTAATGTCATTGTGAACTAATGTTGAACTCATATGGGGGGAATATGTAATATGAGCTACTTCTAATATTATTTAGAACAATCTTTATTATGTGGAACATTATTTCAGCTTAATGACTGCCTAGAGTTGTAACTGGTCTATATTTTGAAGCATTTTGGCATTTGTTGGTTGTTTTCCACTTAAGGTATCCAGGTGAAAATACAAATAGATTTTCTAGTCTTGACTGACTTTAGAAACTATCCTTTATAGTTAGACTGTGGGAATCCAAGAAAATTAACACTAAAGTTTGCAGAATAAGAGGATATATTGTTATATTAATGGGTATCTAAGCAAATATTTTTAGATTTATCTGGTGTGGCCCAGAATTAGGACTGTATTTTTTTTTTCAAATTGAGATGAGCAGTGTGACAATGACCTTCATAAATAAATGACTGAAGGGGCAAGTGGTGAACTTTACTTACAAACAGAAAACTTGCCTTGTGATTGAGTGCAAATAACAAAGATAGAATGATTTGGATGACTTTTAGAAAACCCACAGCCAGTTATCAAAAGCATCATGCATTTCCCTGATGATTAATGATGTTAGTTTTTTTTTATTTGCTGCATGTCAAATAGTTTAGATTTTATTCTGAAGGATATGGAAAGTCACTGATTTTCGACAACAAACTACATGCCAGGATTTGCATTTTAGAGAAACTTCTAATGCTAGTATGGGGAATATGATGAAAGCAGGTAAAACTGGAGAGACAAAGTCATTGCAAAGTTAAGGTGGGAGAAATAAAGTCTTGATGTAAGAAATGGCAGTGGGAAATAAAAAGGAAGTGAATGGTTTAGGATATATTCTGTGTGTGTGTGTGTGTGTGTGTGTGTGTGTGGTACAATGATATGTTGAATGGCATTCAAAATTCTTATTTGAGGAACCAGTTAGAAAAATATGCCACTCAGTGCAATTTTACAAGTAGCCAGTATAGATAGAGAAGATAAGATTATTTAAGACTTGTATTGAAAAATTGTACAAACCCATTGCAAAAACTAGGTCAACAGAAGAAAAACAATTAATGAGAGTTAAATGCTATCCCAAATCTTAGAACTCAGAAATATTTATTATTAATGCTGGGGATTTAGCTCAGTGGTTCTGTTGCCTGCCATGCATGCACAAAGTCCTGGCTTTGATCCCCGGTACCAAAAAAGAAAAAGAAATATTTATTATTAACTTGTGGTATACTTAATTCCAGTCTTTTTATATAGAAAAATATATAGATAGAAAGATAAATTTCAAGATTTCTTTAACTTTAGATGAATAATTCTCCACAATAAAGTATATTGATTTTTTAAAACTCCTTTTAAAATTAAGACAAAAGATTAAAGAATGTCAAGAATGGATCTGGATCTATAACTACCTGTTGAATCTCTAAATAGTATCCTACAGGTCTAAGCTTAGCTTTTTAACATGCTGAATTCAAGGTACTTATGGAACATGCATATGCAATTGTCATAGATTCAGGGCATTTGTTATCTTGAATCTAGAGTGAAATCAGGATGAGAGACACTGATTCAGAAGAAGTTATTATATGGAGAAAGTTGAAACCACAAAGAGATAACACAGGGTTAGTAGAACTGTTGAAGCCTCATGATAGAGCTTTTATATCACTCAAGTATTTAAGGAAGGCCAGATATAGGAGACCTCATTCCCTGAAAGTATTTATTTAGGTAAAAGAAAAAAAAAGATATGATGTTATAAAAGCCAGAAGAAAAAAATAATTTGAAAAAAATTGCACACACTGTTGAATGTAATACAATCAAGAAAGATAAAGGCAGATAATCACCTGTTGAGTGTAGCAATTTGGGAACAGTATGAACAGCAATTTGGTCTCATCATGTACACTTTTTTTTTTTTTTTTCAGAGTGGTGCAGGGGAAGCTGAGTTGCTAAAAAAAATCACAGAGTTGAGAGGGGGCTTACTTTTATTCATGGGAGATGTTTGCATGTATTAAATGAGGGTAAAATCCAACACAGAGGAAGAGATTGAAAGTGGAGAAAGCAGAGCAGATTAGTGAAACAGAAACCTTGAGCAGGTCAGAGATGTGGGTTGCCAGACATCTTATTCATTGTGACCAAAGGTGTACAGGTATGTACACTGAAAATACTGAAATAAGAAAATAGGGCTTTAAGAAATGTCCTTCTGCCTGGCATGGTGATATGAGCCTGTAATCCTAGCCCTCTGGGAAGCTGAGGCAGGAGGATTGTAAGTTCAAGTCCGGTTTGCACAATTTAGAAATTTAATGAGATTGTCTCAAAGTAAATGCCCAGTACCAAACAACAATAACAACAGCAAAAAACAAAAACCCAACAACAACAAAACAAAAACAAAAACACCAAAAACCCCACCCCAAACCAAAACAAAATGAAAAAAAAGAAAGCTCCTCCTAAGTGACATGCTTTCTATGTTAAGAAAAGGGTAAAATAATCTTTTGTGACTAAGAAACTTGGGGTTTGAAACATGAATTTAAAAATGATAAATGTAAATACTAAGTGGCAAAACTTGAGTCAAAAGGAAAGGAGTAGGTTGGGGATCCAGAAAAAGATTGCAGATTGGCTCCATAGGCTCAATCAAAGTTGAAAACTAAATTTCTTCTTGGTGCCATATTTCTTGGCTCTGTGACTTTCTTCATAGAGCTCAGATGTAAAAGTGGAGCAGGTGAAGAGTTAGATCCAATGGCTTCATTCCTTATGCAATGGAAGAGATGTAGAGATAGTAAAGGACAAATAACCATTGATGAGAGACTATTTGAAGGGATAGACTATGAAATTTAGGCCAGATAGGGGAGAAAAAGAGAGGAAGAAAAGACAGATTTCTTTGAAGTTGACTATAGGTAATAATGGAAATAAGAGAATGTGGAATGCATAGAAGAAAGTTGTGACTGGGGAGATGATATTTTATATTTAAGCAGTGGGGTACTTTCTGTTGAAATGAGAAATTTAGAACAGCCAAAAACATTTTGTATATTTTTTTTTGTGAAGGAGAACACAATATGTAACTAGGAAATTCACTGCTTTCTCTATAGGGAACTGTATGTATACTAACTGTGTTATGCACACACTAAGAAGCACATACTGTATAATGATAATGTTTTCTCTTGAAGCTACTGATTTTACAGAGAACAGTACTCCTAAAATTAGAAATCTTTGGCTCCATGTGGGGTAATGGAGATGGAATGAAGGTCTATTATTACAAATCTGCTGCTGCCAATCTAAAAACCTTAAATTTGCTGCTGTGGCATGTACTTGTACACCTAGATACTCAGAGACTGAGGCAGAAGGTTCACAAGTTCGAGGCCAGCCTAGACAATTTACTAAGATTGTGTATCAAAAAAAGGGAAAGGCCTGAGGATGTAGTTCAGAGGTGGAGAGCCCCTAGGTTCAATCTCCAGTACTGAGAACAAATTTCAATTTTACTTTAAAACTAAAGAGATTACCTGAAATGACATTTTAGCAACTTGTTCTTCATTATTTTGCAGCTGTAAAACTTAGCATATTATATGAAGGCATTGTAGTGTCTCTCTTTACCTAGAATTTTTCTGTAAACAATAGTCTTGTTGATTCAAAGGCCATTTCTGCCTAACAAAAGTGGGAGTTTGAATCCCTATCTTATTTTTTTTAATCATTGTTTTCTTTAATCTTAACAGACTCTCAGTAAAAAAATCATTGGATAATTAAATAGCTCAAGTGTGGCTGGGGTAAATCAACAAGTGTGAGGGAGATATTTGACTTATCTGAGATAGAAAACATTTCCATTTTTAAAAAATGTGAAGTCATTTTAGTTACATGAACACTTCTGTATGGAGGCTGGAATGACTGCTCTTTTCAGGTGCATAAATAAATGCCGAAACTTTAGATTATTTAGCTGGAACCTGAGCCATAATCTGCAAGGTTTTCTGTTCTATTTTCAATACTACCTACCCTTCTTGTGTTGGACTAAAGTGTCCTCCTTTATTTTTAGTGTCTATTGGGAACTCACTCTCTCTCTGTCTCTCTCTTTCTCTCCATCCACCCATCATCCAAAGAAGTTTAAAGTATCTGGTCCCTATATATCACTCATAAATAGTCATAAAATCCCACTTCACACATTAAGGGACAATGAGGATGTAATCATGAACAGATTAAATCATGAACCCAAGTACAAGTATGCCTATATTCAATGGCCATAACAACTAGACACAACCTAGGAAGCTTAACTATTTATTTTGAACAGGGGTTTCAAAACCCTAGTGAGGTCAGAGGGCCAATGTATTACTATTCTGTGGTAATTACAAGATTTTTGACTCCAGCTTTGTGATGAGATAATGTTTTGTGTGACAAACCAAGGCAAATTATTTCTTTGAAATCTGGGTCAGAATATCACTTTTCATTTTTTAAAAAAATTTCACCAAATGCAGCTTAAATTAAACTTGTAAGTAGTACAAAGAAGGAATATTCTTATGGAAAAGAAATATAAACTCAGAACACTATAATTAACTGTTTTCATTGTTGATTTAAGAATCAACATTAACAATATAGAGTATATTTTTACAAAACATCGTAAAGTAAAATAATTAAGTGCCAAGTTATGATTTTGATTTCTAAAGCAATTGAATCTTTCCTTTTCCAGAGTTAAAGACTTCTCAAGAAAGATTAAAATAAGTATGCAGTTTTAACCAAATGTTTCTCTAATCCTTTTGAAAGACCAGTCAGAAATTTTTCATTCATGATTCAGGAATAATTTTAAACTATTTCTATAAAGAGGACTTTATATAGAGAGGATTATATTCATTCCTGATTTTTTTTGTTGTTTAACAAAACTTTTCTAATTTTCTCTTGGCTTGAAAGGAACATGAAAGGGGGTTGGAGAGCATGAAGCTTGTTACTTTCCACATTAAGTTAGATGATTTTCTTTTTCAGATGTGTTTTGCATACATTTCCTATGTGTCAGGAAAGCTGAACTCATCACAGAGCTCCGGTTTCTTTTGAGTGAATTCTGAATGAATAATTTTAGGTGAGTTTGCCCTTATCTGCTCCTGGATTTTTATTTGAATCAAAATCAAGCTGTAAGTTGACTTTAGATTTTGATAACCAGAAGTTCCTAACAATCCACCTCGTCTTTAACTCTTCTCTTTTACCTGTATCTAACACATTTATTAACCAGTGTTTTTCTTGTCGTCTCTTCGTCTCTTCTATTATAATGTATGACTGTGCCAATTTCAAAGACCTTATTCCCCCAAATAATCTTTTTTTTCTACTTTTCTTTTGATTGTAATTCAGCTTTTCTAAATAGATGTAGGCTACTGAGCCACATATCAAATATAGTGTCTGGTGGCAGAGTCCCTAAAGTAAAAGCTGGTGAATCAATGAGGATTATCATCTCTGAGTGCCTTAAGATGAGAGATGAGCTAGAGAAAGATGACAGAGACTAGTTTTTTAATGTGTGGAGGAGAAAGGAAAGGAGGTCAGGGTTGCTTAATTTTCACCACAGCCCCTGTGATTAAGGGTACCCTTATTTTCCTTATACCACAGTAGAGGAAAGTGAGCTATAGAGGAGTTAACCAATTTTCCCTGGATTATATAGTTAGGAGCAAGCAGAGCAAGGATTTAAAACTTTTTAAAAAAATTTTTTTATGTTGCTGAGGATCAAACCCAGGGCCTTGTCCTTTACCACTGAATTATGTCTCTAACCCTTGGAACAGAGGTTTGAATTCAGGTGTGTGGCATTTTGAGACCTGTATGTACTCTTCAGTATCATACTTTGTTAACCCAACCAGCTATTGAGAAACAAAATCACAAAAAGAACTTTATATGGGAGCAATTCAAATCTCAAAGGTTATATGAATGTGGAGTTCTTTGCGACACCCAGTGAGGTAAATGTCTGCTCGGGCAGAAAGAAGACTTCTAACTCTGAAGAGCTAGAACATCCTGAAGACAGGATATTTTGCCAACTCCAACAGAGAACAAGGAAGCTACCCAGGGGACAATCAGAAAAGTTAATAACTTGGCCAAATTGTCACCATTCCTTGCTAACCTGAAACAAACCTCTGTACTCAGCAGAAAGCTATGCCTTTGTGGTTACTCAATAAATCTGGGAGTTTGAGTCAGTTTGGTACTTCATTTCAGTGAGGTTCCCGACCTTCCACAAAGATACTTTCTGTCACCTGTGTTTTCATTTGTCTATCAGGGTTTGCTTGTCCAATTCCATCATATGAATATTGGGTAGGTAATTTTACCTTGCACATTAGTGTACAATGATGTCCCAAAAGACTGTATTGTGTCTTGAATGAGAAGTATTACCTCTCCACTGGGTTAAACTCTGGGAAAAATTCATGTGAAAAAGACTTGGAGGAGATTGATTTATATAATGGAACTTTAAGAGGTCTATGTATAGGGGTTACAAGTATTAGTCATTTTTAGAAGATATTCCCATTAGCTATATAGAATTATTTTAGAGATCCATTAATAAATAAGAAGATTCTGTATTCAGAACCAAGAAAATTTTGATGGACTTTCCTTTAAACTAATGTAGCAAAATTATTTTTATGGGCTGAATTGTGTCCTTATAAAATTCATAGATTGGAGTTTTAATCTCTAGTACTTCAGAATGTGAATGTCCTTGGAGATACAACCTTTAAAAAACAATTCAGGTAAGATGACATCATTTGAGTGGGGACCTAACCCAATATGACTGGTGTCCTTATCAGAAGAGCAGAGTAGGGCACAGCCATGCGCTCTCACACAGGAAAGACCTGTGAAGACTCAAGAAGGCTGGCCGTCTGCAAGCCAAGGAGAGAGGCTGCAGAAGAAAACACCCTGCTGACACCTTGGTTTTGGACTGCCACAGCCTCCAGAACTGTGAGAAAATGAAGTTCTGTTGTTTAAGCCACTTAGACTGTGATATGCTCTTGGGTAAGAGCCTTGCCAAGTCTTTGTTACGGCAGCCCTAACAAATGGATATGAGGATAATGATTCTGCTGAAAGACTACCTCCTTTTCCGTTAATAACACTGGTCACTAAAAGTCAAGATTAACCTCTCAGTGTAGTTACTGGATACATACTAAATGATTTTTAATCTTTTTCTAGACTCCACATTCAACATGTTCTTGACATTTTCTTCACTATTTTAATTTTTAATTACCTTGAATAGATTTGGTAAACATTCTAGACCGGTGGCAAACCTATGGCATGTGTGCTGCAATGGGCTGTTTGTATCATTGAAAGCTCTAAAGGGTTTACCATCATTGTTCTAGACCAACACTGAAAAATTCAAACATAAAAGTTCTCAATATGAAAATAATATTTCTAGTAGTTACATTAAAAATAAAAAGAGGGCTGGGGATTTATCTCAGTGGTCTCGCCGCCTGCTGTGCAAGTGCAAGGACCTGAGTTCGATCCCCGGTACCAAAAAAATAAAAAAAATTAAAAAAAAGAGATGAAGTTAATATTCGTAA
>NW_004624769.1:5222273-5243683 GCF_000247695.1 Heterocephalus glaber
CACATCTTCTTTATCCAGTTTCCAGTTGATGGGCATTTGGGCTGTTTCCAAGCTTTAGCTATTACAGACTGTGCTGTTATGAACACGGGTAAACATATATTGCTGTGGTATGATTCTTTTAATTCTTTTGGGAAGATCCCCAGCAGGGGAATAGCTGGGTCAAATGGGACCTCTAGTTCTAGCTCTTTGAGGTATCTCCATTCTGATTTCCACAGTGGTTTTTGCTTTCAATTTTTAAAAAGAGCTTGAGGAATATCGGCATTACATCTTCCCTAAACTTCTTATAGAATTCATCAGTGGATCCATCAGGACCTGGGCTTCTTTTAGTTGATAGTTTTATTTTTTTATTACTTCCTCATTTTTATTGCCTGATATTGGATTATTGAGGGTTTTTTATGTCTTCTTGGTGCAGTTTTGGTAGCTCATATTTATCTAAAAGAATATTCATTTCTTCTAAATTATCCATTTTATTAGAGTGGAGGTTCTCAAAATAGTAATAATCTTCTGGATTTTGAGAGAGTCCCTTGTGATTTCACCTTTTCCATTTCTAATTGCATGGATTTGGATATTTTCTTTCCTTTTTGGGGTAAGATTTGTTTTTTTTATTCTTTCAAAGAATCAGCTCATCAATTTATTGTTTCTTTGAATTTTTTTAGTTTCAATTTCATTAATTTCTGCTCTGATCTTTATAATTTCTTTCCTTGTACTAGCTTTGAATTTATATTGTTCTTGTTTTTCTATTACCTTGAGATGCATCATTATGTTATTTATATGAGCTCATCCCATTTTTCTATTGTGGGCATTCACAGCTCTACTCTTTTCTCTTAGGACTGCTTTAATTGTGTCCCATATGTTCTTTTTTTTTTTTTTGGTACCGGGGAATGAACTTAGGTCTTTGCACTTGTGAGGCAGGCGGCAGAACCACTGAGCTAAATCCCCGGCCCTCCCATGGGTTCTTATATGTTGTACTGGCATTATCAATTGATTCTAGGAATTATCGAATTTCTTCCTTGATTTCTTCTGTCACACATTGATTATTCAAAGAGGCTTTGTTTAATTTCCATATGTTAGCATAATTTCTGTGCTTTCTTTTGCCATTTATTTTTTGTTTCATTCCACTATTATCTGATAACATGCATGAAATAATTTCAAGCTTTGACTTTACTTAGGCATCCTTATGGGATTGCATGTAGTCTATTTTGGAGAAAGCACTCTATGCTGCTAAGAAGAATGTGTATTCCTTTGTTGTTGGGTGGAACACCCTATAGATAGCTATTCCATTTGTTAGAGATTTTGATTCTACTCTGACATTTCTTTGTTGTTGTTTTTTAAGTTGATCTATTTGTGACAAGGTGCCCTACTTGTTTTGATGTCCTCCATTATAATCCTATTTATCTGATTTTCTATGTCTAGTACTGCTTGTTTTATGAAGTTGACTGTGCTGGTGTTTGTTGCATATATATTTATAAGTTTTATCTCTTCCTGTTGAATTGTTCACTTAACCAGTATGTAGCTATCTATTTTGCCTAGTCTAACCATTTTTGAATTGAAATCCACTTTGTTTGAAATTAAAGTTGTTACTCCTGCTTTTTTCCAGGTTCCTGTTGCATGGAATATTGTTTTCCATCCTTTTTATTCCAGGTGTGCTGTCCTTTGACTTTTCCCTAAGGCTATTTAGTCTTAAATTAGTCATCTTTATGCCATCTAGTAGCTGTTAGATCAAATTTCTTTGCTCTTTTGTTGTTTTTAAGGAATCTCTGAGTGTATGCTCTTGTGCATCAGATTTATTCTGTAGATCTCACACTTTCTACCCATATTGCTCACTTCTCCTGCTCCTATATTCAATAGAATTTTCCCTGGGATTTGTTTGGGAGGTGCCTATTCTCTTTACTCTCTTTTTTGGGGGGGGGAAGTATTTATTAATTTATTCTTCAAATTCAATAAGAAACTAATTTTGTATTTCAGTTTTACAAGACATATGCATTTCAAATCTGTTTCTTCTATGGGTTTGATTTACAACCCATTAAGGGTCATATCATTTCATTGCAGCAGTTTCTCTGCTCAGGCTTGGACTCACTTTCTTTGAAGAAACACTGTGCTCTGCCAATATCATGTTGGTTCTGTGTAAATAGTGTCAAACAGTGTTAAAAGTTCAACGCAACAGTATAGCATATGAGATATGGTTGATTTCAAATAATACTCTTTTTTTTTCTGGTATTGGGGATTGAACTCAGGACCTTGCTTTTTCCATGCAGGTGTGGTGCTGCTGAGCTACATCCCTGGCCCCTCAAATTATACTCTATCCTGAATCTTTTTCACTACACTATAGCTTTTTGAAACTGAGGAATTTACAGTATTTTTTATGCCATTAGGGTACTATTCATTCACTAAAAAAAACTTTATTGACTTGAATTATAATGAAGTCATAATATCTTAAATCATTTAATATTTGAATGCAGGTGTCTGATAACCACCATTCTACTCTTTGCTTCTATGAGTTCAACTGATTTTGGTCCAATGTGGAAGTGAGAAGATGTAGAATTTGTCTTTCTATGCCTGGCTGATTTCAACTTAACATCCTCTAAATTCATCTATGTTATCACAAATAACAAAATGTTTTCCTTCTTTTTTTAATGTTGAATAGTATTCCACTGGGTATATATACCAGGTTTTAAAGAATCCATTCATCTATTATTAGCCAGGTTGATTCCATTTGTCCTTGTTGGAGTTCTGCCAGAGACCCCTGTAGTCAGGTTCCAGTACTCACCTACCCAGTATATGATGCAGGCCTGAGGAAAAAAAATACATTAGGAGACAGAAGTACGAGAGAGAAAGTGGGGTGCCAGGATGACCAATGCTGGTGCAACCAACAAAGGCACTGACTTTTATTGGCAATCAATTGGGGTAAAGGTGATGTGTGGTTTCTATGGGAATTAATGTAAACAAGGCTCATAAAGGACAAGACAAAGCATTCTCAAATTAGGAATAGAATAGACAAAATATATGATTGTAATTGGAACACTGTCCTTCTAGTCTGAAGGTTTTAGTTGTGGGAATGGAATTTGGGTTTGAGTTACTCTGACCTCAGCACATAGGCTTCAGCCAGACTCACTTTTATAAACAAGCCAATTGTGGGGTAAATTCCTTATGGCTTGCTTTGGGCATAATCAATATTACAGTCCTCTGCAAGTTCTAAAACAAATGATAGAGAAAATAAAATTAGATCGAGGAATAAATATTATTTCAGTGATGAATAAAGCTAATATAAGATAATTTAGCAATTTCAGGCTTCCAAACAGTGAACCCTGGGATTAGATAGATTCTTAAAAATAAAGAATAGAAGTTTATTTGGCTCACAGTTCTAGAGACTGATAACCAGTCCACTCTTGCATAACATTATTAATCAATTTGCGAGGTTCTGCCTCTTAATCAGCTCTTAAAGGTCCCACCTCTCAACACTTGGACAGGTGATTGTTCCCAACTTGTGAGCTTTGGGAAATACATTTCACAAATTACAACAGCCATAGTCTTTGGTGTGGAAGAGAATAGCTTTAATATTCTGTTAGGTATCTGTCTGGGTAAGGTGTGAAGATGTGCATGTCTTAATGCAGTCCTTCCTAAATTCTATCTTGTTGACTGATGTAGAAAGGACCTATTTATCAGAGGCACAGGGCACAATGAAGGCACTAAACCGATATCCCTAATCTCCAACCACAGGTGCCTGGGCACCATGCCTTTATCACTGAGAGAGATGGCCTATATATGTTTCTGCATGTAGTCTCGGGCCATGCTGGTCAACCGGGGGATTTTGCAAATGAAAGAAACTCAGTGGAGCAGAAAAGGGATGAGGAGAACACATTCTGTGAGCAGACGGTCCTAGGGGAAAGACAGAGAAAGGTGCTGAGCTACATGAGCCTGCCTCCTCTTTCAAAGTCATCAGTCAAGGGTATTTAAGGCAATTCCTTCCTAACAGAAACCACAGAGTGGGGAACTGTTCTTCATGGGTGTATTAGCCCCTTAACTCCTGCAGTAGCACAATGGAGTACATTGTATACAGGTTTACAGATGTGGAAACAGAGGCACAGAGAAAGGTCACAATTTGTGGAAGTCTCACAACCTGGATGTGGTGCAGGCAGCTTTGTACCTCAGCACTGGCCCAAAAGTGTACACTCTCACCCTCCATTCCCTCCTCATTTCCAATCTTTTTGAACAACCCTTTCTTCCCTGAAAAATGAGGGGATTAGACTAAAAACACCCTAAATATTCCTTTCAACATTAAGACGCTCTAATATGCCTTTAGGTTTATGATAGAAATATCTGGACGTGTAAAGTTAAACTCCTTTGGCGAAGGATAATATGGAACAATATTATATACAACTTAAAATATTATTTTGATGAACAGCCATAGTAGGTAATTGTAACCCAATTCTGTGTTCAATGTGGAAAACTTAACAGTTTAAAAAGGAACAGACAGATGGAATGTTGTTAATGCGTCCAAGAAGGAAATATGATTTCACATGCATATTATATGCAAGTTTATGAATGCAGTCATGGTGTCTGGAACGTAGGTAGGAAACTATGATGAAAATCAGTGAAGTAAAATATCAAAATAAAACACTGCATGACAACTCTTAATGAGGAGCAATGCTGGCGCCTTTAATAAAACCACTTGGGAATATTAACGTGATACATAAGTGGCTGAAGGGTTCTGAATTTCCCTGGCGATATTCATATATCACAAAATGAAGGTTAGCTGGCAATAATTCAAGAAGGAACATGCTCAGCATACCACTATCGAAATACTGGAATTGTGATCCCCAGCAGTAAATTATGATATTTTGCTTTGTGTCAAAAATAAGGAGACTCTTATTTATATATTTCTAGAACTTGTTGGGAGCGAAAATTTAGGATTATAATCTCAGTTAAGATGGAATATATGATTTAGGTAACAAAATCACCTTTGTTTATGTGAAAAGGTAAGATGCTTACTGGAAGGTTCCCAGCAAGACTACTTCAGTGCCTTCCTGGTAGCAGAGAATTTAGCTCACATTTAAATATACTCTGGGCAATTGGAAATAGTATTTTTGATGGAAGGTTTTTAAAAATGTCACCTTGAATTAATAAACTTCTAAAAATGGCTCCTAACCAATATAAGTTCTAATTACGGGTTTAATAGTCCAAATAACTTCAATTTTATGTCAAATTAATTTGATAGTTGGTAAGTATCAAAAACCTTTATTTTGAAAACTTTATTTAACCTTTATTGGAATTCTAGTTGATGAGCTTCCTTCTCTTTCTTCCATCAAAAAATTTCCCAAAGAATGGTATTACTTTTACTTACTAAAATATATATATTTTAGATGAGTATGACTTAAAAGTTTTTTAGTATTTATTTGCCTGGTGAACTTTATGTATATTTGCTATTTCCATACTGTGTGTTTGTGTGTGTGTGTTTTAAACTATATTTAAATTATATTGAGATTGATTTCTTAAAAGTTAAACTACAAATAGTATAACATGGTTCTTGATTTTATCATCAAAATGACTTCTTTCTGAGTTGAGCATGATGGCGCATGCCCAGCAGTGGAAGGCTGAAGCAGGAGGATTGCAAGTTCAAGATCAGCCTGGGCAAATAACTTAGTGAGTCTCTGCCTCATAATTAAAAAAATTAAAAATACAAAAAAAGGCTGGAGATGTAGCTCAGTGTGAAGGCCCTGGATTCAATCTCCAGTGTTGAAACAAACAAGATTTCTTTCTGATTTAAAAATTTTATACATATATATGTATCAAAACAGCTCATAATAACCTATTAAGATTATATATATGTTTTTATGTACCAGTTAGAAAATAAGTTTAATAAAAAATAAAGAAGAAAAACTAAATTTTACTTCTAAAAAAGAGAATAATTTCTTAATTCTACAACTTATACTATAATTTGCTTCCATGATGTTTGTTTTATTGACTAACATCTCCATATAGAGAAAATGCAGTAGTAATGCATAACCAATATGTCATATTGGATACTGGATATTGACATGTTGGATAGGTAAATGATAAATATTGAGTATTGTGGATAAAATTGATTTAATGAAATAAATAGAAAAGCATCAAGATTTTTTTCTATTGCAGAATTGCAAAGTGTAACAAAGTCTCTAAACATGTATACTATAACACAAAAGTTACGTTATTTCATTCCTAAAAAATTAGTCTGATGACATGTTAAAAACAAAAGAATATCAAGTAGCAAATATGAGCATGTATGACTTAATAAGTATTCAAAAACTAGTGATGTTGATGGGGCAATGACTATGGAGGAGACCAGAAAGAGGATGGCTGTTTGACTAGGGAGACTTCGCTTGCTGCTTATTTTGAGAACAGTGACCTGTGCCTCTTGTGAAATATTCTCCTGTGATTTCTCCACCTATAAATAACTTGCTTAGGGTCTGATGGCTTCTAATCAGTGAATTATGATTGCTGACTGGGCCTCAGTTATCAACAGCAGCATTTATGGGGCATTTAATTCTCATAACAACCCAGTGAAGTCAGGATCATAATAACTTTCACTTTACTCATGAGCAAACCAACACTAAGAGTTTAGATCACTTCCAAGAGACCATCAAAGAATGCAAATATAACAGATATTTCTTTTGCATATGTGAGGTTCTAGTCATTATGTTGCTCTAGAGGACTAAAAGGATAGAAAACAGTTTATGTTCTCAATTCTTGTAGGGGACAGGTAAATTCCTTGGCAATAAGGACACTGAGAGCTAATACATGAAGTACCATTTTGATGTGCTATGAAATACAGAACACATTCAGTGTTCGAGGAGAATTTCAGCAGGCAATAAGTAACAGAGCAGACTGAGAGCTTTCTTTCTTGTGTATACCTTGCTAGTGCAAATAGACAGTGTTCATTTTACTCTTTTAGCTCTAAAAGGCTGTAGTTCTTTGTAGTCATATTATAACTTACTGCTATACCACATGTGATCACTTTTGTACATGTAGTGTCAGAATAGACCTTACATGTACAGTCAGGGCTGTGTTTAGGAGCACACTTACCTATTGTGCCAAAGAAAATACATACTAGAGAAAAGCACCGAATAATTTTCTGGATACATGGAATCCCATTGCCAGTTGCTTACAAGATGAAGTTACTATTTATAAACTCTCAATTTTAATATATTTTAGCCACTGAAAAGTGTTTTGTCATTTTGAAATGTTTTAACATTTAGAAGTTCAGCATTACATGTATTTTCCAGCCACACAGAATGGTTACATGAATTCATAGCATCAGCAGATGCATCTGTTGGTCTAGCTAGATTTAAGAATAACATGCATAATATACTTTGTCAGTCATTGAAGCTTTGAGCAGTGGGAAGAGAGCACCAGGACGCTGTCTGCGCAGCTTGTCTCTGCTAGGAATTTCCCTTCCTTCTAAATTCACATGGTTACCATAGCTGCCACTACATTATAAGTGTGAGAGTTGATTCATTCAGGGTGGAAAGATCCAAACTGGGTTAATTTTTTTTATCCCACCATTTGTCCTCACTGATTAGGCTTCAGTAGTGAGTCTATGCTGTTTCCATCTCAACTGGGTGGACTGCATTCTGGCAATAACTGCTTGGATTTAACATCAATTCCACAAATTGAAGGGCTCAGTCCTCCACAGCACTGCTGTCCCTTCATGCCCCAGTGGCAAATAGGATATTCAGACTACCCACACTTCTGGCTGATTATATAGCTGGGGCTTCTACAACTCTCTCAAATTCTACAGTGTGCTAAAACAATTCATAGAACTTAGGAAAGTGTTGTAGAATATTTGTATATTAAATTTTATTGTAATTGGGCAAGGTCTGGGAGGGCTCTAGATTGAAGTTTCCAATCTCCCACTAAAAAACCAGGATGTATCATTTTTCTAGCACATCAATGTTCCTATTAAGGAGGAAAGTTTTCTGAGCTTTAGTGTTTTTATTGTGATTTTATTACATAGCTGAGATTAACTAAATGACCATGTGACTCTGCTCAATCTTCATCTCCCTTCCCCTCCCTGGAGAGTCAGTTGTTGGAAACTCCAATGGCCTACTTAAGTGTTTGGTCTTTCTGGTGCCCAGCTTCCACCCTGAAGGTAGCTAGGGAACACCCAGGAGCCATTTTATTAGCATAACAAAGGCATTCTTATCATCAAGAAAATCCTGAGGGTTTTTGAAGCTTTGTGTTAAAAACTGGGGACAAAGACTAGGCAAATTCTTCCTTAAACCAGAGTCCATCTTTAGAAATTCTGGTACTGGATTTGAGTAAGAGAATTCAGTTTCTTCAGACTCTTGCACAATGAGATATAACCCTTACATCTGTCAGCTGCCTTTTCTCACCAGAGAATCAGGAGCCATTGTATAGGGAGGAAAAAGAAAAAACAAAGCAAAACAAAACAAAACAAAAAAACTAACCTGGTACAGAGAGAAGAGATGAACAGGAAAGAGTGTGAACCCTCAGAGATTGGAGTCCCTTTTCTGCTTTTCCCCCTTTTTTGTTGCATTTGACAGTTCATATTATTCTTAATCAATATGCTTTTCCTCTTCTGACTTCATCCAGTTCCAAGTGAATTTTACAAATTCCTGACCGCTACTTAGTACTTTTAGCACATAATACTTGTATGGGAATAAAAGTGTTATGTATATTTGAATAACATTAAGCTTCAGGCAGGATTTATACTAGTTTATTCCATATTAGGTCATTTGCTGCTTTGTGCAAATGCTAATCTTGTTAACTCTTCAAAGTGAGTTGGTGTCAGCGTTGGGGGAGTGTTTAACCAGAACGTGGGAACACATATTTTGGGAAAGCATTTGTCTTAGTCACTTTCTTGCTACTGGGACAAAATACTTGACACCCACAACTTATAGGAAGATAAGTTTATTTTGGCTCACAGTTTCAGAAGTTTCAATCCATAATTGGCAGGCTGGAACTTGGCACGGTGGAAGTGCCTGCTGTGGAGGAAAGTTGTCTATGTCATAAAAGCCAGGAAGTAAAGAGCAGAGGGAGGCCCCAGGGAGGGAGATACACCCTTCCAGGTCTTCCCCCAGTGACCCACTTCCAGCCAGGCCCCACCTCCTATAGCAAGTCAGCTATAGCACTCCCATAATCCAGTCACCTTCTAAACACGTGAGGCTTTTGGAGGACACCCCAGATCTAAACCATAACAATACTGAAGCTTTTGGGAACATCATATTGATATCATATGTCTTGACTCTGCACTTTACACCTTCATTTAAAGTGCCTGTGAGTGTATGTTCAGTGTGGAACGTATTTGCCCTGTCTCGTGGTTTTTGTATATGCTGGTTTCTGCCTACAAAGCTCTTTCCTGACCTGCCTTGTTTTTTCACTACTTTTCAGCTCCCCGAATACCTTGTCTGAATGACTCCCTTACGTCATCATTGTCTCTCTTTTTCTCTTTTTTTTTTTTTGGTACTAGGGATCAAACTCAAGACCTTGCACTTGCCAGGCAGGCTCAGCATCACTGAGCTACATCCCTGGCCATTTTTTGTCTCTTTATTCTGCTTTATTTTACTTTAAACAACTCAATATCTGACATGTTGAACCTCCATTTATTTATTTTTTTTCTTTAGAATATAAAGATGATTCTTGATATAAAGTTGAAGAATATAAAGATATTAAAGATATGAAGAATATAAAGATATCAAGAACATAAAGATATTCTTGATCTAAAGTTGAAGAATATAAAGATATTAAAGATATGAAGAATATAAAGATATCAAGAACATAAAGATATTCTTGGTATAAAGTTGATTCTTTAGAATGTAAAGTACATTGTGAGACCTGAGTGACTCCATTTTAAAATTTGGCCCCATCTTAGAGTAAGGTGGCCTGGACATAAATTCCAGTTCCAAGAAAAACCACAAGATGCACTTTGGCCACCCGCCTGTGATAATGTTCAGCAGTCCCCTAGCAACTAGCCTAGCAACAGCTAATCAGTAGCTGCTTCAATGTCCCAGATGCTCTTCTCGATGGCCTGCGACAGCTAATCAGTAGTTACCCCAATACCCCAGTATCCCAGATGTTCTTTTCGATGACTTGAGCAGCCGTTTGCAGTTCAGCGCCAAGGCCCAACCAGTTAGGTTTAAACTTTCAAAACTTGCTAAATGCTAGCCAATTGTGTGATTTGCGTGTGATTTGAAATCCCGCGCCTTTTTGAAACCCCGCGCCTTAAAAAACCCCTGGTGTTTTAGAGTCGGGCCTCTCAATCCTGACCCGCTGCATCGGTGTCGGATGAGAGTCCCCGCTCAAGCTTGAATAAACGACCCTCGTGTGTTTGCATCGGAATCGGCTCCTTGGTGGTCTTTGGGGACCTCGCGATCTGGGCACAACATACATAAATGACATGGTCTATTTTATACATTTATTAATCTCTGCTTCTAGATGAGGCATATTGTGGGCACTAACAAAAATTTCTTGAATACAAGAAGAAATGAAGAAATGCTGTTGTTTAACATCTTTTGAACATATTTTCTATATCTGGAGTGAGATTTTTATGTTATTCTTGCCTCTCAAAGAAAGCAAGGGAGAAACTTGATTTCTCATCTTTCTTTATAGTCTAGACACCAATTGTATGAACCCACACATACTCTGATTCAGAGGACAGCAACCTCTTGATGCATCTATGAGGAGGGTCATGTGTGTGTGTGTATGTGTGTGGTGGTTCTAGTGGTTAATGTCTAGTGCTAGTAGTGTAAGCAGTGGTATTTGTACATAATGTTGTTGGTAGTAGATTTTGCTTCTAAAATAGAGAAGTTTACCAACTTAATAAAAAAGTTTCTATAGTGCATTTGCATACTTAAAAAGTAATATAGAAATGGATATCATCCAATACAACTGTTCCTTAGGAATAAACACTGTTTAATGATTTCTCCCAAGTGCATTATAATTTAAATGCCATACATAATACTTTTGGAATTCAAATACATCAAAAAACATGTCAAATTTAACAGTGAGATAACACTATTTGCCAATCAGAACAGTCAATACACAGATAGTGATCATACCAAATGTGAGGATGTGGAGCAGTGGGAACTCTCACTCCTTGCTGGTGAATGCAAAATGCACAGCTACATTGGAAGATTTATTTGGGGTTTCTTACAAAACTAGATGTACATATTTTAACCATACAATTCAGGAGATGTGCTCTTTGGTGTTTACCCAAATTATTAAAAAAAAATGTCTGATCATGTAGAAACCTGAACATGGATATTTATGACAGTTTTATTCACAACTGCCAGAGCTTAAAGCAACAAAGATGTTCTTTAGCAAGTGAATGAATAACTGTGGTACATCCAGACAGTGGAATACTATTCTGTGCTAAACAGAAATAACCTATAAAAAGATATGGAAGAAGCATAAATGCATATTACTAAGTGAAAGAAGCTAATCTGGGTGCCGGGGATTTAGCTCACTGATTCCAGCGCCTGTCTCACAAGTGAAAGGTCCCAAGGTCAATTCCTGGTACCAAAAAAAAAAAGAAAGAAGCTAATCTGAAAAGGCTACATGCTTGCTGAGTGATTCCAACTATACAGCATTCTGGAAAAGGCAAAACTATAGAGTAAAAATGTCAGCAGCTGCAAGGTGATGGAGGGAAATATGGATGAATAGGTGGAACACAGATAATTTTTAGTGTAGCAAAAGTACTCTGTGGTACCGTAAAGGCGAATACATATCATTATAAATTTGTTCAAGCTCATAGAATGTACAACACCAAAGTGAATACTCATGTAAACGATGGGCTTTGGGTGATTTTGATGTGTCATGGTAGGTTCATCCATTGCAACAAGTGCACCACCCTGGTGGGATTGTATCAGATGGAGGAGGCTGTGGGTGTGTCAGGGCAAAAAACATTTTGGGAATCTCTATTGGTCTCTCATTTTGCTCTGAATCTAAATCTATGTAAGAAAATAAATAAATTAATTGCAACAATAATAATATCATCCCAAAAAACTGCAAGTCAAAATAATATTAACACATATGATAAGTTCATCTAGATTTATTTATCCTTTTTTCTATTTTTTATTAGTTCATATTTGCAGTATATAATAATTACATTCCTCATGGGGAGTTGGTGCAAAGTTATTATCAAATCAATGAGACAAACATTTTCCTATCCTGCCTCAGTGTGTGTTGTACTCATGTGTTTTCCATGACAACACAGATATAGTAAAACAAACTCTACAATTGGCAGTGAAATTCTATCAGAAGTAGAGGATCCATTTGAGTTTGCCCTAAAGTTTCTGGACCTAAAAGAACAAACTATTACATAGGAAATATAGTTAACTTTAAAGTTATCTCAATCACAATTCAAGTCTTTTTTTTTTTTCTGTGATTACTTATCTCAGAGTAAATTCCTACAGAAAAATCAAAAGTCATAACAGTTCATTATTGGAAACATCTTTCATTTTCTCTTTATAAATAATAAATTTCATCTGTGATTTGGAAGTCTCATCTGTTTTTTCTTTTTTTTTTATGACTCAGCTTTCAAAGGGCTATAATTTCCCATTAAATTACTGTCTATGCTAGTACACAAAGCAACTCTTTTTACAGTGATTTCCTTCTATTTCTTTTAAAAGCATTTAAATTTTTTAGCTGTCTTACTTGAATTTCTTAACTTTTTCACTATTTATTAATGAGTAGGAGAATTTATCCTTAAGTGACATTCTAGTTTTCTTGGTCCCTAGAATGAAATGAGGAGTTCAGCAGAGATTTAAGGACAATTGCATGATTGATGCATCATCAATTGTTCTCTTGTTAGTGATGATAGACTCATGTAATTAATAAACACATGCTCAATGCACAGCCTTCCAATGGCTTTTGGTGCTTATAGTTCAAGATGCCTCCCATGGCATCGTGGTCTCCTCCTGCCTTGTTATGTGCACTTTGGCTACCTCTGTGGCAGCACCATGCTGAAAGGCACTGGGCGCACAGAATCATCAGTGAGCCACAGCTCTTCAGCTGTATTGAGAATAAAATGACCAGAGTTTTTAAGGCCTTTTTGGGAAAACTGTTAGGATCAAGTCTTTCCTAGGAGCTTGATCCCCCATGTCAAGACTAATACTTCTTGGATTAATTACTTTGATACGTAAAACCAAATAACCAAGGACTACTGTATTAAAACTGTGGTTATGTAGTTTATATAATTAATAAATAGGAAGTGCTACTCTGGGCCCTAATTGAGCGTTTTTTCTTGGTTTGTTCAAATATAAATGGCTACTACTTTATAATTTTTCATGTTATGAATAAATAAATTTAAGAATAAACACATGAACCCATTGTTTCAAACATGTCACCATTGATCTCTTAATCTGTCCAACCCGTGTTGTCACACAATGAAATTCAAACCTCCATCCTTGCTCAAATGAATTTAATATTGATTTATACAGGGAACTGGTTTTATGTGTGAGTGTCAAATGGTTTTTAAAATATAACTAGCTTTCATCTTGATTCAAACTTTTTTCAAGACTAAACAAGTTGTTTATCCTTTTGGATTCATCTGTGCAATTATTATAGAAATAGTTGACTTGGACAAAGCCAGAGGGGCCACTCTTTAGAGAATGTTGTATATCACAGATAACCTTTAGTTCTAAGATAATGGTTCCCCGTAATTCTTGCCCTGTGTCCATGAAACAAAGGCCCCAGTATGCCAATGCCATAAAAGCTTATAGATTGTGCTATTTCCAGTGTCCAAGACAGGCACTACTTTGGAGATGATGGAGAAAAATGGTTGAAAGAAAATATAAGTTAACTTACAAAATTCTTTCTCTCTGATAGCTTGACTATAATAGTTTTTTAGATAATGGAATACTATTTCCCAGTAGTACTAGGTGTTATGTGCCCAACTTTTCTCATTGTTATGAAATGAATTGTCGCCCCTCCCCTGCCCCCGATTTCATATGTTGAGGCTGTAACTCTCATTGTGACCATTCGGAGACAAGGCCTATATGGAAATAATCAATGTTAAGTGAAGTCATAGGATGGGGCCCTAATCCCATAGAATTAGTGTCTTCAAAAAAGAGACGGACAACAATGACACACGCTCATTTGTCACTCTCCCCTTTTCCCCCATCCCTCCTCAGAGAAAAAATCATGTGAGGACAGATCAAGAAGGTAGCTGTCTGCAATACAGGGAGAGAACCCTTGCCAAACACCAGAGTTGGTTGATCTTGATCTAAAATTTCTAGCCTTCAGAACTGTGAGACATGCATTTCTGTTGTTTAAGCTACATGACCTATATGGTATTTTATTATTGTAGCCTGAGCTGAGTGATACACTTGTGCTCTTATTTCTGGATTTATTGACTGTCATAAATTAGTGAGATATGCCTAACAGTACCTGGTGTGTGAACAGGATTTTGCAATGCTAAATTATTCACTTTACTTTAAAATGTATATATATGTAGTTCCAGTGGAAACATGCAAAACATGACATGGATTATGGTGGCAGATAAATGGAAATTTAACACTTTGTGAAGGGTTTTATTTTTATTAAAATGTTCAATAAGATGTAATTATATTTTCCAAAATTAAGATTCCAGTGTATTTCCACATTTTGATTTAAATTTTAATACTCATTATAATTTTATTTGGTATTTATTAATTTATTAATTAATTAATTTATTTTTTGGTATCCAGGATCAAACTCGGGACCTTGCGCTTGTGAGGCAGGTGCTGGAACCACTGAGCTAAATCCCCAGCCCTTTATTTGGTTTTTAATTTTTAATATAATTTTTGAATATTTTATAGTAAAAAATAACAAACATGAAAAATGATTTGAAATTGCAAGTTGCATAATGCCTTATCTGAGATTCTTGGGATCAGAAGTGTTTTGGATTTTGGAATATTTGCATATGCATAATGAGCTATTGTGAGAATGAGATCCAACTCCAAACAGAAAATTCATTTCTTTCATATACACCTCATATACATAGCCTGAAGATTATCTTACATAATATTTTTGATGTGTCTGTGTTACCAGTGTGATCTACTACAAAAGGTTAGGTGTGGAGTTTTCCCCTAATAGCATCGCATTGGTACTCAAAAACTTTCAGATTTTGGAGTAGTTTGGATTTCAGGTTTCCAGATTGAGATATTCAACTTGTATTTAAATTTAGAAAATTTTTTACCCTTGAAAAACAATGTTTTATTTTTAAATTCTTTATATCAGGGGTCAGGAAACTGTTACCCATGAGGCAAAATCTGGTCTGTCATTTGTTTTTACAAATACTCTTAGGAGGATACTAGTTTGTCTATATTTTTCAAAATGATTTATTTCTATTTTCATGTCAAAATACCAGAACTGTAATTGCCATAGACACCTTCAAAGCTAAAAATAATTACTGATTCTTTGCCAGATAAAAATTGCTGAACTTCTGCTTTAGTTTACCAAGAATGTGTTCAGTTTTAAATATGACAACAATATAAAATACAGAAGTAAAACTTCAAAAGAAATAAAAACTAAAATGCAATAAAAATGTTCAATTTGAAATACCTGGAAACTGAAAAAATGAGCAGATTTTTGTAGAGCACAACCCATATAAAACTTGCATGTGGTACATTATAAATTTTTAAGTTTAATAAAAATGAGCAACAAAATTATCCTTATCAAATTCACAACTGAAACTGGTCAATAAAAGTCTGCAATGTCATATTTTTCATTAACTGAAACTGTAACCACTGATTAAAATGAGAATTAGAAAGAAAATTGTTCTTATCAAATTTACAATTCAAAGACAGCAAATGGAACTTTGGTCTGCTCATTACAACTTGAATCAAACTACATTCATAAAATCTGAAAATTGGGCAAGAAAGTCAAAACCTCTGTTTATTGGATGATGATTCTGGAAAATGACTGTCATATCCTGAAACGAGTGAGATTATTTCTACCAAAGCACAATCTGATTCAAATCAATTATTACAATTTTCCATTTCAAAAAATATGGCAGAAGTTTATATTTCATTTTAAATCCAAATTCTTTCAAATTGTGAAAGAAGCTATTATAAGTTCAAAGACAAAGTATCTTGTTACCATTGTTATATATTTCTCAACCAGTGTTTATGGCTGATTCTGGCAAATGAAGGTATTAAAGGAAACACATTCTTGATTAAAAGAACATGAAATGTCATATGCACAAGAAATTAGCAATTACTAGAATTGAAACAAAGACTGATAAATAATTGATACTTTTCAACAAAGAAGTAAATATAAAACAAAATGCAAAACATTATTATAATATTCATAAGAGAATAGTAAAAGAACATACTTTGTGTCCCATTTTTAGCAAAGCACAATAAAGATTATTATTTCAATAATATTTATAGAAAATATGGGCATTTTTAAGTTTAGAATAAGTGACTTCTAAATTTTTTAATAGCATCACTGGACATATAATATGATTTAAAAATAATTAAAAATATGACCTCTCTTGGATGGAGATTCAAATAATTAATTTGTTGGATAAGAAAGTGGGTGAAGAAAACACATTTAAAAAGGAAATATTATTCAGTTGAACTATATTTTAAGTCATTTAAGAAGCTAATAAAAATAAAATTATAGTTTTTAATAGAAAATGAATTATGACATTAATTTTGAATGTGTATTATCTGTCTTGCTTGCTGCTGATCATCTTAGAAAAATATAATGACTACTCCCCGAAAAGAGATGTTTGGCTACTTCATTTTTTAAAAAAATTAAATAATTTTAGCAATAAGCTTTAGAAATTTTTCTAAGTTGCAATAAACTGCATTTGAAATATATAACAAATGTGACGTTTCATTAAATTAGAAGAAAATTATAAGAAACTAAAACATTTCCTTGATTATGCAGAAAGGTTCATTTACAGATATTTCCCAAACTGATTACTGTAGACTGTTACGTAGCTATTAGAATCAAGTTATGGTCTCAACTGAAGAGAAATTGAAAATTTTAGTTCTAATTTTGATTTATAATAGCCAATATTTAAACAATAAAAAAAAGAACCTAGAAGATGCTGGAGAGCTATAGATAATGCTATAAAATACTTTGAAGATCTCTAAAAGCAATAGAAACTTATATCTTGTGATTAAACTGTTTCATACTATTTTTGGTAATAATCAGTAATATCCCTATTAAAATATTTGAATGAAGTTTGCTAATTTTGCATTTTATTTTGAAATGAAAATATTGCTTTAAAATATTATTGTCAATTTAAAAATGTAATTGACAATTGCTACTCCCTCAAGAAAGCAGTTTCCCCAAAAGAATTGTTTTTCTGGTGTGAGAAACTGAGTGTAAATAAGGACTGAAATGTACAATAGATAATGTGACATAGAAAGAAATTGTTAAAAATGAAAGGGGAACTGGGAAGGAGGGAGGGGGGAAAGAAGGAAGGGAAAAGAAAAAAATGAGAAAAAAAGGATAAAATGGAAACAAAGTTTTGTAAATAATGAGGGGAGGGGGGCTTGAAGAGAGGGGAGGAGATTGGGAGAAAAGGGGGAATCAAGATATACCACGTGCAGGTACAAATTCCCTATGATGAATGTGATCATTGTGTATATCTTAATTGTACCAATAAAATTAATAAAAATGTTTTAAAAAGAGCAAAAAGTCATTTAATAGCTTTAAGAACTCAAAACGTATATCTGATTTGTCTGCCAATTGAACATAACTCAGATTAATGCAGCATAGTCAATTTATAGAAATTCTATGAGATAAACCCATATTTTTAAATTAATTATGTTGTTTGTGTTTTATCATCCACACTTTGCTAGCCATCAACAGAACACTCAGATTTGCACAATAAAAGTTAAGTTCAGGGTTTAAAAATTTTTTTGGTCAACCTTCAGGAATATACAACAACCATATATTTTTCAACAACATGTATTTTTCAACTTTGGAGTTCAGACGGTATATTTGTTAAGGTAGGAGAACAGAGCATCTTAACATTTGATTTAACAGTTTGCTAGCTTGTGTAAAACTTAAATGTTTAGACATGAGCGCTCCCATTTGTAGTCTTCCTTCCAGCCTCTCTGTGTGAAGAGTTGGCCTCTCTTCTTCATGGTTACCAGAGAAACACAGGATGAGTTGAAAATGTGAAAGCAAAATGACAGTAAGTGATGGAATGTGTTGGGATTTACTATTTAGCCTTCTCTTTCCTAATGCTACATTTCAAATACGGTTGCTGATTCTAAGAAGTGGAGATATGGTTGTGTACTCCAATTGCTTACCTCCCCCCCCCCCACCCCATTTGCTGCCTTTCTTGACTGGAAAAGATGTTTTGGTTTTAAAGGAAGTCATGCAAGTATCGTAGATTCCCTCTGTGAGAAATCCAAAGAAATTTGATTCTGGCTTTTTTCCTACTGCTTCCAGGAAGGAGAAATGTCTAACCTTCTATGAAAATCAGCAATCTATCACAACCCAGACCTATTAAACTGAATGATTGATTGTAATGAAGGAGATGCTATTATTTTTAAGGGGTTATTACATATCTCATATGCCAAAGTTGTTAAAAAGAACAAAAGCTCATTATCTCGAATGTGTGAAACCAAATCATTTTTTAGTACATGATTAATTGTGGGAGCTTGGACTTCTCAGTATGTATGGTAGGTGGTATTCCATGGAAACTTTCTCAGCATGTGTCCAGCATTATAAACAAACAGTTTAAGCATAGCTCACACTTTCCATGGCATTCATTAGCATAGCAAAGCAGGCAGGAGCTAACCACATTTTACATAAAAAGACTTGAATCAAATCTGTGTCTGCTTACAGACACACTATTCAACCTGCAAGTACAAACTGGAAGTGTAGAAATGAGCTAGTTTATAGGCCTATCACAAAACATGTTCTTCATTAATTATTATTTTTCTCAGCCTCAACTTACTCTTGAACCCATCCAGGTGGTTTTTAAATGTTGAGGGTAATCTAAAACTGAATAAATTCATGCACATACTGTTGTTTAGTGTTTAAGGATAAATGAGTGGAAATGTCCTTACCATTCATTTGATATTTTGTCAATTTGTTTACTTTTAACTAACCTGAAGAATACCACAAATGTGGGTTTACTGGGCTTTGTGAGTTAAAATCCACGTTGGGAAAAAAAATAAACCTCAAATGGCTTGCCAAAGGTATTTAGAAATAATATATTTCTCACAAGTTTAAAGCTGAAAATCTAAAGTAACTAAAGTTTATTCCACAATATTGTTTAGTAAAACCTTGATATATAGAATATTTGCTTATATATGACATTCATTAAAATAGAAAAGGTTTCATCTAAAGGCTCATAAAGTGACGTTTCCTCTATGTAATATTTTCCTGTATGTAATATTGAAAAGTGTAGTGCCCTGGAAAATATTACAATGGACTTTCCTTGCAGATCTGTACTTGTTGTTAAATTTATTTTGGGTTGTTCTTCTGCTTACCATTTCGTAGTTCCTCACAGATTCAGTGTATATATAAGTATATATTCAGAAAAAAGACATTGTTTGCCTTTTAGTACTGTCAATAGGAAGTGCAGGAGAAAGTCTACATTCTTGGGGGCAGGTCCTTGAACACGTTTTGTTCTGATAAAGCTTCAGTCCTGCCTTTTCATTTCTTCCCAGTGAAATGTGTCATGTACACACACTGTTGTCTGTAACTCATGGAACATTCTGTAAAGGATCTGATCATGGCAAAGTCTTACTTGTAAATTTAAGTGATTCTTTCTAATTCAGGAAGTAACTTTACCTACTTGTTTTATTTCTATACTGAATTCTAAAGACAAAGACTATTTTAAAAATAACCAATTTATATTGCTATGGCCTGATTTATCAATATCTATCAGCCTAGTGAACTATTCTGTTAGACAATGAAAACATTTTTTATATCTACACAGTGCTGTCTAGTTCCTAGTTATAGATTTCAAGGTATAAATGTACAATGAAGTTCATGCAGAGATAATCTACCTTCGGTTACTCTATTATTGTGGTGTTTTGAACCAAATGCTAACTGAAAAGCACTTTCTCTTACTCACTTATTTAAAGATATTTTTGGCACCCTACTGTTTTCATGTGATGGTAGACACTAGGTATAAGAATAATCTTATACTCATCTGCTTGAGGTTCCAGACATGGAACGGGGGGTTACAGTAGACTGCGATGAGGGTTGACAGCGGATGGGGTGACTGACTTACTTTATGGAATCACAGAAGGGATTGGGGGTGATCATAGTGGGTGGGATTTAATCTGAAGCCTAAAGGATGACAGGGGCAAGCTAAGGAAAAGGGTTGAAAGTTGAGAAGACCCATAGAAGAAACAGAGTTCGCAGAAGCTCAGAAGCCAGACAAAATGTGCTTGAAGGACTGAAAGTTTGAGGTCAAGTTTGAGGGAGAAGAAGGGAAACTATAATGCCAGCTTTCCTATCACTTCTCAGCATGTTTCATGCCAAGAAAATTATTTTTAATGTTAGCTAAGGTAAACCATAATAAAAAGGTACATCTGCTAAGCAAATTATGGAATTGAATTCAAGCTTAACTGTACCATTGCACATTTAGAGTTTGTTGCCTGTGCAACCTTGCCAGGCTTGGAATCCAGATCTGCTCAGTGGAAGGATTTTTTTTTTCCATTAAGTTTATTGGTATATTTTAGGTATACAGTACAGTTACATTCATCATTGGGATCTTGTACCTTTACATGATGTATCTTGGTTTGTATTTTTTCCCAATTACCCTGCCCTCCCTTCACCCCTCCACCCTTCCCTATTGAAAAAGACTTTGTTTCCATTTTTTCCTTTTCTCATTTTTTCTTTTCCCCTACCCCTCCCACTTCCCCTACTCCTTTAGACATTTCCTTTCTATTTCACAATATCAATTATACATTTTGATCTTTATTTACACTTTAGTCTTTCGCACCAGAGAAACTACTTGGTATTTACACGTGTGTCATATTTATTTCACTTAAGAATATGGCCTCAATGTGCATCCACTTAGTTATAAATGTCTAGTTGTTCATTCTTTGTGGCTGAGTAGTATTCCATTTTATAGAAAAACCACATCTTCTTTATCCAATCTCCAATTGAAGGGCATTTGGGCTGTTTTCAACTTTTAGCTATTACAAACTGTGCTGCTATAAACATGGGTGAGCATATAACACAGTGGTATGATTTTTTTTTTTTTTTGTACCAGGGATCAAACTTGGTACCTTGAGCCTGTAAGGTTGGCAGTGGAACCACTGAGCTAAATCCCAACCCTGATTCTTTTAATTCTTTTGGGAAGATATCCAACAGGGGAGTAGCTGGGTCAAATGGGACTTCCAATCCTAGTTGTTTTTGGATCTTCTAATCTATTCCACTGATCCTCAGGTCTGTTTCTTTGCCAGTACCATGCTGTTTTTATCACAGTAGCTTTGTAG
>NW_004624769.1:5244348-5279585 GCF_000247695.1 Heterocephalus glaber
TTTTTGACCATTTAGTATGATGTTGGCTGTTGGTTTTTCATAGATAGCCTTAATTAGGTTGAGATAAAGACCTTCCACTCCAATTTTCTATAGGGTTTCTATCATGAATGGGGATTGGATTTTGTCAAATGGTTTTTCTGCATCTCTTGAGATGATCATGTGTTTTTTGTCCTTGACTCTGTTAATACAGTGTATTACATTTATTGATTTACATATGTTGAACAATCCTTGCATCCCTGGGATAAATCTGACTTGGTCAGGGTGTATGATCTTCTTGATGACTCTCCTCTGTATTCTGTTTGCCAGCATCTCAGTGAGGATTTTTGCATCTATGTTCATTAGCGAGATTGGCCTATAGTTCTCTCTTTTGGTTGGGTCTTTCCCTGGTTTTGGAATCAAAGTAACACTTGCTTCCAGGAAAGAATTTGGAAGCCTTGCTTCCCTTTCAATTTCCTTGATGAGTTTAAGGAGTAGTGGCATTAGTTCTTCTCTAAATGTCTTGTAGAATTCAGCAGTGAAGCCCACAGGACATGGACTTTTCTTTGTAGGTAAATTTTTAATTGTTTTCAATTTCACCGATTGTAATTGGAGTATTTAGAATTTTTATTTATTTATTTATTCATTTATTTATTTATTTTTGGTACCAGTGATCAAACTTGGGACCTTGCTCTTGTGAGGCAGGTGCCGGAACCACTGAGCTAAATCCCCAACCCTAGAATTTCTATATCTTCTTCATTTAACTTTGACAATTAGTATGTATCTAGGAATCTGTCCATTTCTTCTGTGTTTTCCATTTTATTAGAGTAGAGGTTCTCAAAGTAGGTATTAATGATCCTCTGGATTTCTGCTCAATTTGTTGTGACTTCACCTTTTTCATTCCTAATTGCATGGATTTGAGCCTTTTTTTCCTTTTTTTGATAAGGTTGGGTAAGGGTTTATCAATTTTATTTATTCTTTCAAAAAACCAACTCTTCGATTCATTGATTTTTTTGTATCATTCTCTTAGTCTCCATTGTATTGATTTCTGTTCTGATGTTTATAATTTCCTCCCTTGTACAAGCTTTGGGCTTGTCTTGCTCTTCTTTTTCTAGAAGCTTAAGATTCAGCATTAGGCTGTTTATTTGAGCTCACTCTGTTTTCTTACTGTGGGCATTCACTGCTATGAATTTCCCTTGTAGAACTGCTTTCTTTGTGTTCCCATAGATTCCTATATATTGTACTGGCATTATCATTTAATTGCAAAAACTGTCTAATTTCTTCTTCAATTTCCTCTGTGAGTGATTGGTTGGTTGTTGAGAGTGTTATTCAATTTCCATCTGTTTGTGAAATTCTTGCGGTTTCTTATGCTATTGATCTCCAGTTTAATTGCACTATGGTCAGATAATATACATGGGATAACTTCAATTCCTTTGCATTTACTTAAACATAGTCTATGAACTAGTATGTGTTCTATTTTAGAGAGTCACCCATGTGCAGCTGAAAAGAATGTATATTCTGATTTTGTGGGGTGGAACACTCTGTAGATGTCTATTAAGTCCATTTGTTCAAAAGTTTGGTTCAGTTCTAGTATTTCATTGTTGATGTTTTGTCTAGATGATCTGTCTATTTGTGACTGGGGTATTGAGGTCCCCCACTACAATTGTCTTAGTGCTTATTTGGTTTTTCATGTCCTTTAATATTTGTTTTGTATAGTTGGGGGCATTCACATTTGGTGCATATATATCTATGATTGTCATCTCTTCCTCTTGGATTGCTGCCTTTACAAGGATGTAGTGACCTTCTTTGTCTTTCTTAATTAATGTTGGTTTGAAATTTACTTTGTCTGTAAATAGGATAGCTACCCCTGATTTTTTCCAGTTTCTTGTTGCATGGAAAACTGTTTCCCATCCTTTTACTTTCAGTCTATGAGTTTGTTTTTGAACTAGATGTATTTTTTGTATATATCATATTGTTGGATTTTGCTTCTTAATCCATTCTGCCAGTCTGTATCTTTTAATTGGTGAGTTGAGGTCATTAACATTGATGGTTATAACTGATATGTATTGACTTATAATTTTCATGTTATTTTCCTGTTGGCTCTTTTTAATTTTTTTCTCCCACTCCTTTTAATTTCTTGCCTTGCCTGATGGATTTGCTCTGTTGGGCCTCATGGAGTTGTGACCCTCATTGTCTTTTCCTAGGATATTTTTTATAATTGTTTGGAGTGCTGGTTTGGTATTCATGAAGTTTCTCAGGTGTTCTTTGTCATGGAAGTATCTTATTTCCCAATCAATTTTGCAAGATAGTTTTGCAGAATACATTAGTCTAGATTGGAGGTTGTTTTCTTTAGGGCTTGAAATACCTCACCCAGGCTCTCCTTGATTTGTGGGTTTTTGTTGAAAAGTCTGCTGTGGATTGGTGCAACCATTGTGGAAATCAGTATGGAGATACCTCAAAGAACTAGAACTAGAGGTCTCATTTGACCCAGCTGTTCCCCTGCTGGGTATTTTTCCAAAAGAATTAAAAGAATCATACCACAGTGATATATATGTACCCATGTTTATAGCGGCACAGTTTGTAATAGCGAAAGCTTGGAAACAGCCCCAGTGCTCATCAACTGGAAACTAGATAAAGAAGATATGGTTTTTTTTTTTTTTTATAAAATGGAGTATTATTCAGCCATAAAGAATGAGAAACTAGCGACATTTATAGCTAAATGGATGCATATCATGGCCATACTCTTAAGTGAAATAAATAGGACACACATGTGTGAATACTGAATAGTTTCTCTGGTGTGAGAATCTGAAAGCGTAAATAAGGATTAAAATGATTAAAACAAATAATTGATAATTTGAAATAGAAAGAAAAGGTCCAAAGGGGTAGGAGAAGTGGGAGGGGAAGGGGAAAGGAAAGAGTGACAAGGAAAAATTATGGGAAAAGAAAAAAAATGGAAATGAAGTCTATGTAAATAGGGAAGGGTGGAGGGGGTGAAGGGAGCACATGGGGAAAAAATAAGAACCAAGATACATCATGTATAGGTATAAGCACTCAATGATAAATGTAAATGTATTGTATACCTAAAATATACCAATGAAAGAATTTAAGCAAAAGAAAAAGAAAGAAAAGTCTGTTGTGATTCCGATGGGCTTTCCATTGCACTTGATTTGTTTCTTTTCTCTAACTGCTTGTAGGATTTTGTTCTTCTGTTGAGTTTCTGAGACCTTGATTCTTATATGTCTAGGTGTCAATTTTTTTTGATCATGGCTGATTGGAGTCCTACACGTCTCACTTACCTGTATGTCAGATTCTTTTGCTCTGTCTGGGAAGTTTTCTGGCATTAATTCTGTGAACAGTTTTTTTTTTTTTTATGTCATTTGTACTTTTCCTGCTTTTTCATGGACTCTTATCAGTCTTATTTTATTCTTCTTTGTGTCATCTGGGAGCTGTTGGATTGATTTCTCATGGTTCCTTACTAATTTTAAGAGATCTCTCTTTTCATGGTCACTGACCACCATCCTCTCTTCTATATCTGATATTCTGTCTTCATATTGACTCAGTCTGCTGTGTATACTTTCAATAGAGTTTTTAATCTCCTGAATATGTTGAATCTGTTTCATGGATTCCATTTCTTTCCTATGTTGGGTGTTTATCATTTCCATTTCTTTCCTATGCTGGGCATTCATCACTTCTATCATGGTCCTGAACTCATCTATTTTTTATCTGTTTCTGTTCTAGAGTCTTTAATCACATCTTTCATTCTGCTCACTGTCTCTGTAGTTATCTGGGAAATTATTTCTGTTTTGAATTTTTCTAGGGCCTCATTCATTTGTTTTGTTACATTCTGTGCTATCAGTTCAGGGTGTCCAGGTGGTTGATTATCAGACTTTTCCACCCCCTTTCCCCCAGAGTTTGCCTTTGGTGAGCTGGAAGTCTGGGATTTGGCCTTGCTTAAATGTCTTTTGGGCCTTGCTTAAATGTCATTTCTATTTTTGTACTGTCCTTGGTTTAGTTCCTGGGTTGATACTTTGATATTGCTTATTGTAGATATCTTTGTTGTTTGTTTTTAGAACCCATATGGAATGATTGCTTCTCAGAGGTGTCTTCCAGATATAGCTGGTCTTTAAGTTTTGAGTCTCTAATGACTCTGAGGTAATCTTATTTTCATTATACCAGAAGGATAACTGATTAGATCAAGCACAACACCTTAGCCCAAGTGATACAATCAGCAACACAATAGCATCAAGTACCTCTTAGAAAATGACAATTTGTGTTTGTTATTAATCTATCACCTTTAATCATGTGAATTAAATCAAAATCGAGGACCAGCCCAAAATATGTTTATAGTGAATAAATTCTTCAATATAGCAACTTTACCCTTCAGGATGGGGACTTAGAAGGAGTTGGGGAGGGAGGGATCGATAGGTAGAAGGATAGGGAAAGGTTAGAAGTGAGGCCAGAGGACACAGGAAGATCACAAAAACTCTAGGGAACTGTTGAAGACAAGAGGAAAAGACAGAATGAAAGAACGAAGACAAGAACAGAACAACCTAACAGCAATAGGGAAGCTAGAAAAGTGTATTCACTTTCCTTTGAAACTAATGACAATTGAGAGAAGGAAAAAGAGAGAAGAAAAGAAAAATAAAGAAGAAATCCGAATTAGGGCAGGAACAGGAACAAAAGGGAGATGAAGAACAATGTGGGAGAGCAAGAGTGTGAGAGAAAGAGAGACAGAAAAGAAAAAAATTTGAAACGAATAGAAAGAAATAACAACTAAAAATTAAAAATTAAAAATAAGAGAATAAAATAATTTTGAAAATATAAAATAAAAATGAAGGGCCTCCTTTAGGGTATGTCTCTGCTGTCACAATAGATAACATGGGCAGCAGTGTGCAGATCTAAGTCAATTAGACTCAGCACACCAGCAGCAGACCCCTGAGATTCAGGATGATTTCTGGCTGCAAGGCCCAAGTTGAGCTCCCTTACCTCCTGCAGGGTTGAACTCTGCAAGGTTCTACTGCAGGTTCCAGCTACCCTTCCCCTGAAGGTAGTCCAGGTTCCGATGGGAGGTGGTGATCCCTCCAACTTATCAACTATAGTGGTCTGGTGTACCTTTATTACAGAGATTCTCTTCACTTTTCCAGTGGGCTTCAATTTTCATCAAGGAGCTTGAGAGAGGCTCTCTTTCTGTTGTTCACTTCTGCTCTATCTTCTGGAGCTCAGGACAATGGCCTTTATGCCCCCCTGTGCCTGTGGGATGTTGATCCAGGTACAGGCCCAATCAGGAGGCCGGGGGTGAGGGTGATTGGGTGGTGCTTCAGGCGTCTCCCCGGCTCCCCTTCTCACGGTGAGCCCCTGGCTGGGAGGCCTGCAAGCGGGTGTTACAGCACTGACGGTTCCAGGCGGCTCTGCTCCCAGTGCAAGGATTTTTAAATGCTCTTTGATAATGATGCCAAGAGGATTTTGTCCAAGCTGAAATCTTGCACAATTGAACTTAAATTTGGGTTTAGTATGTGAACACAGATTTGGAAATAGAGAAGATGCCTGGAGAAATAGTTCCAAACATGCTACAGTCTGCTTTTGCTTGTTCTTCTTCGGACAGGGCTTCTGTTCTAACCTCAGAGCTTTGCCCAGCCCCCCTTCCTGGTGAGAGCACTCTATTAGTGGCCACAATAAAGACATGAAAACTAAAGGCTGTGACTCAGAGATTCTGGGTGCTTTGGCTCCTCGGGCTGGAGAGGAGTGAGAGAGATAATGGAATCCAGGTGCGTGAACTGCATGCAGATTAAACTTTTTCCTTTTCTTTTCAAAGCAAAGAAAGAGGTTATTGCCACTCTGTGAGAGAGCTCACAAGGTTGCAACCAATTCTGGTGGCATCCATGGTAGAGTATCACTCAGGGCAATGTTATTAGAAATGATGGCAGACAAATTTGGCAAGGCTTCCTGGGAGTGGCTGCTGTGGATGGTGGTTCATCAAGAAGAAGACGTTGTGATCTCACCCATTGTAACCTCAAGGCCTTTCTTTCAGGGAGTTTGTTAAGAAGTTCAGTTGGCAAGATAGTAGCAACAGACACAGGAGGTGATTAATAGCAATGAACATGGATAACATCAGCTGAAAACCATTAACAGGCACTAACTTAATCCTTGTACCAAGTTTAATAGCTAAGTACTATTATCATCAGCAAATCACAGATTTGGAAACTAAGGCAGAGAGATGTTAAAAACTTGTCCAAAGTCACAAAACAAATAAGAGACAGAGCTGGGATTCCTTTTTTAGCTTTTCTGAAAATTGGTATGTTTGTAACATATGATATTTGCATTCTTTTTGGGGACTTGGTACATATATAAAATGCATCTTTGATCATGTTTGACCCCCTTTCCCTCTATCCCTACTTTTTTCTCTTTCCTTTCCTGATCACCTTTCTCATCTCCAAAAAATCAGAGCTGGGATTTGAACACATAAGCACCCAGCAGGGTTTATGTAAAACATCACTTTGGGTATAGCACTTCTTCCATATGATGCCGAAGGAGATGAGGGCAAGAAAAACAGTTGAAGATCACATTTTGACCATTACGAATACACTGATCCCATGAGAAAGAATTTTATAAAGAAAGAAAGGAAATGGAGGTCTTCTCATGTGAAAGCCCATGTTTCTCCTTTCATTATGTCATTTGTGCTGCATGGTTTCAGAATGTTTTCCAAGCAGTTTGAAACTTAAGGTTGACTTTGTTAGTAGGAATCATGTATGAGCTCTGATAAGAGGTTCCTCTTGACTGATTAGCAGTGTTTGATAGTTTAGTACTCAATAATAAATTCTTTGAATGTTGAATAGCTTTTATACTATAGGACTGTCTCTTAGAATATGAACATTCCTTTAAATTTCAATCCCTTGAAAAGATGAAAAATATATATTAGAGTATCCTGGAAAAGTATCCAGAGTATAGGAGTTTAAAGGTAGCAGGAAGGGAGAAAATTAGGAAGAAGGGTTTCCTTGAAAAAATGTCAGTGACAAATTGCTCGTAGAAATCATTGCATTTATATGGAGCAGCCTGATGACATATTTTCATAATATTACAATCAGTAGTAAACACAGATAATATGGATGTGTTCTTCAGAGGCAATAATTTTTTAAAGAACATTGACTTTCTAGTTATTTCAAGAAAAAATAATTATTTAGAAACTGTGTTAACCATTACTAGTATAGTCATACTTTTTGCCCTAAGTAATGATAAAAGAGGTTACTTTAAAATTTGTCTGAATAATACTATCAGATCACCATGGAGAAGATGGCATAGCATCATAAATAAATTATGTGTCTTGGAAACAATCAAATGTCCCTTCAAACTGTGGTTATGTTAGTGATTGTATGCCAGTAGTAAAAGCTGTTGATCTCCGCTATGATGTAGATTTAAAATATCCCTCAAAAGTCTCATGTGTACAGATTTTGGGCTTTTGGAGTGCAATTGGATAATGAGGGCACTGACTTCATCCATTGATGAATTCATAGTTAAATGTACTGCTAAAAGGTGGGGCCTGGTTGTGAGAAGTGGGTCACTGTGGTCATACCTTTGGAGGGTCTCTCTCTCTCTCTCTCTCTCTCACTCTCTCTCACTCTCTTTGGTTCTTTCCCTGTTCCTCTGTTTTCTGGCTGCCAGGAAGTGGGCAGTTTTTCCCTACCAAGCCTTTCCACCATGTTTCTGCTTTGGAGCCAACCAACCATGGACTGAAACCTCTGAAACTCTGAGCCATAATAAACCTATTCATCTTTGTGTATCCCAGGCATTTTAATCCAGCAATGAAAAGCTGACTAAAACAATGTCTAAGACTGATGTTGAATTTTCCACACATTAAAAAAAATACATTAATTTTATTATTTTTTCAGGTTGCATCTATTAATCTGATTTTTGAGTTACCATTAATAAAAAAGTACAATTAAGATCTTATAGCATAGGTAAGTATAATCAGATCCAATGTGTTAGGAGCTTATTAGGATAATTAATTAAAATATGCAAAACAGTTATGAAAGATCGTGGCCTTGCTGGGTGTGATGGTGCATCCCAGCCCTCAGGAGGTTCAGGTAGGAGAATCATAAGTCAAATCCAACCTGGGCTACATAGTGATTCTTAAAAAAAAAAAAGTGAAAAACACCCATGGCCTAGTTTAAAATAATGCATAATTAAACTGTAAGTTTCACAGTATCTGTGGGGTAAGGCAAGAGTCTGTTCTTCATTTGGCTCTTTGGTGGTGAAAAAATAAGGAAGCAATAGTTGTGACTTTGCCTCTCCTCTTTTGTAGAATAATGTGAGCTAATGATACTTTAGGCAATGCCTTAGGGCTTTAGTGAGAAAAGGAAGAGATTTTTCAGTGAAAGACCTTCTCCCTTATTATAGATAAGATACTAAAACTTAATTTTTGTTCAAAAACATTGGGTGGGGGAGACAAAAGTATGAACATTGTCATCTCTGTTGACCTGTCAGGAGAAAGTGTGATTAAATGGACAAAGGGCTGTCTCTTAAATCCTTGAAACTCTGGAACTGTATTATAGTATATTGGTGAATTTTCTGCATAAGGAGTTGTCATCTTTGTTCAGATTCTCAATCCTCCTGACCCAGTGTTAAGAACCATTGGTTGGAGGAGGTATTTTCTGAATTCTTTGCAAAATGATCCAAAAGTTAAAGAAATAGCTCCATAAACTGCTTGCTTTCTGGAAATTTCATCAATTCAGTTCTTAGAATTTATGTAGCACAGATTCAGGATCAAAGAAGATTCAGCTCTGCCTGGATCACAAGTCCTTTGCTAATCTTGCCCATCAGGGTGTTATAGTTTGAATCACTTGCTGTACCTTAATTTTTTTTTCTCTCAGTACCAGGGATTGAACTCAGGACCTTGCACTTGCCAGGCAGGTGTGCCCCCACTGAGCTATATCCCTGGCTCTGTACCTTAAATTTGACTTGAAACTTCAAATAATATGCTAATACCATGGCATGGAATAAAACGTCAAAAATAATATTTACATGATATTCAGGACATGCTGCGTGGAATTTGGGTGACCCTACATAGATCTCAGTGAGAAACTGATTTCATTTTCTTTGCATAAGCAAAATAAAAAGTGAGGAATAAAAGGGCATCTAATATTAAATTATTAAGTATTGAATTTGTAAATCCCTTTCAAGTAAAATATTAAAAAAAATATTTTAGCCAGAAACTTGAGCTTGCTTTAACTCATCATGCTAAATGCTTGAAAATACTACAGAAAAATTTTGACAAACATTTGTAGATGAAAAACTTTTCAATTTTTAAATATTTCTCAATGAGAAATTTAATTCAAATAATTTTGGAAAAATTTGTTATCATCCAATAAAAAATATAGGCATTGAAATAACATTTTAAAGTACCTAATAATTTTCCTTTCCTTTCACTGAATAATTTTTACATTAATGTACATAAATTCCAAGTGAAATGGAACATTTTCTAAGTAATTAAGCTTTAACTTTGAGGATATTCATGCATTCCTGGAACACTGGTTCGTAGAGCTAGCTTGGACAATACTAGGTGAACCATTAACTACCACTGGGTAAAATTCAACCTATATAAAGATTCAGAGTCAGGACCAGCACCAATTCTTGATTCCACAAGGACCTACTGTTCTTTTCAATCTCCATTTTCTGCCCCTTGACAAATGCTTGAGCTCTGTGTCTTTCTGCTTGAACTCATGTGATAACAAACATCTTTGCAGCTCTGTGACTCTTGCTCAGATAGCTGCCAGTTGTGAAGTAGATGCATAGCTGGTAGTACACCTCTTTGGTTAAGTTCCAAGCACTGAGGATCTGAACATTAGAATAGAAACACTTAGTCTGCTGGCAGACACAATAGGTAAAACTCTTGAAGACACAGATGTAGGCAAAGACTTTCTGAACAAAACCCAGGTTGCACAAGAAATAATACCAAGAATCAATAAATGGGATCACATCAAAAAATGAAAAGCTTTTGCACAGCAGAAGAAACTACTGAGTGAAGAGAAAACCTACAGAATGGGAAAAAAAAATTTTGCCAGCTACTTCTCAGAAAAAGGACTAATATCTAGAATATATAAAGAACTCAAAAAGGGCCAGGAATTTAGCTCAGTGGTTTCAGTGCCTGACTTACAAGCACAAGGTTCTGAGTTCAATCCCTGGTACGAAAAACAAACAAACAAACAAAAAACTCAAAAAATAGACCCTCCCCCAAATTTAAAGAGCCAATTAAAAAATGGGCATCTGAAATGAATAGACATTTCTCAGATGAAGAAATACAAATGGCCAATGAATTCATGCCAGGAAGCACTGGATGATGCTTATTCTTCTTGCTGCTTCTGGAAACAAGTTGGGAACGCATAAGACACTAACCTAGGATGGGGCAGCTTGACACTAGAGGCTGTGGCTCAGGAGCTCTGTATACTCCAGGACCTGAAGGTGAGGAGATTACTATTTCCATTCAGGGCACCTAGTAGGAAAGCTATGAATCAGTGTTTAGAAAACACTGGTTTGCCATAGGCTCACCTGCAAGCATCAGCCTCAAGGCTTGTTGAAAAACAGATCTCTCTGTCCACAGTTTCTGATTCAGTAGGTATCTGAAAATTTGCGTTTCTGAGGAATGTTCAGGTAATGTTGATGCTGGTGATAGGGAACAATAATACTTTGACAACTACTGCTTTGGAACATGGTATATTTAATAAGACTTAATAAACATTTCCAATTTCCTTAGATAAATGTATAAAATCAATCTTTTAAAACCTGTATTTTTCTATCTTTTCTTAAAGATAGAAAAATACAGGTTTTAAAAGATTGATTTTTATAGTATATGGAAAATACTTACATTCATACATTTAGAATGTACAGTTTTGAAAATGGGAGCACAACCTGTATAAAATAATTTGGAGTAATTTCTCTGAAACACGAATTTCAAGTTCATGTTACACTGCCACAATGTGGGTGCATGAACTGGCAGACAGTTGCTGTAAGTGAATCCACTTAAAGGCCAGAATCAACAACTTGAACCATCTTTGTGCTTCCTGAATATTGTACAATTTAAATAAATAATTCTACATTTTGATACTGGGCTCATAAACTCAAATGCCTAACTGGTCCAGAGAAGCAATTGGTATGTGAGCAGAGCAATCTGGGTGAATGGGGGTGGACTTGTGCCTGTTTAGGAACAGAGCCTCACTGAGATTTAGCTGATGGCTGCCAGACAGGAGCATGGACTGCTGTGCTATGTCTTCCAATTTTCAGGAGAACCTAGAAATCGGGATTTTTACATAAGCTTCACCTCCTTTAATGTCCAACACAACATGTTTGCAAGCCAAATCTAAATTTGTTTTCACTGTCAAATAATATTCCACAATTTGAGCATCAGAGAAGACTTTGGAAACATTGCTTTTGTGAACATCAGATACTCACTGTTCAATGTTATGAAAGTGTTTGATGTGATTTAAGTATGTGACTGTCCTTTAACAGCAGTTTTATTTTAATGAAGGAAAAGAAGTATATCGTGGAATTTCATTCTTGGAGCATGAGATGGATTGGAAGTTCTTTGCAGAATAATTAAAACAAACTTTTAAAAATATGCTTTCAGTGCCACGAGTACAAAATCCTGTGCCAAGCAAAGATTGTGTACTCTTTGCTGTGCCTTATCATTATTCACATTCTTTCTGCAGCCTGAAAATCACTTTGGGAAACAAACCTCAAGTTGTTGAAAGCAGATATAATTTTTCTAAAATAAAACAATTTTCCAATGAAATATTTTTATTCAAAGGCCAAAGTGGCCATGTGACAGCTCAGGTGTTTATGGTCATCTCCCAATTATCTGGAAGCAGGTTGTTTGATTTTCGTATTAATTCTTCTTTCCTTTGCATCTCTTCTGTCTATTTTATTGCTTGTAGTGCTGCCATCATCAGTCTGGCAAATAAAATGATAGTTTGTGGTTTTACTAGCCAAGTATTTTAAGAAACAATCAAGGGACTCTTGCACCCTAAGGCTTAATTCAAAATTAAGGTTTTTTTAATTTATACATTTTCCTGCCAATCCTGTTTTCATTTAAGTAGCTAAAAATGAAATGGGTTTTCAGGTATTTTACTTTGTGAGGAAAAATGCCCAATCTTTTTCTAGAGGAAGAAGATTAAGGCTGTATATCTGTGAAAGCCAAACATAGAGCCAGTAGATGGTAGAATCAGGTATAGGCAACCTTAATAAATCACCTCACACTTCTACACTTCAATTTTCTTACACAGAAAATGAATTAGATGGACAAGTCCTGTGATTTTTTACAACAATGCTGCTTCACTAATTCTATCCATCTAGAAAAATATGACATGCTGCATTTCATATACACAGGCATTAAGTCACATATATATGTGTCCTATGGTGTCAGACATAGATGCTGGGTAATCTCAAAAAAAATTCTAGTTCAACCTAAGTTACATGTATGTAGTATTAGTTTTGGGAGGGAAGAGGTGACATAAAATGCCAAATCACTGAAAGGAAGTAACATTTTAAATCAGAAGAAACACTAAACAATGAGACTATTTTAGGAATCATATCAATGATATTGTAAGAAAATGGGACCTGGAAACTATACTTATATGTTACAAAATGGACTTTAAGCCAAAATCAGTTAGGAGAGACAAAGACTGTGGTATCGATCTATCTCTATCTATCTATCTATCTATCTATCTATCTATCTATCATCTGTCTATCTATCTATCTATCTATCTATCTATTTTTTGTATCAGGGATCAAACTCAGGACCTTGTTCTTGCGAGGTAGGTGTGGTGCCACTGAGCTAAATCCCTGGCCAGAGTGAAAAGAGAGATATACCTCCACTGGTATGGATTGTATCTAGTTGTCCCCTCAAAGCCCTATGTGTTCATAGGTGGGGAGTTTCGAAGGAGGCTGGATTTGAATGTGTGAATGTGGATTAAGAGTGTGATACTGGGTTTAAGGGTGTGATACTGGGTTTAAGGATGTGGATAATGGAAGCCTCACCCTGGGTATAGGTGGCACCAATCAATAGACTTATAGCCTGGATGGATTATAAAGGGGCAGGAAGAAGGCAGGCTGGCTGCTTCTGCTGCTGCTTGCTGCCTTCTGTCTGACACTCGGTGAGCTCTTTCTCCTCTGTGGTGCCCCTCTGCCATGCTGCTCTGTCTTGGAATCATCCAACTATGAACTGAAACCTCTGCAAACGGTGAGCTGAAATAAACCTTTCCTTCTTTAACTTGCGGGTGTTGGGTATTTTGTCTCAGCAGCAAAAGTACCTAAGATATCCACCAATACAATATAATGGATAATTTTCCACTTCAGATAGATCACTCAGACAAAAAGTCAACAAAGAATATCAGAGTTGAATTACACTATAAATCAAGCAGATTTAACAGATATCTACATACTATTTCATGTCACCAGCACAAAACTTTTTCCAAAATCAATATATTAGGCCATAAAGCAGTTCTTAAGAAATTTAAAAAATTAAAATAACTACTTACATCTTATCAGATTACAATGAAATGAAACTAGAAATTAACAGTAAGAGAAACTAAAGAAATTATATAAACATGTGGATACTAAACAACACACTATTAAATGAACAGTGGCCCTTTGAAGAAATCAGTAGAGAAATATACAAAATTCTATAATTAAGAAACAAAACGGAAATAAAATATATCAGAACCTGTGGGAAACAGAAAAACAGTAATAAGAGAAAAAATGAAAGCCAACATCAAATCAAACCAAACCAAAACAATGAAATCTTAAATAAAGAACCTAATGATGATGCTCATGTATCAGAAAAACAAGAACAAACCAAACCAAAATCAATAGAAGGAAAGAGCTAAAAGATCAGAGCAGAATAGATTAAAAGAATGATCCAAAGGATCAACAAAACCCAAGAGTTGGTTCTTTCAGAAGATAAATAAATAAAAATGATGGGCCGGGGATTTGGCTCAGTGGTTTTGCCGCCTGCTGAGCAAGCGCAAGGACCCCAGTTTGATCCCCAGTACCAAAAAAAAATAAATAAAAAATAAAATAAAATTGACAAGCTTTTAGTTAAACTAACCAAAAGAGAAAAAAGACCCAAATAAATAAAGTTGGCTTTGAAAAGGGAGATATTGCACTGAAATTCAAAGTATCATTAGGGCATATTTTGAAAATCTATTAACAAATAAATTGGAAAATCTAGAAGAAATGGATAAATTGATGAACACATATTGCCTACTAAGACTGAACCAAGAAGTTATAAAAAACCTAAATAAATCAGTAACAAAGAAATATGATTGAAACAGTAGTAAAAAGTTTTCTAACAAAGAAAAAGAGGATCTGGATGGATTCATTATTAAATTTTACCAGACTTTGAAAGGAACCAACAGCAATGTTCCTCAGAGTTTCCCATGAAATGGAAAGGGAGGAACCTTTCCAAACGCATTCTATGAGGCTTACTTTTAAAAACCTAATTAAAGAAAACTATGTATAGACCAATATTGTTGAAGAGCATAGATTCAACAGTCCTCAACAAAATACTTGCAAAATGAATTCAAAAGCACATTAAAAAGATCATATAAAAAGCCTTGGATAAAATTCAACATCACTTTGTGATAAAAATCCTAATAAATTAGGTGTGGAATGATCATACCTCAACATAATAAAAGCTGTGTATGACAAGCCCATAACTAACATCTTACTGAATGGAAAAGACTGAAAACATTTCTTTAAGAATCAGGAAAACACAAAGTTTTTCACTTTTACAACTGTTACTTGGTGTAGTACTAGAAAGTTTAGGCGCAGCATCTGGCAGAAGAAATAATAAAAAGTATACAAGTAGGAAAGGAAGAAGTCAAATTATCCCTGTTTACAATGATACTATCCTTTATTTAGAAAATCCTAAAACATCCACTAGAGGACTCTTACAAATGAAAAATCCAGCAAAGTAGCAGTATATAAAATTAACATACAAAAATCAGTCATTTTTTTATACACCAATAATGAATGTGCTAAAAACGAAATAAAGCAAACCCATTTTATGGTAGCCTTTAAAAAAAGTAACCAGAAATTAACCCAAGGAGGTGAAAAGACCTCTACAGTGAAAATTATAAAACACTGAAGAAAGAAACTGAAGATACTAAAAACCCATGTGTGCTGGCACATGCTTGTAATCTCAGTACTCTGGGAGCCTGAAGCAGGAGGATTATAAATTTAAACCCAGTTTATGCAGCTTAGTGGAAAATAGTCTCAAAATAAAAAACAAAGGGATGGGGATATAGTTCAGTGTGAAAGCCCTAGGTTCAATATCTAATACTAAAAAAAAAAAAGATATTGAAAGATGGAAGGACATCTCATGTTCTGAGATTGGGAGAATTAATATTATTAAAATGGCCATATCACCAAAAGTGATCTATAGATTCAATGTAATCCCCATCAAAATACCAATAAAATTCTTCTCAGAACTAAAGATAACAATCCTAAAATTCATATAGAAGCAAGAAAGACCCAGAATAGCCAACACAGTCCTGAGCCAAAAGAGCAATGCGGGAGGCATCACAATCCCTGATTTCAGAACCCACTACAGGTGGTCTGTGAGAGCAGTCACTGGTGCCCAGGACAGAGAGGGACTTGGCAGAGCCAGAAGAGAGCTTTCTTACTATTTCTCCAAGAGCTGGAGAGGCCAGAGATGGGAGGCCGTCCTGCTCACTGCCCCACACTGCCAAAGAGGGGCTCTCAGCTGAGCCTGGGAGTGGCATGAGGTTCTGCAGGCAGGGCTGAGACAGAGACGTTTGTGGACAGAGAGACCGTGAATGGTGCCTGGGTGGGTGGCTTCTTGGCCATATATTACACAAGGGAAGTCAGTGAGGAAAGACACAGAGACATTTGAGATATTTAACACCTCAATCAGTGTAGGTGACCAGGTGCATGAAGGTCTGCAGGGTATCACAGGCGGAGCACAGCTTGCAATTAGAACACAAATTTAGAGGGAGTAATGACTCTGAAGGCTTTGAGCAGGCCGGTGACTGGCTACAGAGGAAACTGATCAGCTGCTCAAAATCAGACAGTGATGTTTTCGTAGAGGAATCTGTATGGAAGCTCTGGGTCAGTGCTACAAGAACCGAGTGAAGGTTTTTATTCTTATTTCTATTGTTATTTTGCCAGTTGTACATATTGTATCTTGCTACTTTATTAGATTAAGGTCATCTTTCTTTTTCCTTTTTCTATTTTTTCTTTTGGTTACTGCTTCTTTATTGGTATTAAGTGGTTATTATACTTTAAGTTTTAAGGATTTCCTCTTGACCTGATCCCTCTGTTAGTGTTTATTTTTTGTTTTTGACTCTCTTCCCTCCTTATTATTGTTCCCTTCTTTTCCTCATTATCTCATCTCCATGTCTCCCGCCTCTTCCTTTTCACCTGTCCAACAGCATAGATATAACAGAGGCCTCAATAAGTGCAATAAAAATTAACCAGTGCTGTAAATTACACATGCACAAGGGCATGTCAGAGAAAGCCTTAAGAAAATTAGGTTTAAAGGACCCATACAAAATACAAACATGTTAACAAGTACTGACAATCTTACAGACTCCCTCAATCTCTAAAGACACTTCTATATCGCTTCTCGGCGTTTTGGCTAAGATCAAGTGCCGTATCTAAATACAGTTCCACCCATCTGCATACCAACAGAGTGAAGAGACAACCTATAGAAAAAGAAAATAATTGATAGCTACACCTTGGAGAGAGAATTAATGACTAGAATATATACAGTAAGTCCTCTACTTACAAACGAGTTCCCTTCTGGGAGAATGTTCATAAGTTGGATTCCTATGAAAGTCCAACAAAGTGAGTCTTATACACCTTTGACAGAAATATACAATGTATATCGCTTCAAGCTTCCTAGTAGTCCCCCCCACATCACCACTGCTTTCCTCCTGCTTCCAGACCTCCTGGGCTCTGATTGAGCACAGTACTGTGGTATATTATGGCACTGTACAGTAAGGACATAGAAGCACACCTGTGACAATGTGTGGCAGACTTGTGAGCTACTTCTGTGGTTTGAACACATCTATAAATGTTCCTAATATGAGGTCTGTTGGTATCTGTGAAAGTTCACAACGTGAATATTTGTAAGCCAGGGGCTTAATTGTAAAGAGCTTAAAGAAATTATATTTCCCCAAAATAAAAGAAACAATAAAAAGAATGGGCAACTGAAATGAACAGACACTTTTCAGATGAAGAAGTTCAAATAGCCAACAAATATGTGAAGAAAATGTTCAACATCTTTTGCCTTTAGAGAAATGAAAATGAAAACAACACTGAGATTCCATCTTACTTCAGCAAGAGTGGCTATCATCAAGAAATCAAATAATAACAAATGCTGGGGAAGCTGCGGGGAAATATAAACTAGTACAACCACTATGAAAATCAGTATGGAGATTCTTCAGAAACCTAAAAGTAGAAATTCAGTTTGACCAAGCTCTTCCTCTGCTAAGTATCTTCTCAAAAGACATATATGTGTAAATACTGAATAGTTTCTCTAGTGTGAGAAACTAAAAGTGTAAGTAATGATCAAAATGTTTAATTGATAATGTGAAATAGGAAGAAAATGTCTAAAGGGGAAGAGGAAGTGGGAGGGGTAGGGGAAAGGAAAAAAATATGAGAAAAGGAAAAAATGGAAACAAAGTCTGTAAATAGGGAAGGGAGGGCAGGGGAATGGGGAAAAAATAAGAACCAAGATACATCATGTAAAGGTACAAGTTTCCAATGATGAATGTAACTGTATTGTATACCTAAAATGTACCCGTAAACTTATGAAAAAAAGAATTAAAATCATCATATTACAGTGTTATGTGCATACTCATGTTTATAGTAGCACAGCTCATAATAGCTAAATCTTGGAAGTGGCTTATGTGTAAATTAACAAAAGAATGGATAAAGAAAATGTAGTGTTTATACACAATGCAGTTCTACTTTGCCATAAAGAAGGATAAATTTTAATCATTTATAGGAAAATGGCTGTAACTTGAATCCACAATGTTAAGTGAAACACATCAGACACAGAATCTTAAAAATCATATAATTTCTAAAAAACTCATATAATTTCTTATATGAAAAGCCCAAAGTATGAATACATTAAAAGGAAAAATAAAAGATAAACAATTGGAAACAAGGAGATAGATCTCTTGCAATTGGGAAGGGGACCAAGAGAAAGAGGGAAGGGTGAGGAGGGGAGGGAAGGGGGTGTACAAAGAATTAAGATGTGTCATGTACACATACCAACTCTGCACAATAAATGTGGTCATTATGTGCTATGAACATGTAATAATAAAAATATATACTGCAGAGCCATAGTAAAAGAAATAGTGTGCTATTGGCACAAAAACATACAGACCAGTGGAATTGAATGGAGGACCCAGACCTATGCTTCTGCAGTCAACTGATTCCCAACAAAGGGTCAAAAACACACAGTGAAGAAAAGACACCCTCTTCGACAAAAAGTGTCAGGAAAAGTAGAAGAAAAGTAGACATCTTCACATGTTGAAGATTGAAACCAGACCTCTATTTCTCATCCTGCACAAAACCCAGTGGAACATGGATCAAACACTTACATATAAAGGCTTGGAGCTTTTAAACTTCTAAGAAAATGATAGGAGAAATACTCCAAGATATTGGCAACAGCAGTGATTTCCTAAATAGGACTCTAACAGTTCAGGAAAGACAGGGAAGTATTGACAGGTGGAATTACATCAAATTAAAAACCTTCTGTGGAGCAAAGGAAATAATTATAGGAGTGAAGACAACCTACAGAATGGAAGAAAATCTTTTAGAGCTATTCATCTGACGGAGAGTTATAATAGGAATATGTAAAGAGTTAAAAAACCTTCACTCCAAAAGAACCAACAATCTATCAAAAAGTGGAGAAATGAACTGAAGAGACACTTCTCAAAAGAAGAAATACAAATGGCCAATTAGTATATGTGAAAATGCCCAATATCTTTGGCCATTAGGCAAATAAAAACCATACAGGAAGTCCATTTTACTCTAATCAGAATTGCTGTTCTCAAAAACAAGCAAAAAAGAAAACACCAAATGCTGGCAAGGAGGTGGAGAAAAAGGTACTCTAATATACCATTGTTGGAGAATGTAAATTAATACAGCCACTATGGAAATACTATGAAGGTTTCTCAAAAAAAAAAAAAAAAAAGGAAAACTATCACTTGATTGACATGTACTATTCCTTAGTACATGCTCAAAGGAAATGAAATCAGCACAAAAAAGAGATACTTGCATACCCATATTTATTGTCTCATTATTCACAATAGCCAAGATATGAAATCTGCCTGTGTCCATCCATTGATGAATGGGTAAGAAAATATTTTTTATTTAGCCATAAAAACAATGAAATCATGTCATTTACAGGGAAATAGAAGGAATTGGAGGATATGTTTAATGAAATAATCCAGACGCACACACACACAAAACAAGTGTTGCATGTTTTCCATCATAAGTGGAAACTTAAAAAAAAAAAGACACTCTGAAAATAGAAGGCTTTTCAGAGAAAGGGAAAGAGGTGGTTAGGAGGAGGGAAAGAGGAAAGTGGGAAGAGAAAGTGGAAGGGAAAGGTGGGCCAGGCTAAGAAATGATATATCCATATATGTAAATGCTGAAGTAAGAGTGATTACCTTGTTAATTGATATATACTACTAATACTAGTAGAATTAATTTACTTAAAAATATCCTGTACCCCAGAAATGTGTCGAAGTATCTATGTACAGTCCAGTCATAAAGGAAATACAATAGGAATAATAAAATATATTGATCTTCAGTGGTAATCAAGTAAACATGAACTAAAATAAAATACCAATTTTAATATTCAATGGTTTGTAAAGATGATTATATGTGCATTCTCATAAAAATTACTGAGAATATAAATTAGAACATTACTAGACTAAAATTTGGTAATTTATTAAAGGCCTTAAAATATTTATTTTTTGTGTGTAATTCTGTTTCTAGAAATTTATTCTAAGAAAATATTCGGAGGTAGATACTAAAATATTTATTGTAGCACTATTTGTGAAGATGAAAAATTAGAAACAGGTTAAGATTACAGTAGTAAGGAATTGGTCAAATAAATTATGGTGTATTTATGTGATGCAATTTCTCTACATGTTATCAAGAATTCATGTTTTTGATATTTCATGACATAGATAAGTGTTCCTGGATAAATTTTAAGAGAAAAAATAGGTTATAGAGTAAATCACGTTATGACATTAATTATGTATATTAGCACATGTGTACAAACATCCCAAGATATTTAAAATGGCTTTCTTTAAATAAAGATGATTTTAAATTCTCCAAAAATGTTTTACACTTTAAAAAAATGTCCACAAAATTTACATATTGCTTTTATATTTAGAATTTTTAAGTTTCTAAATATTTAAGAGGAAGATAACATTCTTGGACACTTTTTAACCTTCTATTATCATATTGTCATGAAATTCCCTCCATTTATTCTTTTTGTACATTTGGGATTTAGAACACAATACCTTTTTTTTTCTAGTTTTATTACTACATGTTTGCAGTACACAATGATTACATTCACTGTACGGTATTGGTACATGTACATAAAACGTTTCATTTCTCTTCTTTTCCTCCTCCTCCACCTCTCTTTCATCTTTCCAGCATAAGATTCATTTATTTATCTTATAAGACTTATAAAGTTAATTTTCATATATACAGACTGAAAACCAGACTAATAGGCCAAAGAACATACAAAACATGTAAGATAATTGTACTGAGTGAAGATACAATTTTAGATACATTGCCTACACTGATTAAATACCTTTTTCTTTTTCTTTTTCCTCTTATCTGTCTTTTATTTCACTTTATATATTTATTGAGTTTTTCGTATAAGAGAAACCATGAGATATTTAAGTTTGTGTGTCTGAATTAGTTCACTTAACATTATGGTTTCGATGTGCACCCATTTTCCTACAGGTGACTCAAGTTTATTCTTTTACAGCAGAGTAGTACTCCATAATATATAAATTAACATTTTTAAAATCCATTCATCTGTTGATGGACATATAGGTTGTTTCTAAGATTTAGCTATTATGAATTGCACTGCTATAAACATGGGAGTGCATACATCACTCTGGTATGTCTGTAACTCTTTTCGGAAGATACCTACCTAGAAGGGGAGTAGCTGGGTCAAATAGAATTTCTACTTTTAGCTTTTTGAGAATTTTACATACTGATTTCCATTGTGGTTGTTTCAGTTTGCAGTTCCACCAACAATGGAGAAGTATTCCTTTCTCCTCACAGCTTCACCAGCATTTGTTATTGGTTGATTTCTTGATGGTAGCCATTCTTTCTGGAGTGAGATGGAATCTCAGTGTAGTTTTAATTTTCATTTCTCAAATGGCCAGCAATGTTGAACATTCATGTATTTCTTGGCTATTTGTATTTCTTAATCTGAGAAGTCTCTTTTCATTTCAGTTGCCCATTTTTTAAATTGGGTCTTTAAATTTGGTTGGCCTATTTTTTGAGTTCTTTATATATTCTAGGTATTAGTCCTTTGTCTGAGAAGCAGTTGGCAAATTTTTTCCAATTCTGTAGATTTTCTCTTCACTCTGAAAGTGGCTTCTTTTTGTGTGCAAAAGCTTTTTAATTTGATGTGATCCCACTTGTTAATTCTTGGTATTATTTCTTGTGCAACTGGGGTTTTGTTCAAAAAGTCTTTGCCTACATCTGTGTCTTCAAGAGTTTTACCCTGGGCTGGGGATTTAGTTCAGTGGTTTCGCTGCCTGCTATGCAAGCGCAAAGACCAAAGTTTGATCCCTGGTACCAAAAAAAAAAAACAACAAAAAACCCCCAGTTTTACCCATTTTGTCTTCCTGTAGATTATTTCTATCCTAATGTTCAAATCTTTGATCCATCTAGACTTTAGTATATGGTGAGAGATATAGGTCTAGGTCATTGATGGTGAAACTTTAAGAACTTTAAATGATAACAAACAACCTGCTGGAACACATGTGCCAGCCGTTTGCCACCACTGGACTCTAGGTTCAGCCTTCTAGATGTGGAAAGCAAGTTTTCCCAGCAGCACATGTTAAAGAGGTTATCTTTGCTCCAGCAAAGGGCTTTGGCCATTTTTTCAAAAATAACATAGCTGAATGTACCTGGAGTTGTTTCTGTACCCCCTATCATGAGTCTGTTTTTTTTTTCAATACCATGCTGTTTTTATCATTGTAGTTTTGTAGTATAACTTGAAGTCTGGGATTTTGATGTCCCTTGCCTCACCCTTGTTGGCCATAATTGCTTTTGCTATTTTAAGTCTCTTCTGGTTCCATATGGATTTTAGGATTGCTTTCTCCAGTTCTGTAAGGAATATTACTGGTATTTTGATTGGTATTGTGTTAAATCTATGTAACAGTTTTGGAAGTATGGCCATTTTGACTGTATGGGTTCTGCTCTCCCAAAACAGAGGTTATCTTTCCATTTTTCTGATGTCATTTTTTTGCAGGATACTACAGTTTTCATTGTAGAGGTCTTTCACTTCCTTGGTAGGTTAATTCCCAAGATTTTCATTTTTCTTATTGCTATTGTGAAAGTATTGTTTCCCTAATTTCCCTCTCAGTGAGTTTGTTGTTGGTGTACAGGAATGCTACTGACTTTTGGAGTCAGATGTGCTATCATTGTGCTACGAGGTCCTGAAATGCTACTAATTTTTGTGTTGACTTTGTATCCCGCTATACTGCCGAATTTGGATATTAGTTCTAGGAGTTTATAAATAAAATAACTGTGATTCATGTACTGAATGTTTCTTTTCTAATATCAACTTGATATTGTGCTAATGGTCCTGCCTATTATTTAATGACAGCTGTGTATACTATATTATATTGCAGTCACCCAGTCTGCCATAAGAAAAAAGTGAAGTAGGGAATTAACAGATGGTCAGTAGAGCTCAGTCAGCTGAGTTTTTGGCATTGTATGCTAACTACATAGTAAAGAACTGAATAAATATGTTGATTCAATTCATTGTTTCCTCTTTGCTATGCAGATTCCAATCTGACAGAGCATTATAATTCCAGAAGATACCCTAGCCTGGAAACTTCCATGCTGTAAACTTTCAACTTTAATCTAGAAATAGTGGTAGGAAAAGCCATTCCTAGGTAGGAATTTAGATGGAGTAAAGGTCCTTTCCTTTAATTAGCAAATGGAAACCATCTGAGGAAGCCAGGTGAAAAACACTGTAAAATTCATTTTGGATAAAGATGAGGCTAAATAGTAATTTTTATAGAAAAGCACAAACATCTAAGATAAATTTATGTATCTGTGTATGTTTATGTGCTTAAAGTATTTAATTGGATAAGGTTTTTTTTTTAAAAGCTTATAAATAATATGTATGTAAAAAGACAAATATGCTTTTTAAGAAGGATATTTCTGGCCTTAGAATAATTGTACCATGACTCAGAAGAAAATAATATGCCACCATGGTAAAGTAATTAAAGCAACTCAGTATGTAATTGAAGCAAAAAGAAAACAACTTCTCCCAAATCACCTCTAACACGTTGGTTTCCCCTGAATGACCCAGATAATTGCCATAATACTTCATTTCATTTTGACTATGAAGACCTAATTTTTACATTTTGTTTTCTGTATAAAGCACAGCGGAAAAAATATAAACCCATTCCTTTATGGAATTTCCCAACAAAATTGCAAAGGAAGTAATTCATCCAAAAGTTGAAGTATAAACCAAAGACCTTCACTTCTTTCAGAGGGCCTCTGGAAGAGGAATTAAAAAACATTGGCGGTAGGTTTTACTTTTTCCCAATTTAGTACCAAACTATTTCCATCCCTTTTGATGAAAATGATCTGAAGAAAGTTATTTTTAATTAAATAAAGAGCAAAATATCTGTGCAAAATTATAAATTAGTTTTCGAATCTATCTTTAGAAATTGTATTGCCAGATCACTCTATTTCAGAATTTACTTCTCAAATAATAAAAAAACAACAACATTTGACACTGACCATTAGGATGATTTCAGAATGTTTTAGTTTCTGAAGAGTATGTTTACTAGTAGCCTGAGCCCTTTGAGGTGGATTGCATGTTAGAGAGACTGCACCTAGTAGTGTTGAGTCTTTCAGGCACACATGAGTATTCTTTTGGCTGTTGTCAAAATGAAATACTTTAATTACCCCATCTGGTTTGTGATTGTTTACCATCTCCTCTTGAGATTGCAGTATGCTGAATTGTACTTAAAACACATAAATTACCCTTCAAAGGTAGCTTGGGAGTCTGAAGTGTGATGAGAGACTTCTAAATGGAAAGGATAGCAGGATCTACCAAGTCCTCTCAAATGTGCATGTTGCAGTTTGTCTGAAGCAAAGCACAGTCTAGACTAAAGAATGAAACCTCTATAATAATTTAGCTAAAGGAAAAAGTACAGGCACTGCTGAAAAGAAACATTTCTGTAATTACCAAAGACCCTAATACCTTAAATACCAAAGTTGGGGCTATTTCAAGGATATAACTTGGGGAGCTGTGATTTGCAACCTCACCCCAGTCCTCAGAAACAAACAAATCAAGAAACTAAAACAAAACACAGAATGACACTTCAGTTTGTCATCACATTGGCTGGAATTTCTCAGATGGTTCCAACTTGGAGAAAACTAAAATTTGTGAGGTTGATGAAAGATTACTTGTTTTGAGTCATCCTTTATATGGTTGAATTCTAGTAGTTTCAAGTATGTATTTATGCAGAGTACCCCTATTTCCTTCACATATCATTTACATCAGAACTATACATTTGGCATTCTTTATCACAAATTGTAATTGTACACTAAAGCCTGCAAGAACCCAAATTGGGTAAAGTCTCACATATCTTTTTGGCAGGAGCTATTCTAGGGCTGAATAAATGCTGCTTTGGCTGATCCCATGGTGCCTTGATTGTCTGGCCACAGTGATTGGCTTGTTTCTTCTCCAGAAAATGGCTCTTCACTAGCTAGTGGTTTTTATTTATGTTGCTTCATAGCCATTACAGGCTTCATTTTACTTGGAACCTTATTTTCTTTGGCTTTTTTCTGCCAGCAGATCATTTCACATTTTCTGACTTTATCATCTTTATTTTAACGATTTTGAGGATGTAGTTTCTGGCACACTATGATCAACACACTGCTGTTGACATTTGGATTCATGCCAGAATTTATAATAGATATTTGAAAATGAAGCAAATACTTCCATGCAGTTGACACAAATGTTACCATTTTAATGAGTAAAATATGTTATACTTGGTGATAGTTTCATTAACATTTGCACATTTGGATTGGAAAACTTTCACTGTGTTCTTGACCTTTCTTTAGTCATTATTTCCTGAGAGTCAGTGGCACTCTTGTGTGAGGCAGAGTTGCAGAAACAATGAATTCTGGCTTAGTTTTAGTTATGATTGGCAAAATAGCAATTGTGTTGACCCTTCTATTTTCAGTTTGGTGGTTTATGTATTTGGCAGAAGGTAGTTGTCTCTTCAAGAGATGTGTGGAAGTATATTTAAAGTAATACATGAACATAATGAGAATAGAAATGGAAACTATAAAAAAAAACAACTGGAACTTTGAGATCTGAAAAATATGAGCCCTGGAATTAAAAACACCACAGGAAAGCTTAATAGTATATTAGAGATGCAGAAGAAAAGATCAGTGGACTTGAAGACAGAATAACAGAAACTTTAAAAATACAAAGAGAAAAAAGAAGGCAGTTAAAACTGATTAGAGTTTCCAGACCCATGGGCCAATATAAAGTGTTCTAATATAGTGAAACTGAAGTGCCAGAAAAGAAGGCCTGGAACGAATCCATGTATTTGTGAAATAATGAGTAAAACTCATCCAAATTTGATGAAAACTGTACATCCATAAACTCAGAAAAGATAAACAGAGTACATCATGCCAAGGTGCATCCTAATCAATTGCTAAAAATATGGTAATGAGTAAATCTTAAAAGCAGGCAATAATGAGGGAGACACATTAAATAAAAAGGAACAAGAAACAAATCATTACTTATGAAGCCATCTTGAAATACCAAAAGGAAAAACAAAACAGAACAAAACCACTGTCAACCTAGAATCTACCTATTCAGTGAATACATCTCTCAAAAATGAAATGAAATTAATATAAATGAATGTTAAGAAAATTTGTAAAAAGATTGCATTATTGGAGATGTTAAAAAAAAGTGCTTCATGTGGAAGGAAAATTATACCAGATGGAAACTTAGACCTACTGAAAGAAATGGAAGGGTTTGGAAGTGGTAGGCAGGAGGGCAATAGAAATGACATTTTTCTTACTGAAATTTAATAGTGATAATTGAAAAATGAAGAATGAGGTATTATGGAGTTTGCAACAAGTATAGTATTTAAATGAATGAGAATGATAGCATAATATGTGGAAAAAATGGAATTACACTGTTTCAAGTCCTCAAGTTATACTTGAAATGGTATAATATCATCCATAGACTGGTTAGTTGCCATGTATTTTGTAAATAATACAGCAATTAGGGAAAAAGGAGACATGTAAGTTAATAGAGGAGAAAAAATGGACACTAACAAATGTTCAACCAAAAGAAAAAGAGAAAAAACAAAAAACAAAAAACAAAACCCCAAAGATCAGAGAGTGAAGTGTAGCTCAGTGATAGAGCATGTTCTTAGAACGTACAAGCCCTGAGTTCTATCCCCAGCACCAAATAAAACAAAACTCCACCACCAACATAACAACAAAGAACAAAGATTGGGCCAAAAAAATATAACATAGGTGGAAAGATGATAGACTCAAACATAGTCATATAGTAATAGAAAGCAGAGATGGTAAACTGGATTAAGAGAAAGGTAAGATCCACATGTATATGATCTAAAAGAAAAGCATGAACATAGAATAATAGGTTGAAAGTAAAATACATAATTTGCAAATATTAATCAATAGTCAATTATGGTGATGTTATAGTTTAAGTATGAAGTGTTCCCGAAAGACTCATGTATTGACAGTTTGATCCTAAAGGCAGCAGTATGCAGGGCTGGGGATTTAGCTCAGTGGTTCCACCCTCTGCCTTGCAAGCACAAGGTCCCGAGTTCGATCCTCAGTGCAAAAACAAAAAAACCCAACCCCCCCCCCCCAAAAGCAGCAATGTGCAAAGGTGAGGGCTAGAGAAGTAGCTAGATCATGATGGTGCTAACCTCATCCACGGGAGAATCCACTGACAAGTTCACAGTTGAATGGGCTGTTAGGAGGTGGGCCCAGTTGGAAGAAGTAGGTCACTGTTTGCATGCGTTTGGAGAGTATATTCATGAGTTCTTCCCTCTTCTTCCTAGTTACAGTGTTGCCTATCAAGTATTGGACAAAGTCACCTTCATGACAAAGAATATTACCAGAGATGATCATACAATAATTAATTCATCTAAAAGGCAAAACAAACAAACAATATGTGTATATCTAATAACAGACCTTTAAAGTATATTAAACAAAAACTGACAGTACTGAAAAGAAAAATAGACAAATGTAACAATTATAGTTAGAGATATCAACACATATGTGTAATTGTTAGAAGGAGGAGAGAGATGACTATAGATTTAGGACTTGAATATCACTACCCTACTTGACCTGTTTCACATTTATCAATGACTACATCCAATAAGGACAGAATACTAATTTCTTTCAAATGCTTTCAAAGCTTTCATGAAGTTAGATGTATACTGGATCCTAAAACAAGTCTCAATAAACTTTCAAAGGTTTATAGTCATACAAAGCAGAATTAAACTGAAAAACAATTACAGAAAGATATCTGGGAGGGGCTGGGGATTTAGCTCAGTGGTTTCGCTGCTTGCTGTGCAAGCTCAAGGACCCGAGTTCGATCCCCGGTACCCCCCCCCAAAAAACAACAAAAAAAATATCTAGGAAACATTCAAATATTTGGAAATAAAAGGAAAGTCCAAAGAAAAGTTGAATGACAAAAAATATAATATGTCAAAATTTGTAAGATACAGTTAATGTTTAGGTGGAAATTTATACATTAATTTCTCAGATTAGAAAATAAAGCTTTAAATAGAAAAGTTTCACCCTAAGAAACTAAAAGAAACTAGAAACAAAGAAGAACCCCCCCTCCCAACATATTTCTTATAATTTCAAGTGATCTTGGAACCAGCTGGAATCAATCACGAACTTCAAGTGAGTAATCATTGATCTCCAATAAGTGATCTTAAATTTATATCCCAATTCCATACCTTTTATTTGAACATCAGAATTTTGTGTTCAAGTGCATTCAGGGTATCTACAAATATATTTCAGGCATCTAAAATTGAAAACTCCCCAAAAGAACTGAACTAATCCTAGCACCTGTCCCCTCTATCCATTCCCCCTTTCATGACTTCCCTGCATCTCACCCCTTCCTTGTCTAAACTTCAACCAATGAATGTCGTCACCATGCACTCAACTGCCTATGTCAAAATCTGAAGTATCTTTCCATCACTTGCATATATCAATTCTACAAGCAATCACTAAATCTTTCTTATTCCAACACCTAAAACCACTCAGATCCACCCATTTTCCCCCATTCCTTTTGCCCCTGGCCTAGAATGAGTCACTAGGGTCTCCTGGGCAGACCAGTGTAGCACCTTTTAACTCCCACTCCTCCTCTCCTCCACTTCTACAGTCTGTCTCACCACACACCCACGTTCACAAGGCAGTCAGAGTAATATTTCAAAAAAGCTAATGAGATCATGTCATACCCTGTATGTAACCTTCCTCTAGCTTTGATGTGTGTTGGGATTCATTCCAGTGTCTTAAAATCTGCCTTATAAGACTCTTTATGTTCAGGGGACTACTCCTCTCACGTCTCTTCTCTCAGGTTCTGTTATTACCTTTATGTTTACCGCTGATGAACTTCTTCCTGTTCTCAGTGTTGTCCTTTCAGACGCTGTTCATTTTTCTGGAATATCTTTCCTAACCCCTTTCCCTTTGTATGTCCTCATGCTCCCCATTTCCCACTTTTCACTGGATCATTCCCAGTTTGGGGAACCTCTCTCCCTCTTTTCTTCCCTCCCTCCTTCTCCTTCTTCACTTCCTGCTCCTCCCCCTCCTTCCCCTCCCCTCCCCCTCCTCCCCGTCCTCCCCCTCCTCCCCCTCCTCCGCCCCCTCTCCCTTCTCCTACTGTTCCTCCTCTTCCTTCTGCAGTACTAGCGTTGAACCCAGGCTTGCTGTATCGCTAAGCTGTATCTCTAGCCTGTTTTTCTTATTTTTTATTTTGAGACAGGGTCTTGCTAAGTTGCTCAAACTGTGATTCTCTTGCCTAAGCCTCCCTAAGTGCTGGGATTACTGGCATAAACCGCTGTACATAGCTTAGCTTTGATTTCTGTCAGAACTTTCAAGATCTTTTGTTTGCTGTCTCCTTGTCTTCTCCAATAGATTAGTGTCTGTTCTAAGGACCTCATGGTACTTTATCATTCTGAATTATAATTTATTACTTGTCTCCCCTACTAGTAATGTATCCTATTATAAATATGATGTGTATCCTTATGAATAAAATTGTGAAGCCTTATTTTGATAATCAATGTTAATAAAATTCTTATATTAAGAATTATTTTATATAATTCTTATATAGAATTCTTAGTTACCTGGGAAAATGTATAACAATAATTATAAGTAGACATTCAATATATTTGTGTAACATGTACATTAGCTGTGATTACATATTGTTGTATATCATTGTATAACTTGTGTTCTTATACATTTTTTCTCTTGTATTGGCAAGGAATGTAGAAGTATTTGTTTTATTAATAAGAATTTGTACTTTGTTGAAAAGATCATGAAGAAAAATGAGTCAGCGTTCTCTCAAATTTCTGTGTATTTTATTATATTTTCCTTTCACTGAGAGTAATTCTAAGCATGGATATTTGCTTAAAAATCTATGGTGCAAAGACTTTAGCATCCCAACTAAATGCAAAATTGATTATCCTTGAATGGTGTTGTCTTTCCTGCCTTTTATTTTTGCTTATTGAGTTGTAATTTCCCATTTTCTTTTGCCCCTTTACTATGAACATTCAAATAGTCAGCACTAAAATTATACCATGCTATCATCAAATGTCCAGGACCAGAACCTTATTAGGCTAATAACAGATCCATCAGAGATTAGAAGGGGTCAGTGTGCCCTTTTGGCACGCCTCTCATACACCGAGCTTTACTTCAGTGGAAAAACAAAATCATTAAAATAACATAATGCATGAATAGTCATTAAAGCATGTTATAAACATTTGGTCCATTTAACTACATCTGGAGTTTGATGCCTTTGTTCATCAAGATATGCTGATAACGTCAGCAAAGAATTAAAAAAAAAACAGAGTTTTGCTCACAATTTTAATTTTCTTCATAATATAATAAAGGGAAAATCAATAGTAAACTAAATCTGACCAACCCTAGCTGAGCAATATTACTGTGTCAGCCCTAATCACAAATATAACACTTTTTTATGTTCTAATTATAGCACATTTAAAAGTGTTTTAAACATAGCCAAACTGTATTATTTTGTCTTTCCTAATTCTCTAGCTTTAAGAAGGAAAAATATTATCAGTCATATGGAAAAAGAATTGGATCCAGACATGCTGATATTTTACAGGTATTTAATTTCTTATAAAATAATATTCTAATAAGAGACCATTATCAACTGATTACAGCTTTAATTTTAATAGATTTGAGTATTTGAAACTGATGTTGATTTTTTTTTTCTCATTTGAGTCAATGGTTAGTGTATTTACGTTGTTCACTCATTCATTTATCACTTGGTGTATGCTAGGGACTGCGTTGCTGAGACGCCGGAGAGAAATAACACACAATCTAGTGATGTCAAGGGAGAACAGCTGTAGGTAGAGGCTGCGGGTGCTTGGCACATTTGTGTGCATTTTGGGGAACATCCTTCTCTCCAAGGAACTTTAGGTTATTCGCCCTGAGCCCAAATAGACGTGACCCTCTATCCTGCCTGATACCTTTCTCTGGAATCCCATGAACATGGTAGAAGCTGCTCTGATTTGGATACTTTTCAAATCTTCAGAGCACTCCATGCCTGGCTCTGTGATTTCTTTTTTCTTGTATAAATAAATAATTAATTTAGGTTTCTATTGATCTTTTACTTCATTTCCAAAGAAGCTTCACTGGCACATTCCATTTCTTGGTATGCAATTTCAAGGAAGACTATCCTTATGATTGGTGCCATCTGAAATGTACAAAGAGAAGGAAACACACAGCAGGGTTAAAGATTGAGAGCTGTTTTCTTAGTTCCCATGCCCTTATCTTGGGACATAGCTCTAGATTGGTATAACCCACATGCCAGCAGGGCAGGTTTTTCTGTGTTTCAAACTCTTAATTCCCTAAAGTTTTTTCTTTCCCCCAGGGGATAGAAATATAAATAATAATAAAATATATATATATATTTTCATTTTACACGCAAATCACTTGAATAAAACATGCCTGGTGGCCATATGGTCATATATCAATTCAACAATTAATTCCATAAAGAAAACAACTCGTAGCAAATATACCTTCTCAGGTAGCACTGTGATGATAAATGAAGAGTTGATTGCAAAGAAAACGATAGTTACATTCTTAAAAAGGCATGTTTCCTTTAGTCATTTTGTGATATTCAAATTTTTAGTTGTCATTTGTTTAATGTGAAGTCTTTAGCATTTGTAGGAGGCACTTAACATTCTATGTATAGTTTTATAATAAAAATATGGTGCTAATATTCAAGGAACTTATAATCTAGTAAACTTTTGAATGAATGCTTCTATTACATTTATCTGAAATGCCCAGGCCTAGATTGTTGCTGGCATGGCTTCCAAAACTGGTTTTATGATGGTATTTCAGAACCAGTACTTCCAGCCAAAACCATTAAGTGAGGAGTGGCTGAAATATGGGAAAATAAAAACCCACATGTCCAACAGAATAACAACTCAAATTACCTAAACACATTAGAATCTCATAAAGGGATTATTATGAATTCTGGGAACACAGCTCATACCAGTTTTTGTTTTACTTCACTAGATTTTATCTGACAGATTGCCCCATTCCCGGATGGTTTCATCAGCCCCAACAGTTGCAGAATCAAAGCTTCAGCCACCTAGTCATCATCCCTCTTCAGATGCAGGGAACATGAATGTTGTGTGGCTAGGAGCCTCTCCCTTTATAATTCCTTGGTATCAGGAGTGAATAAAAGGGAAAGCAAAAGTATAAGGGTAATTCACATGCTTTGTTTACATTTTACTGAAAGACAACTATTTAACCTTTGTCTGGGGAAATGAAATACTCCTTAGCCTTTCACAGATTAAAAAGTAATGCATTTATAGCTATATGAACACCATGATGAGTATTTTCTCTGCAGAAATCTATGGCATTTTGTTTTTGTCTAATTTTTATCAGCTATTTTCAGTACCATTACTACTCAAACATTTAGATATTTAGTGCAGACGCCATAAAAATATAAATTGGTAGAATTTCTGAACTGAAATTTGCGGTCAGGTGTAAAACCTATAATATAATTTAAATCAATAAGACATTACAGATATGATGACATTTACAGGACTATCCACACACAGTACACAAATAGGTCTGATTTGTGGAGGGGGTGTAAACACTTCTTCAAAACGTTCTCCAAGAAGTAATAGAAGAGAGTCACCATCATTTGCTTCACTGAGTGCAGTTATTAAATAAGATTTTTATGAATTACTAAAGCATCTAGATAATGTCACTACCTATTTCCATATAGGAAGCTTGAGAGCTACTAGCAGCCAGTACAGTCATTAAGTCAGAGAGTAAAACAAAGAATGTGATCCATGGGTGTTTCTTTTTGAAAACTCTTATCTGCACTTCAGTAATACAAAGAAGTATAAATACTGGGAAGGGTTAAATAATATGACTACCATTCCCCCCCAGCTTGCTTCTCCATGAATCTCTTGATTTTCAAATAGAAGGACGTAGTCTGACCCGTTCAATATGTAGAAGTTGTGACACAATGCAGGAAGTTTATCAAAAGGTTTGTACTGTTTGTTATATTTATCCAGTTATCTAGTAGTTCAGAGCAATTACAACACTACATGATCTCCTTGAAGAATGTGAAAATATGCTGTTTACACCAAAGGAACTAAGGGATATGTTATAGAAGAATTAAAATGTGTAGTAAGATTATTTTAGTTGTGCAAAAACCTGTTTTATACTCATCACTTCATTTTACTTTGAATATGGATCCAGACTTAGATAAAAATAGATTTTTATATTTCAGACATAATTACTTGCCATAGCTACAGTAGAATGAACAATGTAATGGGAAGAATTTTTAATGTGGAAGAAAACCACCTACCATTACATAGTATATTCTTATTCAGACTTAAGGGATGCCCAAATTTGCATTATGCTCTTGGCTTGTATTGTGGCTTAGGAAAAAAACCCTTACTCACTTCATGGCTAGTTTTCTGCATGCATAAGATGAATAAAATGATTATTACAATCTGTTTTGGGTGCTTTTGAAAAGATTAATAAAATGAAAAGTAGAAAGTCAATCTTGGCTAATATTTCTTTTGAAGAGCTGGCACAACGAAGTATGATACCCATATGATACTAATAATACTCTTAATTTTTAGGAAGCAATACTTATGTTTCAACAAGTCTTGTGGATTTGGCACATCTTAGTAAGGATTTATATTGACATGGACTATAAGTTTTTAAAAATATACAGAAACATTACTAGCACAGTGATTTGTATAAAATGCAAAATTTATCATTTTACTTTATTATTGGTATTCCTCAAAAATTTCTTCATGATATTAAGGACAAATGTAATATTCACAGTATTGCATGATGCTATTTTGACTATCATCCTTCTGCTTCAGCTACCATCATTCTTCTATGTCCCCTATATTTCACTCACATCAAACTTCACAAAGCTCACTAAATGCATCATGTCTCCCAAAGTTTCCTGCCTTTACATATGTTATGCCCTCTGCTTGATGTGCCATATCCTCACTCTCTCCTTCACCAACTGAGTGTGATTCTTTTCATCTGCAAAACTCATCTTATATCACCTCCTTTATGTAGCTATTCTTGACCCTCAGTTGCCTGAAACAATAGTATATTTGTTTAATGCGTTTGTCTCCCAAAACACTGGGTTCCTTAAGTGTTGGTTCCCTATGCTGTATATTTGTATTTCCAGAGCCTACCTCAGAGTTTGTGGACTGAGCAAATAAATAAATAAAATGAAATACATTCTTATGTGGATTATGCAACATCTTTCTAGAAGCATCTGGAATTTGGTACTACTAATAAAAAAAAACACTCCAAATTTCCAGAGTTTCAAGAATCAACCACTTGAAAGTCAAAATGACAGCTTTGTTACTGTTAATAGAGATTAAGTTGAGGAACATGGCTTAGATATGAGGGAAGAGTGTGCTAGTCAGCCCAGGTAGTTCTGGAAAGCTACAGTCTGCCTTCCTATGAGATAGATTCTTGACTACTAAGTTTATGGTATAACCAAGAGTGGACTAGAAAGTATACATATGATCAGATTCCAGAGAGGAAGAGAGACAAAATTGATCTAGATCTGTCTACTTTTTGCTGCAAATCTATCTAATAGTGAAGTCAATGATTTTTTTTTTTCTGGGGAATAATAAGCATGTGGGCAGAAAAGCAAGAAGCATTATTTGATTGGGTGTCTTTCTACATGGGAACATGAAACTAAAGAAAAGTAAGTTCCTCTACTTCCCTTTCTATAGTACAACTAGCGTTCTCTTTCCACATGTCTTTTCTGGAAGAGGAATTGTTCTTTTCCCAGATACCCTGCATAATCAGGGAGTCACTATTTCACTTTATAACTCATCTCCCCAGTGGCAATTGTCCATCAACCTATGGTCTCAGTCCTATAAACTAATTATTGATATATTATATTTAAATTTCTAAATATAAAATTAATGTGTAATTGCTTTAAAAATGACACAGATATATAAAAGTAACTTCCTCTAAAAGTGTCTCTGTTTTTCAACCTTCTGCTTTGTCCAATGATAATTATTTCTTATACATGTACCTTCAGATTTTTTCCTAGGTATTTATAAATGTTTAAGGATAAAGGTTTTGACACTAAAATCTTTTAATTTAACTAATTAATAATAATTGTTAGATATTTTCCAATGTCATTTTATATGTTTACTTAATTCTTTTTTTAAAAAAATTCT
>NW_004624769.1:5289733-5339184 GCF_000247695.1 Heterocephalus glaber
CTGCACTCTCTCATGTTCCTTTTTTGACTTCAATCAGTCTTATGTTATTCTTCTTTGCATCGTCTAGCAGCTGCTAGATTGATTTCTCATGTTCCCTTATAATTTTGAAGCAATTTTTCTTTTCCTGGTCATTATTTGAAAACTTATCTTCTATATCTGAAATTCTGTCCTCACATTGGCTCATTCTTCTGTGTAGACTTTCAATGGAGTTTTTCATGTTCTGGAAATCTATTTGCGTCTGTCTTATGGATTCCATTTGTTTCCTATGTTGGAATTCCATCATGTTCCTCAGCTCCTCTCTAGATTTATTAAACATATCTTGCACTATGAGCACAATCTCTGCTGTTATGTGAGAAATTATTTCTGATTTCATTTTTTCCAGATCCCCTTTTGTTGCCAGTTCAGTGGGCCCAGGTGATTGAGTATCAGAGTGTTCCATCTCATTTCCCTTTGGGGTTGCTGTAGGTGATCTGGAAGTCTGTTTTTGAGACTGATTTACGTTTTTTCTCATTTCTGGGCAAGTGAGTGTGTGCTGTTGGCACCCGAGCAGCTCACCTCCTCTGAGCTGGGAGAGGTGGGACACCGGCCAGAGCAGTGGTAGGAATTGTGGCCTGGAAGCTCCTTCCTCTGGACCAGCAGCAGTGGGACAGTGGCTCAGAAGCCCCTTCCTCTGGACCAGGAGTGGCAGGAGGGATGGTGGCCTGGAAGCTCCTTCCTCTGGGCCAGAAGCAGTGGGACAGAAGGCAGCCCAAAAGCCCTTTCCTCTGGGCTGGGAGTGGCTGGAGGGATGGTGTCCCAGAAGCCCCTTCCTCTGGTCCAGGAGCAGTGAGATGGTGGCTCAGAAGCCCCTACCTCTGGGCCAGGAGCAGTGGGGATCCTCTGAATTTCTGTTGGATCTGTTGTGACTTCACCTTTTTCATTCTTAATTGCATTTATTTGAGCTTTTTCTTTCCTTTTATTGATAAGGTTGGCTAATGTTTTATCAATTTTATTTATTCTTTTGAAAAACCAACTCTTTAATTCATTGATTTTTTGTATTGTTCTCTTAGTCTCTATTGCATTGATTTCATTTCTGATCTTTACAATTTCCTCTTCTGTACAAGTTTTGGATTTGTTATGCTTTTCTTTTTCTAGGACCTTGAGGTTCTGCATTAGGTTATTTATTTGAGTCCTCTCTGTTTTCCTAATATGGGCATTCACTGCTATGAATTTCCCATGTAGAACTGCTTTCATTGTGTCCCATAGATTCCTGTATGTTGTACTGGCATTATCATTTACTTGTAGAAACTGTCTAATTTCCTCTTTAATTTCCTCTGTGACCCATTGGCTGTTTAGGAGGGTGTTATTCAGTTTCCATGTGTTTGTGGGGGTTTTGCTGTTTCTTATGTTATTGATCTCCAATTTTATTGCACTGTGGTCTGATAATATACATGGGGTAACTTCAATTCTTTTACATTTACTTAAACATGTTCTGTGAGCTAGCATGTGGCCTATTATGGAGAATGACTCGTGTGCAGCTGAAAAGAATGTGTATTCTGATTTTATGTGGTGGAACACTCTGTAAACATCTATTAAGTCCATTTGTTCAATACCTTTGATCATTTCTAGAATTTGGTTGTTAATTTTTTCTCTAGATGATCTGTCTATTTGTGATAGTGGGTTACTGAGGTTCCCCACTACCTTAATTCTTTTTAATATTATGTAATATGAATGTTTCATGAGCTCTACATCATGATGACTTTTTCTATATTTATAGAAGGCCTGGAAATTTGGTACAGGAAATTGACCCTCAGAGCTCTTCTATTTCACAATTGTCTTACATAATTTGTAAATAAATAAAATGATAAAATTTATTCTGTAAATTTTATAGTATCTTGTCAATTTTCATGAAAATTTCTATTGGGGTTTTGTATGAATCAGTTTTGCATCACTATAAGAAAGTATCTGAGACAATTAACTTATAAAGAAAAAAGGCTTATTTTGGCTCGTGGTTCTGGAGGTTTCAGTCCAAGATTGTCTGAATCACTTTGAGTCTCTTGTGAGGCAGCAAGTCATGGCAGGAATATATGACAGAGCAAATAATTTACCCCACAAAACAGGAAGCAAAAAGCCAGAGGAAGAGATAGGGGATCTACAATCCTCTTTCAAGAACTACCTCCACGGAACCAAGGACCTCACATATGATTCTCACTTCAAAGGTCCAAAGCACTTCCCAAATAGCATCACTCTGGGACCAAGTCTTTAACACATGGACTTTGAGTGACATTCAACATCCCCGCTATAGAAAGTTTTAATGACAACTACTTTGAAAATTTGGTCATTTTGAGAAAAATGTCAGTGTTAAGGATTGAATTTTGTCTCTTCTAAATTTATATGTTGAAGTCCTATCCCCAAATACCTCAGAATATGATTGCATTTGGAAGTAGGGGCTCTAGAGATGTAATCAGGTTAAAGTGAGTTTATTAGGATGGACTCCAGTCCAATATGACCAGTGTTCTTATAAGAAAAGGAATTTTAGATGTAGACATGTACAGAGGAAAAACCATATGAAGATACGGAAGGAAGATGACCATTTCCAAACTATCAAGCCTCAGAAGAAACCAGCTCAGAATGTCAACTTTCCTAGTCATTCTATGAGTGAAAGTTAATGTTGCCTATTTACTTGAGTGATAATTTACCTGGGTATAGAATTCCAGGTACAAAATAACTTTGAAGACATTGATTGATTAGTTCTCATTAGTTTGTATTGTAATATGTTCCTGCTAGGTACAGTGAAAGGAGAAAATTAATGTATTTCATCTCTTTATTCCATCAGTACAACCTAATGAAATAAAACTAAAGTTAAGATTAAGAACATTGTACTACTGAATAAATGATTAAAGAATATACTACTTTGTCAACAGCAAAATTGAGACCAGAATTCATTTCTTGTGACTATAAGCTGTTTTGGTTTCTTTTTTTGGCAAGCATTTGCAGGAACAAGGAAAAACCCAATTTTTTGTTCAAATGATAAAGAAACTTGTTTTTTGCAAGATCTCCAAGGACAAAGCCACCTCAAAATGTTTAGGTCCTTTAGCATTTACTTGTTCTGACTATGAATCTATTAGGCTTAGATCTTTCAACAATTAAAATATTATATCATATATGTGTGAGCATGTATGTAAACTCTTGAAACTTTTCATTTCTAAGGATATTTGAAGCATTAATTTACACTACTAACTCATTTTTCATTTTTATTTTCTGTATTTGTGTGCTACTAATATGATTGGCAGTTATCTGTTACTTTTTGGATATGAGTTTATTAAAGTTAAGTTTGAGAGTGCACTCAATGAGGACCTTTATTCATGAATTAGTTACTGAATTTGTCAAATAAATAATGAATCTGATGGTCATACTACAAATTGCTTTGCAAATTTTCATGCAAGAGAAACATGATGACTTAAAGGCATCATGCCTTTTGAATGACGTGGTCATTTCAAAACCATTTCCCTCATTTGTCATCTTGTTTCATTTGTTATCACATTAGAAAACCTCACAGGTTCATTTATGAGCATTGCACAGAAAAAGCAAAAAGTAAACAAAACATAATATTCATTGGTTTCTTATGAAAGTCAATCACTGCTTTAAATGATAGAAATACATAACTATAGGAAGGGAGATTTCCTTTTGATACTTTAGTATAATTAATAGAATGTGGACCTCAGATAAAAATATTCAAGATATAAAAATGGCATATAGGTTTTCTTACATCTACAGCTCATTGAAACATTTTGATATAGTCTCTGTAGTTGACTCATATTGAATATTGAATGGACTGATTTAGGAGTAAGATGAACTCTCTCTCTCTCTCTCTCTCTCTCTCTAGTTCTGAAAAACCAGTTTCCACTGGCGAGAGATATTTTTAGAATTCATTTGGGTATATTATAGTTCTGCTATTACTGGGCCATCAAATGCAATTTGGCACAGCATGAGGTTTCAACAGTTGCTCAAAGTTAGCAGTGATTGTAGAATCCTTTGTGATCTGCTAAGGTTATTTTTAAACCTAATTCCAGATAACTTAGAGGAGTGCTGTTCCTCATTCCATATGATAATCTCAGCAACGTTTGTCATCCAGGACTCCTTTTCCGCCACTATGCTGGATTCAATGTGAACCCCTTTCACCATTAAACCACTGAAAGCAGAATCTCAAAGCAAAAAGACAACCATGCTACTTTAATTAGGAAGATCACACCTCATTTATTTAAGAATTCTCTGTGGCATGGAATAATTTGTTTACTTGTTTGTTGAGAAAAACATCTTTTCGTCCACAAAGTTTGATCTAATTAACCACCTCTAACTCATATTTTAGGGTCTCTGATCAATGAAGCCATTCTATTTGTAAGTTTCTAGGAAATTCCTTGAACAACTCTGTATTCATTTAACTTGATGACAAAACAGCATCATGCTAAATAATGTGATTAAAGTTGTTAAAAGCCAAAATAAACACTTATAATTATCTCAAGGCGAAAGAGTGTCAGGCAAGTGCAGGCTCTGTAAAGTTGGACTCCATGTGCGTCTTTCAGATCCTGCTGCACAATAGATCATAGTTAAAGGTCTGTTAACAGACTTTTGACTGCTGAGCTGGGTAGCTTGTGGTTTCCTTCGAAACCTATTGGCATAATGTGAATTTATGTGTGAAGTGCAAATTGGAAGTTGCCTTCTATTGGTGCCCTTGGCAGAACAGAAATCATACTGTAGGGCAAGCAGCAGGAAGTACATTGCTTTGAAATTACCCAGCAGGGTTTCTACTGGCTGTTCTTGCTGCTTTTGAAACAGGGGCCTTGTATTGTCTGGCCATGATTAAAATCAAAGTGTAGGCTTCTTTGCTGGGTGCCAGTAAACTTAGGTGAAAAACAGAAACAATCTGGAGTTTTAATTATTTTAAAATGCAATGTAGGCAAGAAACAAAGATGAAAGCATTTTTGACTAATCTATCCCAATTATTCCACATAAACAGATTCGTTTAAAAAAAGAGACAGAGAGAGAGAGAAAGACAGAGAGAGAGAACAGAGAACTTGTCTTTATAAGGGACTTCTTTAATATATTTCATGGTCATAAAATATATCTATGCCACATATGACATTCTCCTGAAACTCACAGAGAGAAGTGCCCAAACATTATAATATTTTTGGGTGAGTAGAGAAAACTAATATGTTTTACATTATTCCAAATATGAGATGCTACGTATATATGAAAAAAGCTTTCAAAGTACAGGTTAGAATTTCCTAGTTGATTACTTACTAATTTAAAATAATCCACCTATAATGGGAATGTCTCTGTGCTCTAATTAAAACTGGCCTATTTCCATAGCCTAGACAGATAATTTCCATTATTCCCATAGTTCCCAGAACTGGCAGGTTCTCAATCTCTTCTCTTCAGTTTCTTTTTCTATAAAAGCACAAATCATAGGTTCAGACTTTACTGTCTCTAATAATCTCCTGAGAAAAAATTTAAGCCATTTAAAAATAATATAGGGAACACAAACTCACTGTCATTTTGTACCAACTGGCTCTGAAATAAATACTAGTCAAAATCAGAAATTAAGTAGGGGCTTTGAAAAGTGTGTCATTAAACCCATGCATAAGAACTCAGGATCCATGCGATAAGTTAACAGATAATTACTGAGTATCTGATGCATCCCAGGACTATGAAAAGGATTATGGTTATGAAAGTGAATGATACATTCAAGCAAAGATGGAGCATTAAACAATTATTTACACCTGTACTCTAGAAACTGACAACTGCAGGGCTGAGAATGCACAGTGTATCACATCGCAACTGTGGTTAGTACCTAAACTCAGCTGCTATTTTACCACAAAGAAAGATGTGGATATTGCATTTTTAACTACAATTTATTTTTCTACATGAAACAAGAAGAAAAGTCTACTTGTTTGATGGCAAGGTTAAATTGGCTTTCGGAAAAATTGGATATATACATCCATTGGTTTCCATTAAAATCTCATTTGTCATCAATATGTTGGAATACATGAAGTCAACCAGCCATCACAAAGGGCAGACATATAGACCCTTCACAAAACTTCAACAGATCCCATCATGTGTCCCATCAGATGGACACTGTTCAAGGTTAAGTTTTTAGCATATTAGATCTGTTCAGGCAAAGGGAAAATTCAGATTTTATATCTTCTTCTACTTGAATGTCAGGCTGAGAAAGAGAGAAATCACAATAGTCATATGAAAGAGCTCTTATGAGTATCTTTTTGAAACCTGGCAGCTAAAGCTTTATTCTAACAGGTGTGAAAATAGAAGACTTAAGATGAGTCTGATATTAAAAGTTAATATGGAATTTGGCTCCTTAAAATTTAAATCTGCTTTACAAAAATTAGCTTCCACAGGTGGGAATACATTTCTTCTCAGTATGAGAAGCTGCTTGAACCTTTTTTTCCCTCTCTGAGTCTCATCCTAATGAGAATTTAATACTGTTCTCAAATCAACTTTTAATTTACTAAGGATAGTAATTTTGTCCTGCAAGACTTTCCATGACATTTGTTGAATCAAATATCCGTATTCTGTATTCTATCCCAGCAGCACCACCTGTTGTTGTCTTGCAACTCTTCTACTAAAGTTCTCAGTATCTAATTCATTTGCTTCTCCAGGTATCTCTGTGAAGCACCCAATATACTTTACATTTTACAAATTTCAAGGGTTAAGCATTCAAAGTGCGATCATGGTCACAAGATGTAAATTTGTTCTGTAAATAAAATGAATGTTTTTAAGACTATATGCTTTCATTTTAATTGGTGAAAAAACACTGAAAGTAGAGGCAATATGCTTTAAAATATTTATGGACACTAAAAGAATATTTGACAAATAAGATCAAAATTACATCTGTATGTTTTTGAAGTTGCTACTCATTAGGTTCTATGATTCTACCATTAAGGTCATAATTGTAATATGAATAGGATATGAGGAACTAAGTGACATTATTTTTTTATATTTCAATTTTTATTAAAATATAATGTATTTATTTACCAAATATAATTGGCATTTTTCTGTATGGGGTTTAAATACTTCTGATTTTAAAAAGAATATTATTTGTATTTACAGGCAGAAACTTCAATTCAGAAAGTGTCAAAATTTCAATGGCATTTTCAAATTGAGGTTGGATTGAAAATTTTACAATCTTTATTTGATGTTTACATGCACTTAGATGAATATGGGTAATAAACTGTGTTCTGTTAGGACATGTTTATTTAAGGCATGTAAACAATAAAAAGATGTTAGCAAGAAAATAGTAAGCAATATATGGAGCATTTTTATGCATATTATATCATTTAACCTTCCCTACATCTCCCTATGGTAGGCAGGGCGGCTTTGAGTATTCAGTCCTCTTCTTCCACTATGTGTGTTCTTCCTGAGATTTCACCCATTCCTATGGATTAAATTACCATCTATTTCTATGCCAATAATTTCAATTTGTGTACCTATGTCCTTTGCATCTTTACCAACCTCTAGGAAAAGAAATCTGTATGTTTGAAAGTTCTATCGGCACCTAAATCTCAAAATAAACTTATCATCCTTCCTGCCCACACTACTTATCTTTCTGTATTCCTTATCTTAATTAATGCCTTATTATCTATCTAGTTGCCTAAACAAGAGACCTGGAAGTTATCTTATAATCCTCTTTGTCTTTATCCCCTCAACCTAATCAGCCATGATGATTATATTTTCTCAATTCCTGTGAATTCTGCCCTATTTCATTCAGGGACCATCATTTCTCATCCAGCTCATTATGATATCTCTTACTGCTTATAATTTGACTTTCTTTGCTACTAGAAAGATATTTCTAAAATTGAAGATGCTTAGTAAGAAACTTCATGAATGGTTTCTCATTACTTTTATGACAGTCTAAATTTTTTACACAAATAATAATAATATGAAATCATTTTGAAAATATGACCATGACAAACTTCCAATTTTCTTTCTTGCCACTCTTGATCATAACTAGATGTTTCTACCATGCTAAATATGTAGTCATCCCAATGTTCTCTCTTTAACGATGGCTCCTTATTTGGAAATCTATTATTATAACCAATCATAGTATCAGCATTCAGGAGCAAACTTGTATGATCATTGACATAGACACTGAAATGAGATTTTAAAAACTCAACACTTAGTGTTAAAATAATAAATTATGTATCAGCAAATATTTTACTATGTAGTATATGTAGCTATCTGATGAAAGTGAGTATATTAACTAAAGAAGAAACAAGATTGGATGTATTCTTACCAAAGTCCAGACCAAGAAGAGAAACTAAAGTGTCTCAACTATTGTTTAACTCTCAGCTATTACTTAACAGTTAATGTCATTAGGTAAGAGAAATTAGAGAAATAATATTTGAGAATTAAGAGAAAAATATCTGCATTAGAGATATTATAATTATATATCATGAAACCCTTCCTCAAAAGTAATGGAAAACTATTACAAATGAGATGTTAGTAAAGTGGCAAGACACATGATTAGTAACCTTCATTGGAAATCTGTAGCCTTCTTGTTTGTATATACAAGTGATTAGAAGATACAGTGGAGAAGTAGACTGCATATATAACAAGAAGGAAAATAAGGTAAAATGAAACAAAATAATGTTCTTAGGCATAAAACTAATAAAAATCTGCAAAATCTTTATGAAGAAAACTATAAACATACTTTAAGACAAAATAGACAAATAAAAAGATATAGAATAGTTATGGACAAAAAATTCAATATCATAAAGATGTCAATATTTCCTAGTTATTAGTTTAATTCAACCCCAATAAAAATAGGAACTTTTCATTTTCTGGAGCTGTTCAAGTTGATTTTCAAGTTCATATAGAAGAATAAAAAGTGATAAAATGAGGAAATTCCCAAAGAATAATGTGTTTCTCATAACACAAATCACAAAGCTTCTGTAACTAAAAGTGCACTACATTGGCAGATGAGTAGATATAAAAGCCAATGGAAATAGATGGAAAGTCTAGTTATGTTAACTACAGTTAACTATGTTAAAGATGTATCTCAAAATAGAAGGAAAATGTGGCCTTCTCAAAAAATGCCTTTGGGACACCTAGATAACCATAGGGAAAAAAGATAAAATGACATCCATTCATCATACCAGATAGTAGATAAGATAATGAAATAGATCAGAGATATAAATACACAAAATTTTTCAGAAAAACTAAGGAAAAGAATGATATATTTGAAACATTAATATCCCAAACACATAAAATTCCAAAAATTGAGAAGAAAAGATAAAAAACTCTATAGAAAAAATGGGCAAAAGATACAGATCATTCACAGAAAAAGAAGCAAAAATGACAGTTATCAAAAAGATGTTGAACATGGATCAAAATGTGAGAAATGCAAATTAAAACTACTAGCCTAGCTTGGTGGCACTTGCCTGTAATCCCAATTCTTGAGGCTGAGGTAGGAGGATCCCAAGTTCAAGGCCAGCCTGGGCTACGTAGTGAGTTCAAAGTCAACCTGAACTCCTACACAGTGAGATTCAATCTCCTTCCACCAAAAAAACCCCAAAACCAAAACCAAAACCAAAACCAAAACCAAAACCAAAACCAAACCAAAACTACTGAGATACCTTTTCTCATTTACCTGATTGGCTAAGATCCCAAAGTCTAAAAACAGTATTTCATTGTAGAAATTTTGGTAAAATAATTATGCCAAAGATTATTCCTCCCAATGGAAATGAATTTAGTATTATTAAATAAAACTGCATATATGCTTAATCTTTAATACAACAACACTACTTGTAGGAAATTGTTCTAAAAATGTAAATTGATGTGGTCAATCTGAATAGAGGAGCATAATATACCATAAGAACAAAACAATTCTGAAGACTGATGAAAGAAACGTAGCCTACCTAAAGTTGTTGAACACATAAATGATAACTGGTAAGTCAAAATAACAAAATAAGATGTTTTTGGAAACAGTTACAGTACTTGTTTGGAGGAACCAAACAAATGGAAGCATTTGTTTACTTGAGAAACCAAAATAGTTTTCACTGGGCCAGGTGACATGTTGTAGTTTTCCAAGAGAATCAGAAACTTGAATAAAATGCTATAAATGGTCAGAAGAATTAAACAAGGAAAGAAGTAAAATCATCTAAGCATTCAATGGGTTTTAGTGTATGAAAATAGTTTCTAATTCAGGTATAAGACTAATATTCAAAGGAAATAGGTGATTTTTAATTGAAAATTGAAATTGATCAATAACTTGAATAATTTTGATTGAGGAGACTTTCAGGATCTATAGCATTATTTTTCTACCTGCAAAATGTATGTGTGTATTTATGTTTGTATGTATTTTTGAGTCAAGTTCTCACTATACAGGTCAGGCTGACCATCAACTCACCACGTAGTCTAGGCTGGCCTCAAACTCATAGCAATTCTCCTGCCTCAGAGGCCTGAGTGCCAGGATTACATGTGTGTGCCGCCATGCTCGGTTCTAGAATGTATTTATAACTGAAAAAAATTTTTAGCATATAAAATATTTATGGAGCATGTATTTAATGTAAAAGTCTGTGCTGAGCACTTCAGCAGAGATGAAGACTGGGAAGATGTTGTCCAGGAGTTTGTAATCTGGCAAGGTGCATAGATTTTGAAAACCAAGGATAAAGTGTCAAATGTCATAGAACAATGAAAACACAGTACTTTCAGAGGTCAATGGAAAGAAAAAGAATATCAAATAAGAACAATCAGGAAAAGCTTCACAAAGGAGAGAAACGTTGAGAATGTAGTTGAGTGTTGTAATAGAGATAAATGAAAATAAAAGAAGTGGTATTTCCTTTGTATTAGGCACTGTCTGCTTCATAAAGAAGAGAACATGTAAGAATATAGCTGGGTGATATAATAGAGATAAACATAAATAAAACAAGTGATATTTGCTTTGTGTTAGTCACTCTCTTAAGCATTTACATATGATATCATTTAACCTTCTAAACAATCGCAGAAAGTGTTACTCTTATCACCATTCTACAAGGTGGAAGATTAAACAGCCAGAATTTAGACTCCAGGCAGTTTAAGTCTAAGCCTAAACCTTAGTCACTCTTTTATACTGCTTTGTAAAGAGAAGTTGTTGATGAAGGTAAAAGCTGAAAATCCGACATCTCTATTTTATGATGTGTATAGTTAACATGACATTTATATTTTACTAAATTTGGTATTGATTGGTAGTAATATGATAAAAAAGTATATTGTCATGTTTAGTTTAAGAAGCAAATAAAAATTGCACATGTTCTTTGTTTATAGTAATGTCAGGATATACAATAGCAGGCTCTCAATAAGTATTTGTTGAATTATTGAATCAATATTGAAGAACATATATATTTATGTGGGTAGAGATTAGGGTATTAATATGTAAAAATTATTAGTTGTAGCAGGATGGTGGGACTTTGGAACTTTTCCCCCTTTTGGTCATCTTTAATGTTGCGTAATATTATTAGATCTTTTAGGTTTAAATAAAAACTAGCTAATTATTTCCTTTTCATTAGCAAAGAGCTAATGGTTTCATTTAAAAGGACAGATAAATCAATCTGATATAAATGAGCAATAGAGGCTATTTTATAATACACGTAATATTTCTGAATACCTTTTATTTTTTCATCTCTTTTTTCAGGGATGAGGAATGTGAATCAGATAAAATGATGCATATATATCATAGGTTAGGCATGCATGATTGAGACCATATGAGGCAATAATAACTTTCATACTGACTTATTTCTTTAATTTGCCCAAACTTAAGTCTTATTAATCATTTGCTAGTTTCATGTAATGGCACATTCTTCAAACAATAACTAATGATAATAATAGAAGAAATGATAAATGAAAATGGTCAAAATGTTCAGTAACCTATTGCTGATGTAGTAAGAGTTTAAAATAGATTTTGGCTTATCCTGGAATTTTGCCTTTAACCGTATCAAAATATATTTTATTGACTCAGCTAGAAGAGATTATCAAGCACCACATGAAATTGCTTTGTGGTCACTTGATTAGGAAATATCATTTATATACATATATGTATATTTACCAGTGAGGCTGATTAATTCCTAAGTCTGGAGTGACATTCCTTCTTCACTGAAAAGGAGGCTTCAGGTGGCAACATAAACACATTTGATTGTGTTGAGTTGACATATGCTGCAGTTTGGATCTTAAATGTCCCCAAAGTCTCAAGAATTAAATATATACTTGTTCCCTGGAGTGGCACTACAGGGAGATAACAGAATCTTTAAGAGTCAGGGCCTAGCATGAGGTCTTTGGGTTACTGAGGGTGTGCCCTTGAATGGAATTGTAGGATCTTAGCCTCCTCTTCACATATTTGGGCTTCCTGGCCATAGAGTGAGCACTTTTGCTCTACCATGTGCTCTCACCATGATGTGCTGCTTTGCCACTGACCCAAAACAATGAGGTCCTTGGTTCTGGATCGAAGCCTCCAAAACTACGAGCTAGAAATAAACCTGTTCTCCTTATAAGTTGATTATCTTTGTTATTTGTTATATGATGGAAAGCTGACTAATACAGACTATGTACTGATTTACCACGATGCCATTGGTTTTGAATGAGATCCAAAAGAGAAGGCTCTGCAGCTGGTTCAAGCTGAAATGCAGTGTACCCTGTTAGTTGGACTCTATGTTTCTAATGATACCTAAAATGTCTATAGCTAATAGAATACTGTATGCAGCTCCCGATAGTCTCTAGTAGAGGATCTTCAGTGTTTTGGAAACAAATTCCTTTCCTACTGAGAATTGACTTCTGCCCTCAACTTGCTACTAGTTCCTGTTAGGCAATGAATATCTGGTTAAGATGAATCAAGTGAATATTTGACCTAAATTGTCTATTTGACCAAAACATCATAAAATTTGTTCTGCTCAGAAGTATCCATAATCAAGTGGTGGTAGTGTACAAAGATAAAATGCTTAGGAAGTTGCTGAAGGCACAGTAAGTTATCAACAAATGGGATTGATTATCTTGACTTTTATTTCTGCTACTCTAATCTTTTACCTTCAGTCCAGACCTGATCTCATGAGAAGTTCCCTTTAATAGGTTGAATAATAAGGCAACAATTTGAGTGTTTTGTTCATAGGTAGTTTAATGTAACATGCTAGAAATAGCTAGAATTGGACTGCTGGATCATTTCCATCCCCTCAAAGATGACCCAGAAGAATATTGTGGAAGGAAAGTCTTTCCAACAGGAAAACTAGTAAACAGTATATCTGATTGGGTACTCTGTGGGTACTTTGCTTGGGATCTACAGAAATTAATGAGTAGTGTCCAATAGCTTAGCTAGATGTTCAGGAGAAAAGTAATAGAATGGATGGAATTTAGGTCTGGGAAAAGATTTATAAATAGTCTCCTTAGAATAGTAAAATATGTGAAGTTCCTCCATTAGAGAATAAGATCTCAATAATCAGGGCCTGGGATTTGGCTCAGTGGCAATGTGCTGCCTTGCAAGCACAATGTCCTGAGTTCAATTCCTGGTACCAAAAAAAAAAAAATCAGGAAGACAGGATGACTCAGTGGCATTCATCTGATTTTTGGGTGCATGAACAAAATGGTAGCAATGGAAGTTTTGTGATTTCAATAATATGGACTTCTCTTCACTAAGAGTGATTTGATTAGTGCCAATCTGAGGTCTTCAATGTGGTCAATGTGGTCATCCTATTAAAGTTATCTTTTGACAGATGATGGAAATCTGAGGAGACAAAACCCTCAGTATAGCTACTTTTTCCTTCATTAACCAACTACTCATGGGAAGTTGATAACTTTGAACCTTCTCATCATGGAAAGGACAGTTATTTACATCACTAGAACAGACTCTTAGTTTTTAGGTGATTTTGCCTTCCATATTCTTATGTAAACACTGCCATCCCTAGAGTTTTTTTTTTATCTTACCATTAAGTCTCCTATACAACATTCTTTGTGATTGAGGAACTCACTTTATGGCAAATGATGTGTAGCAATGGGCTTATATCTATAATAGTCACTGGCTTTACTCTGTACTCACATGCCTTTGGCCTGTTTAATGCCCCTCAAAATAAGTGGAATGGGGATTTTTAGTGATTCTCACACTGTCAGATTGGAAGCTTTGTTATACTAAGGAGTAATGTTGTATATATAAAATCATTCATTTGATATTTATTATCTAGTGGTATGACTAACTTTACTAGTTACAGCTTTCTCTACATCTATTTCATTATTTTTTATAGTAATGTTCTTAAAATGAGGCAGAAATCCAGCATTAACTGAATCAATGTTTACTATTATTTTAAGGATTGTTTTAATATGGTGTTCAACATGGAATATTTTATAAACTAGTATCAAGTGTTTTTCACTGACATTTATTAATGAGGTTAGTACTTTAATTAAATAAAAATATTAAGAGTGGGACTTAAAATCATATTTGAATTCTGATTTTGTTTAGTATAATCTTTCAGGCCAATAACCTCATGTATTTTTAAGTAACCTAAATCAACACCAGATATTAAAGTTGGAAACTTTTTCAAATACCTGTCAAAAGTCTTCAAGACTACTTAGGGAAATAGTTAGTGATATGATTTTAAGACTTTGGTAAATTTTATATTGCTTTGATTACTATTTTAAAATGCTGCTAGTGTCAAAACATAGCTAGCTAAAAATTTCAGCTAAGGAGACTTTAAGGAAAACAGAAAATATATTTAGTAATAACCTAACAACTTTTTATGAGAGGTCTTCTTTAAATACCCATTGTAGGAAAATGTCAGCAAGATAATGACATACCATTAATATAAACAGTTAAATGTTCTGATCTAAATATGGTATACTCAGGATAAAATTAGACCAAAAATTAAACAAAAAACAGCAAATAACTTAAAAATATGTAACCTAGAGGTTAACATAAGCTATTTGAAAATGAGCATATGAAGTGTACAAAAATTCACAGAGTTAAAGGTGAGTGTTACAGGCATTGAAAAAGTTTACTTTGCTTCTCTCAAAGGGGAAAAATGCAGTTCAGTATAATCTTTTCCATAATAGGAAATAAACGTTTAAGAGCAAATGTGTAGAGACTGTGAGACAGAAAACTTACACCTGTATCTTTTCATCATGACTATTAACAATATATAGCCTAAAAAAAAAAGTGTCCTGAGCTTTGTCACTGACCAAATCATTGCCCTACATGAAAAAGCATTGTAATGCATGCTTAATAACCTCAGGCTGTCCTGGAACTGGGAACAGGAGAATTTGATGTCGTAGTTCTACTGATGATTATGAGACTTTGAGTAAACGGTTCATCTTCTGAAATCTTAATTTACTTGCATCTGAAATGGGCATGGTAACTCTTCTGTCTGATACCATGAGTTACTATGCATCAAATGAAAATCCTGAAATCATGAGAATCAAATGAAAATCCTGTCTTGAAATGAATAAAGTAATGAGGGTACATGTATACAGGCATTTTGAACATTCTCATGTTCTAAAAGAAAAGTGATTTTTCTTTTTTCCTAAGCTTACAATCCAATGTGAGAAAATTGGAAAATTCAGAGAGGACTGCCTGGATAAAATATTTTGCTTTGTTTGGATACAGGTTGTTTAATATACAAATGAATGCAACAGCAGCAAGTTATGTCACTTGGATGTCACTGGATGAGAATCCCTTGGATGAACTCTTTTCTAAAAACTTTCTGCTTCATTGATCAAAGTTTCAAGATAGGCTCTACAGTGCTAGGGGCTAACATGTGATGATTCTAAATGGCTCTTTGGAGAAGATGAGCCTAGCTCTTTCAGATTCAGTAAGGAAATACTTTCGTACAGGGATTGTCAAGGTGAGATTCAAAATGTTTGATATCCGCTATGACTTGAGCCTCATCATCATAAGCAAGGCTTGGCATAGCTGGACTATATAGTACTGGGGACTCCTGGCTATGTTAAGTATTTATTTGTCACTGGCTGGATTTTGAAGGTGTCTTGAAGGGTCCTGGATGACAGTGTCGGCAACCAGAATGACATCCAGATGGCCTGGGATAATGGCTATTACCACTGATGTATTGTCTACTTTTAGCAACTACTTTTGTCATACTGGTATGTGCTGGCAAAATATTAAGTTCACGAATAGCAAATTCAAAAGCTAGAGGAGTTGATATCTCAACATACAGAGAAGTAAACATGGTGAATTTTGTGGTCAACTGGAGACATGCAAAGATAGAACTGCTGTTCTTCTTCAGACAGTGGTCAGGAGGAAGTGCTGACCTGTATTTCCAACATTAGAAGATGTTGGAAGCCTGGAATTTCATATGAAATTTCTTGAATTTGGAATGTTGGCAACACATTTAATTTTTTAAAAACAATCCCGTACAGGCCAAATGCATCATGAGCATGCACTGGAATTGACCTGCTAATCTTCATTTTTCCTACTCTGCTTTAGAGTATTAGTCAGAGCCAATATACATTTAAATTCTTGGTCCTGTATGAGTGGCTACAAAAAGAAATAAATGATTTTAAAAGAGAGGACAAGGAGAGGTAAGGGCCCAGAGACAAAACTCCCTAGATTTTTCTCAAGCTGGTTCCTATAAAATCAAGGTAAAAGGAGATAACTGTATTCAAAGATTAGAAAGTGATTGAAATGGTGGTTAACTTTCATTAAAAGAGGTGACAATCACCTCAGCAATCTAGAAAGTGCAGGAGTTGGGTCATGTTCACATCAGGTGTACTCTATTGCAGTGACTAGTGTCAACTAATTCATTCCTATGTCATGTCTGCAGAGAAGCGTTTCCTCCACACGGTTTCTTAACAGATATGTAGGGATATGAAAATAGATGTATCTTTGCCACATGTAATACTAATTTTTGAGGAAGAGTGGCATAATATTGTTGAAAAAAATCCCTAAAGGGGGAAAATGAAATATTTTTAAAATAACATAAAGTGTTTTGATATTCCTTCAGATGATTTAAGAATTCACATTTGGCTCTTTTCGCAAGAAGCTTGTATTAGCTTATGCTTATATGAGGAGATACTGTTTAGAAAGTAATTGGTTCATTTCTAATGGGATTAAAATTGTCTAGTACAGAATATGAATTGCACTAAGATTTGATTTGAAATATAGTTAGTGGTGGACCAGTTTGCTAACCCAAATTCAGAAGGTGGAGGAAGTGTCATTCTTTAATTTAAGAATGTCCTGTAATTTCTATGTGTCTTTGGAAAGAAAATGGAAACAGAGAAGAAAAATGATTGTATCCTACACCAAGCACTGGTACATTCAAGGATGATTGAGAAAAACAAGGCTACATGTGGCTGGATGGAGAAGCAGCTTGGGGTTGACCCTAAATGCCTAGGAGAACATTCTGGCATGAGATGAGTGAGCTCAGCCCTTAATTTTGGCCAATTCTCAGAAATACTCACTTTTTTATTCTCTTTGTGGCCCAATTTTAGTATACACTTAGGGAATTAATAGAGTGGATGATATTACAGGATAAAGTTAGTGTGGCTTTAAAATATAAATTATGTGCAATCAAGTTGCTTTTATTTATAAATTAACATTATCCATTTCATATGCAGATACTTGAGAAAAGTAACTTTGTCCATCATATGCAACTGGAAATAATAACATTGAATTTCTTTTAAAAAGATTCTTTAGGTGTTGTAAGATCCAGACCTCTCTCAGACTAGAGAAGCAGAGTGATAAATGAGAGTGAAGAATACCCTCATCTAGGATTGGCTCTTCCACTGACAAGAATTATGACCTTGGACAAGTCAACTTCAACATGCTGGGTTTTAGATCCCGTTTTGGTAAAATATGAAGCTATAGTGCCTCTTTTCCTGTCTCATCACTGTCTATATAGGGATTTTTGAGGACAGAAAGGACCACATATAGTTTACATGAGCCTGGAAGTAGAATTTGTACAGGTTCCGGGGTTCAATAAACTGAGGAGCTGAAGTTGATTTAAGAGTGAGAGATGTGGCTGAGACATGGCCCATGGTCACCTGTGTGCAAGCTGTAGTAGAGCATGGTTGTTAACCATTAATAAATGGGAGCATTCGGAGGCAGCAGATTGGAGGAGAGAGCAGGGAGCCAAACACTGGGGGATATAAACTTGATATTTATCTTATGCTTCTAGTAGATAGAATGAAAGGTGTCTTCAGTTATTTCTTGCTGAATTACTCTGAAGAAGTACATCAGCCTGTTCCCAGGGCAAAAGGATTTTAAGAATTCAGTAAAATTAGATGTAGGCAAGGGGTACCCATGGTCTCTTCTGGGCTCCCAAGATGAAATCTCCTTAATTCCATTGGTAGGTAGAGGGCGTCAGAGTTCCCCTGTGTAAGTTGCCCACAGGAGAGGACTGGAGGCTGGGAGAGGACAAAGTGTTTAATACATATTTCAATTACATTCTGGAGGTGGGAAGGTTTAGTAGTCAATATCAGAAATGATTCTAACTGTGGAAACATAGGCACATATTTTGATTGCTTTTCCTTTAATACTGGAAAGGAAGGCGATCAAAGCCCTACATACTTCTATCAGTCTGGCAATCACATATTTGAAATCTGGAATTAAAATACATCCAATTGTTTGGTTCTACCTGAATCTTCTAACCCATACAAATCCCATGGGTCATGGGTGTTTAGGCTTAGGCTTGCTTCACTGGATTCCTACTCCTCAGCTGACGTGGAGCTTCTAAAGACACTACAAATCACTTAGGGCCCTCTTTCTCTCATTTTCATTTTCATGATACAGCTTTAGGCTCTGTCAACCGTTTTGTTCCTGTACTAACCCCTCCTGGATCCTATGGCTTTTGCTCAGCTTCAGCTTTTGGTTCAAGTCAATAGCTTCTGTTCCATGTCATTGCTAGAAGGCACAGGCTGAGGCAGGTGACCAATCATTCTTATGTGCTCAGGACTGAAAGTTTTAACACTTGAAAGTCCCAGGAAAACCCAGATCAGTTGGTCACACTAGAAGGGGGGAGAAAGAGGAAATGCAGAATTCCAAACTCAGTGTGGAATATTTACACAAAAACCAACCCTTTTACACTGAAAAGATTAACCTTCTCTTACCATATTTCCTATGACCTTAGAAGAAACTCTGTCTCTTTGTTTGCCTTGAAAAATATGTATGTCTTAAAACCCTGTAATAAATCCTTTTCTGCTTAAAGCAGCTCCAGCAGATTTTCTTCCCCGCAACTGAACTTTACCTGACTCAGTACCACATGTGTGTTTATGCCAAGGAGATTTCTCTAATGAGCTAAAAATCATTTGAAGAGATCTTGCATCTGGGAGTTCTGTGAATTTTTTTTCCTGCTCAGGTATTTTCCTCTCTTCTTTTGGTAGCAATGTCCCGATTTTCCTTTAGGGAATCAACTCAACCCCAGACTTGGTCTAAATAGAGCTGAAGTTGCATTCAGGCCTGGACCACAAAGGACTTTCTCTTTCTGGCCAGAGTGATGAGAAAGGATTTGGCATATGACCCAACAAGGCTAATGAAGCTTATCTTTTGGGCATTTTACTTGAGCTACCCAGAAAAAAAAATTGTTTTTGTTATGTATGAATACTATGCAGGCAGTTTAAACTTGCACTTGCTAATAGACAAAAAGCTGGCTTGAAAATGAAGCCAGCAGAGAAGAAATCAGAGTTTCAAGGAACAGCAAGAGACTGCTGGCAAATTGCATTTTTGGAACTTCCAGATCTGGTCATGCTTGAAGTCATGCTTTGATGCTACAGAAGTTAGTAATACTTTTCTATTTTGCTTAAAGGAGTTTGAGTTGTGTTTCTGTCACTAGACACTACAAAATTACCAAATTACTCAACATGATAAAATTAAAAATTTAAATTTATAAACATATAAACTTAGGGTCATATGGCCATAAAATGAGTCAGTTGTCTATATACATGATTTACATTTAATGTATAATTCATTATTAAATATTTGATTGAACATATGTACCTTCAGGAGCATAGAATGCATAAAGAGAGAAATTGATACAGCTCTTTCTCTTAGTTTGACACTATTGTTTACTAGTGTGATGCCTTGATCAAGTCACTTAATCTCTATTTCATTTCCCTCATCTGATAAATGTAGATAATAGCAGTAATTGCCTCATATGGTTACTGCATATAGAGGGTTGAAACAGCTAGGATGGCAGCCTGACACTTTAATTGAGTGTTAGTGCTTCCAATAAGTAATGAACCCATGCTAATTATCTTTTTAATCTCATTTTAAATTATTTCAATGTAATAGTTTTTAGACAGTTTAGATAAGACATGTAATATCACATATAAACAAGTACATAAAACTCTTAAGCATAAAAAATGGTTGAAGCAGTTATGTAAGTAAGTAGCTATAGGAGAAAGGCTGAAGAGTTACACAAAAGATAAAACATTATTTTTACATGTGGTCAGGTTTTTAATAGTTTTTCCATAAAAATATCTAGTTATAATCATCAGTTATATATTAGTAATTTATTGCATAGATAACACAGAAGTATGTTTCAGAGAGTTAATTTAAAAACACCTTTGTTAGGATAAATATTACCACTTGATAATAGTAAACAACCCCACAAACAGCATAATAGTACACTACCTGTGGTTTCCAAGAGGAGACAAAAGATTAGAACTGGATCATATATCCAATGTGAAAGATAGAGTATTTCAATTAAGATTCAAGTTGACTTTTTAAAGTGTTGTTCAAGCCAAATGGTACCCTGTGTCAATTGCTTCCAGCTGCTGAATGAGTTTGTAAAATTATAGGGCATTATAACAACATGGCCTGCAACAGTTCTTAATTTTGCTGTTAGAACATAGAAAATAAATTACAAAAAGCAGCAAATTGTATGAAAATAATAATAAACAATAAAGAATAATGATAATAAATAATAAGTGAATAATTCTTTCTCCCCTTGCAGAAATATGTTTAAAGACTGAACTATGTATGCAAACTTTTTGTTTTATTTACTGATTGATTGATTTTAAATTTATTTTATTAGTACATGTGTGCAGTACATAACGTTTATGTTCCTCATGGGGAGTTGGTGCCCATACACAGCACAATCTGCATCCCTTTTATTCATCCTCTTTCCTTCACCTTGAGACCATAGTGCTGAGTGAAATGAATCAGACACACAAGTTTAACTATCACACGGTTTTTCTTATATAAGAAACCCAGAGTAAAAATAAAAAGAAAAGATAAATAATAGGAAGTAAGGAGATAGATCTTTCTCAAAGGGGCAGGAGATCAGGAGATGGAGGGAAGGGGAAGAGAGAAGGGATATGGGATGAAAAAAGCAATTGGGATGTGTTATGTGTGAGTACCAACTCCACTCAAGAAATGTCAACATTATGTCCTGCAAACATGCACAAAAAAAGGGAAGATGATCAAGAAATGTGTGTGTGTGAACTTTGAATGGTAAAATGCCAATTACGTTCAATGTTAATCTTATTTTAAACCTTTCTGTCATTTTTAGTAAGCAAATTTGCATATATTTAGTATAAACATTGAATGCTTTAAAAGAAAACTATAGCTTATTTTCTTGGAAAATAATGACATTGTTACATTTCAACACCAAGAAACATTGTGACAGTTTTAATTCATATTACTGTAATTCACCAGAATCTCTCTGATAGATTATATATTATAGAAGGACAAAAAACAGTAGATACTTTCAATGATCAAGCATCAAGCATACTGCCTTGCTAGGTAAACTCTTCAGGTGCAAAAGGAAAGTTAAATGATATTTTGAAACAAGTGTACACATATAATACTTTCTTCCATAATTCAGTGGTCTCAGGTTGGATTGGGAAAAAAAGGTTCTTTGCTGGCCAGGGACTTATTCCCCATTTTTCATTTCTGTTTGTAATTCTTGTCATCTTTGTTTCTTACGCTTTGGCTGAAAAGGGTGTCTCATATTTATTAGAACTAGGTTTCAATAAACATTATGCATTATGGTGAACCAAAGAGTGATTTATTGATAATTTGTCACTTATATTTATGAAAATGTAGACCCCAGAGCTCCAGAGCTGGTAAATCATATTCTACAGCCTCACGGTCGGTCTCTCCTCTCCCCACCTCCATTTACTGCCTTTTGCACACCATACAAGCAGTCTGCCTCTTACAGCTCGGTCCTGTAACCATGTACTTACTAATACGAAACAAGAGAGCAGAACAACTGTTAGAGATTTTTCATTTCAATGTGTTTTAAATTTAACTCTCAAGTTGAAGAAATAATAAACTGATGAAATATAATTACATGTGAGGATACAATTTAATGAGGCCAGAGAAGGGGCAAGAATGTAAAGGGAACAGTAGATTATGGGGATTTTTTTTTTTTTTTTTAGTTTATTTACTATGATACAGCTGTTTAGAATTTTCACATCTTCCAGATGCAGGCAGCCGTTAGTCCTTTGCTGTTAAAGAAACAAAGGTTCAGAGTTCACGCTGATCCACTTGTTCTAGACTAGTAATGTTCAAGCTGACACGTCGCTAAGCTGTGGCCTCCAGGCACATACAAGATTGTCAAGATAGACATGGTGTTCGCTTGCTTCTTGCTGCTCACTTATCTCTTCTGGCAACCACTCCAAGAGCAAGCTGCCCGCTCCCCCTAATGTGTTTATCTGCCATGGTGATGTCAGCTGAACTTAGCAAATCTAATATTCATGCTCGGGCAGATTCGTTGTTGCTCTTTGTTTGTAAGAATAGGCCCTGTGTCACGCCTGCAGCTGCTTCCTCTAGATACGTAGGCAGGGCTTTGTGTTTAAAGCTCCCTTTAGTCAGGACTTGGGCCATGAACAAAGCACCTACCTATCTTACTTCAACCTATTTGTTTCCTTCACAAAAATAAAATTCCAATGTGTTTTTTTCTACAGATGTGACTAAAACCACATCTTTTTCCATTTGCCAAATTCTCTTGAATGTAAAATGTTTACAGCAGTAGTATTAACGCGGTTTTTCTTTTTCAAGGAATAGTTGAAGGTACGAAATAGGATTTTTACAGTTGAGTCAGAAGAACATTTCTTAAATGTAATTCTCTAGGCTTAAGAAATTAAACATGTAAAATGTGTCTATTATACATGTATGACCTAGAAGTTTATAAAAATCATGTCATATGTACTATTCTATAATATTTGAAGTTTTATTTATAGAATCATTAATCACTATGTTTCAAGTTCCAAATACTTTCTTATGATTTAGGGATAAATGTACAATAGAGAGAGAGGAGAACAGTCATAACTAGCTATGATTACAGTTTCCATTATAGTTTCTACTGGAAACCTCTATGTGTTTCATGGAGAAATACTGACTGAATTTAAAATAAGAAAAAATTTGAGTCAGATAGTTGGGAGTGCATTAAGGAAAAAATATCACCCTTAGTTTTCATCATGATGTTAAGGTAATTTAACGCTTTCTCATTTGTATTTGAGCTGCACATGTCAAAATTGTTTCTAGATAAGTCTCATTTGCTCTTTTTTAATGCACTATGGTGTTGTAACACCTTTTGGGGCCATCTTTGATTAACACTCAAGTTGTATGTAATTTATTTAATTTTTAAATTTTACACGGTAAAACATTATTTGTTACATAATAGGATTGCTCAATTTTTTCAGTTTTTAATCTTTTATTAATAGATATTTCCATTACATAATGATCATATTTCTTTGGGAGTTGGTACATACACATAACATATCTCAATTATTTGTATCCCCTTTCCTTCCTCCATCTCTCTCTCTTTTTTTTTTTTTGGTGCCAGAGATCGAGCTCAGGACTTTGCGCTTGCTAGGTAGGCATGGAACCACTGAGCTACATCCCCGGCCCCTTCTTCCACTCTTGATCCCTTTCCCATTTGAAAAAAACTCTATCTCCCTACTTCATACTATCTGTCTTTTATTTTGCTCTATATTTATATTTTGGGTTTCTCATATAAGAGAAACCACATGATATTTAAGCTTGTGTGTTTGATTTATTTCACTTAATATGGTCTCAAGGTGCCCCATTTTCCTACATGTGACTCAAGTTTATCCTTATTTACAGCAGAGTAGTGCTCCATTGTGTGTAAGTACCACACTTTCTTTATCCATTCGTCTGTTGATGGACATATAGGCCATTGCCAAGATTTAGCTATTATGAACTGAATTCTACAGCTATAAACATGAGTATACATATATCAATGTAACATGATGTCTTTAAGTCTTTTAGGGAGATACCAGGAAGGGGAGTACCTGGATGGAATGCAATTTCTAGTTTTAGTGGTTTTTTTTGAGGAATCTCCATATTGATTTCCAGAGTGATTGGACTAGTTTTCATTTTCTTCAAGAAGGTATAAGATTTCTTTTTTCCCTTCAGTCTTGCCAGAACTTGTCATTATTTAATTTTTGGTGATAGCCATTCTTCTGGAGTTGAGATGGAATCTCAGTGATGTTTTAATTTGAATTTCTCTAATGGCCAGATGTCTTTAAGAGTTTTACCTGTTTCATCTTCCAGCAGATTAAGTGTTTCTGTTTGAACACTTAAATCTTTGATCCATTTTGATTTTAGTTTAGTACATGGTGAGAGATATGGATTGAAATTCAATCTTTTGCATGTGGATAGTAATTTTCTCAGAACTATTTGTTAAAGAGGTTATCTTTCCTCCAGTGTGTGTTTTTGGTATCTTTGTCAAAGAACAAATAGCTGTATATTCCTGGGGTTGTTTCTGCATCCTTTTTTCTGTTATATTGGTCCACATGTCTGATTTTGTGTCAGTACTGTGATGTTTTCAACACTGTGGCTTTGTAGTATAACTTCAAACCCAAGATTGTGATGCCTCCTACTTTGCTCTTTTTACCCAATTTTTTGCTATTTTGGATCTCTTCTCTTTCCATATAAATTTTAAGATTGTTTTCTCTAGTTCTATGAGGAAAGCTGTTGGTATTTTGATTGGGATTGCATTAAATCTGTATATCAGTTTTGGATATATGGCCATTTTGATTATATTGGTTCTACTTATCCGGGACCAGGAGATATCTTTCCACTTTCTGATGTCCACATTGAGTGTTTTTTTCAGAGTACTGTAGATTTCATTGTAGAGGTCTTTCACTTTCTTGTTTATTTCCTAAGTATTTAATTTTTCTTCCTGCTATTGTGAATGGTACTATCTTCCTTATTTCTTGGTCAGTGAGTTCATCATTGGTATATAAGAACACTATTGATTTTCATATGTTGGTTTTGTATCCTGCTACATCATTGAATTTGGTTACTAATTCTCGGAGTCTTGGTAGAATTTTTTTTGGTCTTCTCTGTAGAAGATCATGTTTTCTGCAAATAATAATAATTTGACTCCTTCCTTCCTTATATATATTCCCTTTATTGATTTTTATAACTTCTGAGAAATGGTATTGAATGTTGACATATAACAGTGAAAATGTTAATTTGTACCCAAAGTATACTTTTTCCAGCTACATCATCAACTATGCTTCATTTGCTAGATTTTCAGACAAGATATAGTCTCAGAATGTCTTGTCATTTTTAAGGATTTTAAAGGACAAGTCTTTTGTGTTTACATCTCAGACTAGTCAAATATTGTATAGATGTTACAATGATTTTTTGATACTAATTTGAGTAAAAACTGAATTTTATTCTGGCCTTGTAAGCAAAGATCTCAGAGTACATGTTTTCACATAATGAGACATAGGCCATGTATAATTCTTAGTGTTCTCATTTTATAAATTTATAAAATGGCACTTGGAGATTTAATGTAAACTAGTCCAGGTCACCCTGCGGGGCATAGATAGCATTAGTTTTTTTGACATATTATTTTTTGATATGAATTTATGTAACATAAATTAAAATGTTAAAATTTAAAAGAATAGCCACATTTTCAAATTTCACATGTTAAGTAATACTGAATGGAAGTATTTTAAAACTGTCTGGCTGTCTTATGTGATTAGAATTTATAACAATAGTTAATAAAATCTAATCTCAAATAAATACCTTTGGTTGTTTCTGATTTTATACTATATTATCTTTCTGTTCAAATGTGTTAATAGTTCAAGTCAAGGTAGGGGGAGAAGGACCCTAGTAATTAAGCCAGGTGTTTATAAAGTTCAGAAAATCATGGTGAGCACAATCTCTTAGAAGAGAGTCTCCACATGTGGTCAAAGCCCATCATATGCATGTATGGAAATGTTACAATAAAGAAAATGTTTACCATGGATTAAAAAAGAGAAAGATTTCCCAAACTTCCAACTACTTTAGACAGGAAATTTGGTTTGGGCCCAGATTATCAGTATATAAGAGAAATCAAACTTTTCGTGTGGTCAGATAAAGGCATCAGGCTTATAAGTATTCTACCTCTTCTCCACAATAAAGTGATGAAAATTCAGTTGTTTTCATTTAGTCTAGAGGTCATCTCAGGGACTCTATAATTGTGGTCCATTAGTATTTATGTTATTAACATAAGAAAGTTTTTCTTTGCAGATTTAATTAACTTTTATCATGATTAACAACAGTAATCACAAATGTTTATAGTGCTTATTTGATTCAAAACACCGGACTGGGGAATATATATTGAATACTTTCAATAATCTTTAGTGTAGGTGCCATTATTATTCCTATTTTGTAGATGTGGAGACAGGCAAAGGTAAAAAATGTCCAAATTCACATGGTTGTTGTGGTTTATACATTGCGTACAATGCTCTCCTCTTTACTGTGAGCAGGAGTTGTGTGTCTGATGAGCAATTTACTCAGTGGTAGTAAATTGTATGGTAAAAGGGACTTTGCAGAATGTTAAGATCTCTAATCAGTTGATTTCAAATAAATCACAAAAGAAATGATCTCTTCTGGTTGTATGAGCCCTGAGAAAGAAATAGGCCCTGCAGAAGAAAGGGGTTGGAAGTGAGAGAGGGTGAAAGGGCCAATGGAGGTATCCAAATCCAAGAATCTGAAGGTGGCCTCCAGCTGAGAGCATTCCCAACCAATAGCTAGCAAAAAAGCAAGCAAGCAAGCAAGCAAGCAAGCAAACAAACAACAATGAAACAAGGCCTTCAAACAAGCCACGAGGAACCAAATACTGCCAGCAACTTGAGTGAATCTGGAAGAAGACCTTGGCCTCCATATGGGAACCTAATTGTGGCTGACATCTTTTTTTTTTGGTACTGGGGATCAAACTCAAGACCTTGCGCTTGTGAAGCAGGCGTGGTGCGACTGAGCTAAATCCCTGGCCCTGTGGCTGACATCTTGATTCCAATTTTGTGAGACTCAGCACAGAACCCAGTCATACCATGCCCAGACCACTGATCTGGGCATACACAGACCACTGTGTATAATAAGTGAGTATTTTAGGTTGCTAAATTTGTTTAATTTGTTATACAGTGATAGAAAATGAACACAGCTAATTTGCAAAGCTAAGATTATCACTAGCATCTGTCCAACTCTAGAACCATTAGTCTTTTTCATGTGTGCCCTGTTTACTCTATTGCACACTCATTCTCTGCACAATCCTTGTTCTAAACTTCTGCTTGGCCTGTGAATGTAAGATCAAAGGTAGGCAAAATACTATTCAAAGCTTATTTATTCAACTTTGTGTTTCTGGTAGAAGCCTACAGAAATAAGAGCAGGAATTGGCACTTGGCTAGTCCAGGCTGATATAGTGAGGAAGAGCAGAGCTGGAGAACCTGTGGACACCCTCATACTTGGTGTCAACTGTATGATGTTAATATCAAATCTTGAAATCTTATGCTTAAATTGAAATTTTGGTAGATCATGTGCAAATTCTAGCTGATAGAAGCAGCAACATTGATTTGTCACTAAACAACACTGGTATATTAACCAAAGTTAATTGCATTACTCTGTGTTCCTTTATAAAATATGATTCATCAGACATAACTATACCTCCTTCTGACCAAATAAAAATTCTGTCAGAGAGAAAGAATAGAGAATCGAAATGTAAGCAAGAAAGCTGAGGTCATGAATTTCCCTACCAAGACTCGATTGTGTGGAATTATGGGGCAAAATCTAGTGTGGACTCTTAGGGCAGAAGGGCCTCTGTTTGCCTTGCTGGTGGCAGCAAGACAAGTTCTGTGGCCAGTATGGCCCAAGAGCAATAAAACAGGCCTGTCATCATCAAGGTGTACTAGATAAAGGAGTCAGAGTCACATGCATGCTTCCTTATGCTGAGCTCAAGAGAAGCACAGATATCCCTGAGGTAGATCTTGGCTGTTATTGTGGGAGGGATCTGTGTGAATAAGGAACTAGAAACTAAGGAGAGTGAAATGTCTCAAAAGATAGCAACATGAGCAGATGAGGTACAAGCACTGGACACTGTGCTTTCTTCCCCCCACACAATAAACCCCCTGGTGTTCTGGAAGCCCCTGAGGCTTAGACACAATTGTTTGTCAGGGAGAGACCTTAAAATAATTATATTTTAGGGTTATATATCTGTGTATTTTTCTGTATTCAGTGGGAGAGGTATTCAGAACAGAAATATTTTAGAGTATAACAGTAAAGAAAATTATGCCACTTGAAAACCTAGGCTTGGGACATACATGCATGTAACTGTCCAGTTTTATTAATAGCAGTGCATTTGTATTGACTTTATCATATTAATCATCATCAGCACCCATAGAGATTATGATCTGTCCAAATCTGTGTAATAAATTGCTGGCTAGAGCCTCACCAGACTCTACTCTTTTACCTCATCTTTGTTTAGCTTGTGTTGGAATAATATTTACCTCTAATACCAGAAAGATGACGGCTCAGATTCATTTATTTTCTATCTTTTTATTGTGCTGTGAAATATCAGGGTAGGAGGATATCCATGTAGGTTGAGGGTTTAATGGAATAAGCCATATAGAAAATTGGTTGGGCCTTAAAAGGGTTGGATTTAAAAAAAAAAAAAGGAAAAAGAAGGAGGAGGAGTGTGTATTCTTGCATGAGTGGACAGAGAAGTGCATGTAAGTGGCACTTTAGAAGGGTTGACATGGTGGGGGGGGGGTGCTTTAGGTACAGGAACAGGTTAAGCTGAAAGCTGGAGAACAGCAAGGGCGCCTCAGGCAGTGTGAGTCCCTGTAGGCCTTAGGAAGTGACTGGACTGGGTAGCTGTTAGGAACCCAGTCTAATGGCCGAGAAGATGAATTAGAGAGTGTGTGAAGACAGAGAACACTGTCTTGCTAGAGTAGAGCATGCACAAAGACCAGGAAGTGGCAGCTTATTTGTTTTTTTCATAAATCTTAAGAAATGATATTTATTTAATGATTTTGTTTCTCTGCAACTAGAAAGTAAGTTAGTTCCATGAGGGCAAAAGTCTTTTCTGTACGTATTCACTGCTGTAGTCCCCAGACCCTCTGCATGATAGATGCTCCATAGATATTTGTTGAGTGAATAAATGAAGATACCCATAACTTTATGTAGATGAAGAATAAATTTGGAGTTCCAAAGAAGGAATTGGTTTTGCAAATGCTGGAAGAGAAAACATGAGATTTTAGTATAGACTGATATATTTAATGAGATGCAAAAACTGAACACATTGTTGTAGGTAGGTCTGTTTCTACCTGGGTATCTCAGATAAATGCTCATACAGTCTTTCAGTTTTCTACTGGGATGAGTATGTGTGGACTTTCCCCTTCCATTATCTGCCAGGTTTTACCTTCTTTTGTGCAAAAATGGTATGATCAAAGGTACCAAAAAACTGACTTTTGATGTATTAAATGACAACAGAATTTAGGAAATCCCTTTTTCTAGTTGTTAAGAAAACTCAGATTGATTAATTGATTGAATGATTGAGACAGGATCTTGCTACGTAGTTCGGGCTGGCCTTGAACTCATGGTGCACCTCTTGCCTCAGCCTCCCAAGTGCTGGGAATACAGGTGTGCATCACCATACTTGGCTAATTTTAACTCGGTTTCACAGAATCTTGTTCCTGTCTCCTACTTCTCCTGATGCCACCTCATTTAGTAAAAACCAGAGGTTCAAGAGTAATGGGTGACCAGTTGGAATCCCAAGCCCTTGGGTGGTAGTGCTCAGATAAGCTAAGACATTGATGCTAATAAAAAAAAAAATGGTAAAAAAAAAAGATGAACCTTAAGCAGAATCTGGAAGTGTCTTGAGGAGAGATGGTTGTAATATGTTTAACTTTAGTTGGAAAATCAATCTGCAAAAATATAATCGTTTCTGAAGTCTTAAGTGTTTCGTGACGAGCTAGGCACAGATGATCCAGCATCCTCCTCCTAGAGCATGGGATGTTAAAATATCATTTAGATCCTGGAGGTAAACTGATATTTTCACCTCATAAAAATACCTCTGCATGTTCACCTGAGAAGAAGAAAAAAGTGACATTTTCTGCAGGCTTTCATGAAGAATCCCAGTACCCTTTTTCAAAAAGAAGAAATGGAAAAGTTTTCATTTCCAGATGCTTGGTGATGGGAGGGAGGGAGGAAATTAGTATCCTTAATTCTTTCAACAGCATATTTTTTCAAAAAAGTGTAAAATACTAAGTGCATACATGTGTATGTATGAACAGACATGTCATCATTCTTTAGCAATAACTCTATAATGTCCCCACCCCATCTTTGATTCCTGCCCTGCTTGCGGGTTGGAGTCATTCTTGGATATCAGTTAACTTCCCTGAACTTCCTCTATGGCTGTTCTCTTTGACTTTTGAATCCAGTGAAATATGCCCAGCTTTTCAGAGTCTGCTCAGGACATCCTCATTTTGTCACTGGTGGAGTGTAAAAGCCCTGCCATCCAATTTGCCGGTCTTTCTCCTTTATTGAAATTAATATTTGAAACTTAAATTCCAAAATTAGCACTAACTATTTCGAACATTTTATAGCTCCTCAGCTGTTCTGTAGTGTCAGTTTGTTTTCCATTGCCCTTGACATCTCACAATGCTAAGTGCCCAATGACAGTCTGTAGAGGTTTCACCATAATCCACCTTTATCCATTAACAGACACTCAATCACTAAAGTGCTTACTAGACTAAACATATTTATCCAACCAAATAACACTTTACAATGCAAATCTGCCAATCAGACCCAAGCTATTAACAAGGAACTGCTTTAAGGGGATTTTGGTGTTTGTGCTGTGAAGAGCCTGCTTACCTCCAACAAACCACTAAACCAAATTAACATAGCTGTATCCTCATAAAAGAAACCAGATATCCTGTTGTGAAAATAGAGAGTTTGGTGGGACAGGCCTCCTTTGATGGCTAACAGAGTGGCAGACAAGGCTTCAAACTTCAAATCTGGCTACCACAAAGTCATTATGAACCTCCAGCATCAGGCTTTTGATAACTTTAAAAGCAAAATAAAAATGTAGCTTGAGTAACTCAGTAAGTCATCAACTTACTCAGTTACTATTATAATTGCAATAAGTGCTGTAATTGTTGGATAAGGCTCCTTAATTCTAATTGCTCCTTCAACCAAGATCATGTTGTAAAAGTGCTTGCATTAGCCAAAAATAAAATCCAAGAGACACAAATGTGGTAGTAATAATAATTCTTTTTATTGGCCTGGCAGAGAGGAAGAGAACAAAGCTTTAAAAACTTCAAAGTTCTTACCAGAAAAAAAAAAAAATTCAGAACTGGAGAAACTCGTATACTCTTTGCCCCTTTATTAGACCAATACTTACTAAGTGCCATCGCCACAAGTTAAAGGTTTGACAACACTTTTTTCTTATAGTCTGCAGGAAAGTTACACCATTCATATTGCTGTATTAATTTAAGATTTCTGTCACAAACTACATAACACAGTCCTGTATATCCTCATTCAGAACTCTTAATCGCTTCAGACTTATTGGTATTATAGCTCCTTTAAATTCCAATATTTTAAGGCAGCTTTGACACTTGCTAGGGCTTGAGGTAATTTTTTTCCTCTCACTTAGTCAGCAAAAGAAGAAAGGTAGAATTTACTCAGGGTTAAGCTAGGGACACAAAGTAAATAATAATTCGTAAAATAATAGGCCATTATGCTGTGCAGAAAAAGCATGCTACTGTATCTCAGCTCCACACTTCTGGTATTAAAATGAAATATGAATTTCCAGTCTTCACTGTTTATCAAAAATAATGAGTATTTTATTTTAGTAGACTTTATAGGCACTTCTGGGGAAAATATTATGTGCAGCTAGAACAGGCCTTATTTTGGAGGTCACTCTTCACTCTGGAATAATTTCCAAAGCGAATAAAGCACAGCATGTGCATTTTCCCAGCAATCAGCTGAGGAAAAACTTCAAGCCACAGTGGAAGATTTAGAGCAAAATGTCAGTACTCTGCTGGAAATCTTTGAGGGACATAGGTATATTTCTGAAGCAGGGATGATAAATTAAAGTTCCTGGTTGTTTGTGGATACATTTAAGTTTTGCCTACTGTCCTTATCTCTCATGGTACAGAAATGAGCTTAGTTGCTAGATGAAGCATGGTATATTTTCTGGCTGGAATTTTGTCATAATGTGTGTAGAACAGTCTTATGACCTACTTAATTAAAATATTAAACAATAAACATTTATGTATATTTTTCAATATTTGAATTAATACTATGAATGTATAGTCAATTTGTGTGTGTATCCCATTTACAACAACTAATGTTCTTGTAAAACTACCTGCACTGTTCATGAAAAAAATTTGAGATTAAGATCTGAAAGTAAATATTATGTAACATGCACAAGCATGAAGTGCAAATACTCAGTAAAATTGCAGTGAATAACTATAATGGAAAGTTTAGCTTTTGCTTTTAAAATATTTTTTAAATAATTAAACTGCCATGGAAGACAACATTAATAAATTAATTGGAACGTTGCTATTTTGGAGGGAATCCTGGGGATCAAACCCAGAGCTTCACACATGCTAAACAATCACTCTGCCCATGTGCAGGTTTTTTTCCCCCAAAATCATTTCAAAGGAAAAGCCCCAAGGAGAGCTGAGAAGGAGCATATGAATGAGGGGGCAATTTGTATGCAACCTGTCCTCCCAAGCTTTACCTAAGGGAAGTGAGACAAAAACTATTTTTAATAACCGAACTTAGTCAGTTATGACCTATTGGTCATTGTTTTGAAAACATCCAAGGTTCTTTACTGGTGTCCTTTTATGCTATGGAAAGCAAGACCCCTTATGTTCAATCTGCCTTGGAAGAGACGTAGTTTTCATTTAGGGATTTCCAGTATCTCTGACCTGAATCTGATGAAAAATTATTTGTCACTGTACAGGAATGTTCCAGTGTAAGGCCTTGTTTTATCATCTCACAATCTTGAAAATGGGTACATTAGATGATGCTAAGCATCCATAATGGAAAGCTACTGTGACCACTGCAATCCTCTGAATTTGGCCTCATCTTTTGTAGGCATCTAAGTACAATACTATCAGTTGTCACCCTCCCCACCCTCCTCCTCCTCCTCCTCCACCTTTGTAGATGGAAATACCTGCAATTTTTTAAAACTAGTAACCATTTTTTCCCTTTCTTTTGGTACTTCAGAAGATACTCCCCATCTTTCTCTTTTCTATCTGGTAGCACTTCAAACTCAAATTTAAAGAGCTCGGTGATTTACTTCTCATTGTTTGGGGGATGTTACAGAGCAAAAATCATTTTTAACTTTAGTTTCCAAAAGCCTAAGCCACAAAAGATTAGAGATTTGAGGAATAGTCTGAAAGCTTAATGATTTGAATTGGGATTTTCTTCCCAAACCAAAAAGCATTTCTCTAGGCTGAAGAGTGGCAGGCAAGAAAGAAGGAAAGTGTCTAGAGAAGACATTTCAATAGATCCTAGGCAGAGGAGCCCACGGCCCAGATCTAATTAGATCCATAGGAATTTGGAAAAACATCTGACAGTTTTGTGGATTTTGAATGTACAAGGGAGCCATTGTAGGTGGCAGGACCCCAGAGGGAAGTGAGTAGAGGCACAGAGAGCTACACATAGCCTTGCAGATTCTTGAGGTACAATCTGACTAGCATGCTAGGATGTGGTGAAGCAACCCCAGGGCCGAAGAGGCATGTGAACCAGAGTAAGGTCCACTTCAGTACCTGCATAGACTGATGACTAGGAACTAGCTGGGACAATGGACTCTGTGGAACTCGCTCAGTCTCCTGGCCTTGGAACTAAGTAGTCGCCTAGACTTTAACCCTGAAAATGATGGGTGCTTACTTCCATTGACTGAGATTTGTTTTATGCTACAGAGTGGGGAAGAATAATATTAGTTGTACAGAGTTATTGAATGATAAACCTTTAGAATATTATACCGCTTGCCAATTGTAAATTTTTGGACTATAATTAACACCATCTATATATTATCAGTGTTTCTAAAACCATGTAACAAGTATGTATGGCACCCCCCCCCCCCAACAAAAGCTCTCTGTCTCTCTTTTTGCTCACCATTAAAATTTCACTCTTTGCCCCTGTGGAACCCTTCTCCCAATTTTTTTTTTTTGCTGAAATTCTTTTATTGGTACATTATAGGTACACAATACGTTTACATTTATCTTTGGGTGCTTGTACCTGTACATGATGTATCTTGGTTCTTATTTTTTTCCCATTCCCTGACCTCCCTTCACCCCCTCCACCCTTCCCCTATTTACAAACACTTTATTTCCATTTTTTCCTTTTATCTTCATTTTTCCTTTCCCTTCTTTCCTCTCCCCTTCCCCTCCCACTTCCCCATCGCTTTGGACCTTTTCTTCATGTTTCAAATTATCAATTATACATTTTAATACTTGTTTACACTTTCAGTTTCTCACACCAGAGAAACTATTCAGTATTTACACGTGTGTCCTATTTATTTCACTTAAGAGTATGTCCTCTATATGCATCCATTTAGCTATAAATGTCTCTAGTTTCTCATTCTTTATGGTTGAGTAGTACTCCATTTTATAAAAAAAAGCCACATCTTCTTTATCCAGTTTCCAGTTGATGGGCACTTGGGCTGTTTCCAAGCTTTAGCTATTACAAACTGTGCTGCTATAAACATGGGTGCACATATATCACTGTGGTATGATTCTTTTAATTCTTTTGGGAAGATACCCAGCAGGGGAATAGCTGGATCAAATGGAACCTCTAGTCTGATTCCACAGTGATTGTACCAGTCTACACTCTCATAACAGTAGAGAAGGATTCCTCCCCCAACCCCCCCCCGCCAGTATTTATTATTGGTTGATTTCTTAATAGCAGCCATTCTTTCTGCCTTCTTCCAATTTTAGAAATGCGAAGTATATGAAACTTAAAGTGAATATTCTTTGCTACATCCCCCAGCCCCGGATTTACACAATAATACTGGTTCTGCTCCACACAGACACGATCTGTTGATGAGTACTTTTCGCCCTTTTGAAGGCCATTACATAATAGACACCTTCATTTGAGGCTGAAGAAACTGAAGAAGGTTTTACTTCATCAGTTTAATTTCCATATTAAGGTTTTATTCTTATTTTGTGGAAACTATGAAACCTATGAAGTTCCCACCTTATGACCTGCCTCAACAATAAGAAAACACACAATATTTGAAGAGCCCTAATCAGGATTCATACAGATTTTTTGTTTTACTGTCACCCAGGATGCTCCAATGACGCATGAAATTATAGAAATTATGGAGAGAAGGAAAACCTACTAATGCACAAATTATGTTAATTCAACAACAAGACATTCAGTGTTGGTCAATAATGGGAAATTACGTTAAGGTCAAATAAACCATGAGGTTTGGTTCAAAAGACAGTCACAAGCAAGCAGGGTTCCTCCCAGCTGCCTAGATTTTATCTTTTCTCAGAAGAACTTAGTATACCTTTAATCTTTGAAGTGTGGTGAAGTTGGAAAAGGAGGAAAAGATATGATGTGACTAGAAATTGATTTGACTTATAGTAATAATGAGTAAAGACTTTTTTTTTTTACTTCTTTCAGTGTGGATATCTGTTTAAAAAGAATCCTGCAACTCTATGACAAGTAAATTATCTCTGTATTTTACAATTAATAATGATAATTTTAGCCTATGAAATAGTCTTTTTGAAAACAATTGTGTCATTAAATATGGAGAACTTCCTGCTCTCATTATAAGCTTTATCTTCTGTTTCCTCACAAGGCACTGCAATGTAATAAAATAAAAATTTAGTTTCTTTCTTCCCCTGGACCCATTTTAACTTGTTGCTTGGATCACACAGAACATTTCTATCACTGCGTAGCTGTTGGACAGCACTATTTCACAGCTTTGGCCTTTTATCAGGAGGGGTGAAATTTAACTATTGTTGGCATAATTTCATTCTTTACCTACTGTGTAAAACAAAACTTTTCTATAAAGAGAATTTCTATAGTAATACTGTAGCTATCATTCTACTGATTTTGCCATTTTGACTGACTAGCAAAATGGCCAGCTGAATAAACTTTTTTACAGAGCTTAATTTAGGGAGTAGCTAAAATAAAATAATAATTTATTCTACTGTTATGAAACTAACGATGAGTATTCTTATATGTAGGCTTAAATATTGATTACACAATTATTCTTAATTTAATCTTAGTATGCAAATACAAAAGATATTTTAAAGAAAAAACCCACAATTCTGCATCAAAATTCTTTCTTTCTTTCTTTCTTTCTTTCTTTCTTTCTTTCTTTCTTTCTTCTTTCTTCTTTTTTTCTTTCTTGCTTTTTCTTTAGGGTTTATCCTGACTCTGCTTAAAAAGAATTTCCAAAGAAAACATTATAAATATAAATTAATGTGTATTCAGTGTGCTTAAAATGTCTTACATATTTTGTAATTAAATAATTTCTCATGTCCTAGGGTGCTCAAGTCTGGGGTCAAACATTTTTTGAGTGTTCACATTGAGTCAGATGAGAAAACTAGTTTATTTTAAAGAATCTTTATGTTTATTGTGTGTATTTCTTCTGTGTTTATTTTTGAAATCCACTTTCACTGAAAGTTTGTGGAATAACAACTTACACTAAGGAGGTGAGTCAAAGACTCCAAGAAGTAAAAGGATTAAATTCTGAGTAGAGTTAAGCTTGTTGAGTTCTAAACTGTAGAACAGTGTGGTGCATTGTAATGGTGGAAATGTATGGATCCCAAGTATCCCAATAACCTTTGAATTGAAGACAATTTCTTGAAAAAGGGTTAATAAAATAAGGTTGTGTATTTCAAAATAGCTATCAGAGAGGGTTGTCAACTTAATACAAAGAGATGATAAAGGTATGAGGTGACTGCTATGCCAGTTACTCTGATCTGATTCTTACACATTGTGTATATATGTTGAAATATCACACTATACTTCATACATATGTACAGTTATTATATGCTGTTAAAAACGGAGGTGTACTTTTCAGTGACATAGAATTGATACTCAAGATGACACACACACACACATATATATAAACATATAAATAGAAGCATTCTGCTATATAAAGATTTGTTAAGGCGAGTATCTAAGTCAATTTTTAAAAAATCTATTTATTGGTACATTTTAAGTACACAATACATTTACATTTATCATTGGGTGTTTGTGCCTGAACATGATGTATCTTAGTTCTTGTTTTTTTCCCCATTACCTGTGTGCCCTTCACCCCCTCCACTCTTCCCTATTTACATAGATTTTGTTTCCATTTTTTTTCTTTTCTCATAATTTTTCCATTCCCTTCTTCCCTTTTCCCCTTCCCCTCCCACCACCCCTAAACCTTTGGACCTTTTCCTATTTCAGATTGTCAATTATTCATTTTAATCATTTTTATCCTTATTTACACTTTCAGTTTCTCACACTAGAGAAACTATTTGGTATTTACACATGCGTGTCCTATTTGTTTCACTTAAGAGTATGGCCTCTATACGCATTCATTCAGCTATAAATGTTCCTAGTTTCTCGTTCTTTATGGCTGAGTAGTACTCCATTTTATAAAAAAACCCCAAATCTTCTTTATCCAGTTTCCGGGTGATGGGCACTTGGGCTGTTTCTAAGGTTTAGCTATTACAAACTATTTCGCTATAAGCATAGGTGCACATATATCGCTGTGGTATGATTCTTTTAATTTTTGGGGAAGATACCCAGTAGGGGAATAGCTGGGTCAAATGGAACCTGTAGTCCTAGTTCTTTGAGGTATCTCCATACTGATTTCCACAGTGGTTGCACCAGTCTGCACTCCTACCAACAATGGAGAAGGGTTTAAGTCAGATATTTTTGAAAGGAAGTATTTTGTTGCTCCTTTGAGTGATGGGTACTTTTTTTTTTTTACTTTTAAAATTAAACACACATCTATCGTTTTGAGTTTTAACTGTGTTTAAAACGTAGTTACAAATTGACATCATTGTTCTAATTGTTGCTCTTCCTGTATAAGAATCTAACCACATTTTCCTGTGGTACATATTCTCTTTCAATACACTTTTCTGGTGACTGTCAGTCTCTGCTTTTTTTAGGGCCAAAAGGGAAAAATGAAGATTTGGCAAAAGTGAAATGTGGTTAAAGTTTCATCTTAAATATAGAATTTTATGATAGTAAAGAAAATCAGGAGTCATTATATTTATGCTTTTATGGTAACTTTAAGAGTGAAATGATTTTATGAGCCTTCAGTAGCAATTCTCTTTGGTATTATAGTTGTAATGTAGGTGGTACTTGGTGGCTATTACATTCAAATTTATTTTTAAATAATAATCTAGATTGACTACTCAAAAGCACCATGAGAAAATTACTTACTTTATATTTCCTTTTGAAATGTGCCTTGGAGTCTAGAAAAAAGTAAAAATTTCCTAAGAAGAACTAATAGACTATTGTGTAGGATAGTTCCTGGACATTCTTAATGGTATTTTAGCAACAGAAAAATATGTTATTCATGAAGTGATTTTTCATAATGATTTTCCTAAGACAATACTTTTATGTATATTTGTTATAATGATGATTAAAACACTATGATGCAGTGCATTTATGGAATGTCACATGAAAATTATGCATTTGGAATTACAGTGATCTTAAAATTAATTACTTTCTGCTATTAATCTCCTCCCATGCTTTGTATGTGAGAATGAAATGAAATGAAATGTTTATCAAAATTGTACACAGTATATATTCTGTGTATCAGATACACTTCTAAGTGGCTGAATGTACTTATTTAATTCTCATGTGAGGTTTACTATTAATTATATATTTTACAAACAAAGAAACTAAGTGTAACTAAGTTTATGGTTTGCCCAAAGGTACTCAGCTAAAAATTGCCAATGGTGAGAGACAAATCTAGAGTGTATGATCCTAGAACTTTTACTGCTAGCCACTGAATAATTAAGGTGAGTAGAATCTTCATTATACAAGGGAGGAAAAAGGCATTCAAAAATCATATAACTTGTCCAAATAGGGTAAATGGATTAACAAGTTTAAGTGAATAATCTAACTCCAAATTCTAGCTTGTGCTATACCACACTTAAATTATCAAGGTAGATAGATCCAAGAAGAGGACTATATCATCAGAAGTGAGAATTGAATAAAAATGAGAACAGGGTAGGCAAAACTGACCTGTACTGCCTAAGCCTAAGTGCCTATAAACTTGCCACATGGATTTAGAAATCAGTTGTTATCTATTGTACCTTTATTTACAGTGATTCTGAAAACATTGCAGAAGTAAACATATTTTATCTTCTTAAATAAGGCTTATATTTTCAATTAAGTAGGAAGCCAGTGATATTCCTAAGAATGTCTGGGGACACAGAATTGCTCCTTGTGATATATACTTGAGTACATTAGGGGCCAGGTCATTTATTTGCATATTCAAGAGTGTTCAGAGCTCAGCTTGACTTGGAGGTATCCTTAGAGTTTGAGATGTAATTCAGGATGACCAAGGCCATCCTTAGTCAAGAGCTGCTGCAATAAACATAAGCTTTTAATAATTGAGTGAATAAGAAAAGAAAAATAGACATGAAAGGAGAATTATTTTTTATTAGAGAATTTGTACAATAATTTATCAATCTGTTGGACATTTACAGATGGCTACTTTAACAACAGGTGAATTGTTTAATAGTTAAAGATGAAAAGTGAAGGACAACACATGCAGGGCTTTACGCAAATGATGATGTTGCAGATGAGAATGCAGATGAGAATGATTTGTCATGACCCTTTTATATGTTGTACAGTGACTAATGATGTTGATCTCTGATTACTAGCTTTTACAACAATTTGGATAGCTTTCCTCAAATTTTTAATTATCAAGGGAGAGAGATTAGAAGAACACAGAGAAGCTCCTGGAAAAGGTAAAAAGTAACAGTAGAAAGGGAAAAAGGCAAATTTCTACAGGGAATAAAAGATATTGACCTAATTCCAGGACACATGAAAAAAATTGGATATTGAAGATGGAATATGCATCTCTGTTAACTTTAATAAAGACAGTAAAGTTAACAGAGATATTATTCTTCAATAATAAAGTCTTTGGTCTAAAAGATCAGGTTCTGAACTTTAAATGTGGAGCTATTTTTATTAAAAAATAATACTGTATGAATGCTTAAAAACTTTTAAGTTCTTAGAAGCTTTCTCCTGAGATTCTCACTGCAGTTGGAATGAAGAGATAATTACTCAGCACGTTTTGTGAAGAACAATGTCCTGATTCTTTTGGGAGTCATTGAGGAAAGATGACAAAAGGGGTGTTACAGAATATGAAACAAGTGAGTAACATGAAAGTGCTCATTTTAACGGTATAAGCCTTAAATATTATGAGATTTTGAGGAAAATACAAGTTCTCTAGAAGAAGTGGAACTGAAGCTACATCTTGATGGGTGAGTGAAGTTTGGGGGGAAGATAAGGAGAAGACAGGTAAAGAAGAAGTTTCTTTGAGGGAGAGGAATTGTAGATGGGGTCTTGCAATCTGAAGATTTCTGTGATGCTAACGGGGCAATAACAGGATGGTCAGCCCTCCATGAAGTTGGGAAAAAATCAGGGAGAGAAGAGGGTCTGAGGTGGAATGACAGTGATGGTGAAGCTCACCTGGAAATTCCCATGAGAGTCAAAGATTATGGTGTGTGTGAGTCTTCTGAGGTACCATGGAAACCACCAATTATTCAGAGAGTAAAGAACCAGAAGAGTGTTTCCTCTTTCAATTTCCTTCAGTCCTTCCTTTATCAAAAGGTGATTGACTCTCCTTTATTAGTTCACAGGAAAGGAATATATTATTTAATTTAAGGGGAACATATTATTTAAAAAATTTTTAGCTTAGAGTTAAAAAGTTTCTCCGTGGGTTGAAAATTTAGGGTAGTTCCATATTTCTTTCAGATTTTTCTCATTATTATAGTTTGTATAAAAATTGATTCACTTTTTAAATGAATTATGGATAAGAGGATTTAAAGAAAAATCTCTAGAATACAGCATTCCAGGAAAACCTCATATCTGTTGATGAATGGCTATTGGCATACAGAAATCTGGCATGTGGTTGAGAAGAAGGGATCCAGCTGACAGGAGAAAAGCTTGAGAAGGAAACCATAATCCCCCTTCAAATTCACTGCTTATTAGAGGAGCTAAAATGATTAAGCAGCTGGAGGTTTTGATGTATGAGGAAAGATTAAAAGAATTACATGTGTGTTGGTTGGCCAGAGAGCTAAGGAGTGCATGTGCTCGTGTGGGGGGTGTGGGCCTGATAGCCATTTGCAGATAATTGAACATATAATCCCCAAAGAAGGAGAGGGATTGTGAAGGTGGTCTTTAGGGGATTATCTAAGGGTAATGAATGAACTGAAGAAAGAAAAAAAATTGTTTCATCAGGAAGATTTTCATAATGGGTGAGATTTAAGAGGCCATAAAATAATCTCCCATGAGAGGTGGTGAAATTCCCATCACTTGAGTCACGTAGAGGAGGCCTATAAAGTTTGGGAAGTGTAAGGCTGCTTTGGTTGAGGAACAGATTTGGGAACCAAGATCTTCCTTGTACTGATGTTTTATAACTCAACTTCTAGGATGAATCAATTGGTAAACAAATTTGGAAACTCCTCAGGCATGGAGTCTATCTTATCTCACTTATAATTTCCTTCAAGTAATGAAGACATGTTCCACATTTCTTCCTCTTCTGATTTCCACACATTGTCCTTGACATAGGAACAGAAAGACCTAAGGATAGAGGAATTGCAAGATTGAAAGGATAAGCAGCATTGCAATTCAGCCTATGGCAGTATTAGAGAACCCTCCCTGCATGATAACCTTTTCCAAAATGACTGCTATTACATTGTGACTGCTAACATTGTATTCCTCAAGGTCTTCCAGTGTGAATCAGACTTTGGACAAGGCCTTTTCCAGTATCATGACCACATAGGGTTTCTTTCCTATGACTTTTGATAACAAGGATAAAAGCCTATCCATATAATTTGCAAAAACTAAGATGGAATCTTGAAACACTTCATTTTAATGTCAAAGGAATAATAAAATAAATCCTATGACCTTGTAGGGTACTGTGTTATAGTCTCATAGTTTCTTATGTTTTTCCCTTGTGGGAGGAATCATAAATGATTCTCATGCAAAGATTTATGTACATGTTTTTCTTCATAGTGTTGTTTGTACAAGTAATAACTAGAAGGAAGCAGAATATTTAAGAATAGATTTAAAAGTTTTGTTATGGTCCTTTTGTCACATTGTCACATCAGTGAAATTCAAGGTCTCAGGAATATATAATGGCATGCAAAAATACACATGATACTGTTGGAATAAACAAGCAGGGCCTTCAAGTATAATAGTGTCCTAAATGTATGGGGGTGGGGGGAGAGAGAGAATCTGTCTATCCATTTACCTTTCCTTTATATCTTTGAGTAATGAGATTATGAGAAATAGTATTTTTTCATATTGTTTTATATGTTTTACAATTAATGCATATTACTTACTACACTTAGTATTTAGTGAAAAGCAATTACATGTATGAAAGAAATCTGTTACAAATTAAAAATGTAATATTTGGTTTATTCCTTCCATAAATACTTGTTATGCTCCTATAGGGGCCCTACTACTCTTCTAGGACCTAGGAATTCATTGATAAATAAAAAGAGATAAAAATTTCTATCACTGAGGAGCTTTCATTAGGATAAACTTGAAGTTTTCTGCAATAGAGTATGTTTCTATATGTATGCATTATATATTGTAAAAATAATCCTTCCATAAAGAGTTGCCTTGTTTTGTTTCTGTTATTTGAAGTAGAAGCAATGAACTAAAAAAATAAATTTTTTAAATATTCTAAATATACATTATTAAAATTATCTAAATTAATTTGATATTTCCTGTTATATTATCATTTTAATTGATTTTCTTTTAATTATATGTCAATTTAAGATATCTCACTCAATGCATATTTTATATATATATATATATATATACACACACACACATACATACGCTCCATTAATCTGGCTCTTTTACTTTGTAATGTTAATAATTATAAAAGTTATTCTATTAATCTGCCTCTTTTACTTTGTAATGTTAATAATTATAAAACTTAATAAGTGATCATCTTTTAATAAGCTTTTTAATAAGAAGTTAATAAACTATTTAATAAACTGAGAAACATGATTGAGACCAAGCAATCTACCTGTCAAGTGTTACTTCTTACTTACTATGCTGTCTCAAATACCAGAGCCTAGATATTTTCCTGCCTTTCTGACTCAAGAAAGCATGTATAACAGACTATCTGAAGCCTCAAGCCATTGAAGGTGATAGTTACATTCAAGGGCTGAAGAGACAATCATTTACATTGGAACCGGAGTTAGCCCTGCTCTTCCAGATTCTTTAGCCTCTAAGGAATTGCCTGTCCTTCCTAAGGAAGTGATATCAGCTTTCTTGTCTCCTTGTTCTTTCTTTTCTCCTTCATGCTGGCCAGAGGCTTGAAAATTATTCTATCTGTACAGAGCAGGTGTCTGATTTTCTATTTTTTGGTCCATAGTCCGAGGACTCTCATCCTACAGCCAGAAAAGTTCTCTATGGTTTTTTTTAACCAAGGACAATTTTCTTCCCTCAGAGTCATCTGATGTCAGTTATGCTTTCTATTTCTTTTACCCATTGCCCACTTTTTCTCTAATTAAGGTTTTGTTGGATACTACAAATTGTCAGATAATTTCATTCTCTTTTGACTTTTGCTTTTTAGTCCATACCAGTTAACTGATCCTGTCTTTGTTTCAACTTTTGATGCTTTTTTTTTAATCAAAGAAGTTTTGGATTTATTTTAATTTTTAAAAATTATTGTATCAAACTATTCATTTTATTTCCTGAGTCTTTTGATATTTTGTTGAATTTTTGTGCCTAAGGCAAGTGCCTTACTCAATCTAACCCCACTCCCGGCCTTGTTCATTTTAGAGAACTAGTTTTTAGGCAACCTGAAAAAAAAGTAAAAATCATGGCACAAGGGTTAGAAATTTTTTTCTAATAGATGTAATTTAAATAAGTAATTTTTTCATTTTTTTCTTCATGGGTTGAAAATTATTTGTCAATTTTTAAAATTCTCTTCAAATAGTTTTCAAGTCATTTTAGCCAGATGACAATTGAAATGTTGTCCATTTTTCGTATTTATTTGCCCAGCTATTGCGGGAAACTAACAGTACTTATCGACCAATAAAATGAGTTTCTGCTCATTTGAAAAAATCTTTGTTGGAGGACAGTAGTGAAAATTTTGGGAAGTTGGGAAGATCACACAGTTCTGGAAAAAATCTGAAGAATAGAGTGCAGAATCTAACTTGTAAATCTCTGAAAAATAAAATCCAAAACTTTTAAATATTTTTATGTTTTCAGAAATTATCCTTTCCATAAAATGCTGTCCTATTTCATATGAAAATACTAGCTTTTGAGGGATTGTTTTAGAAGATTTTTACATGGCTTTGGATATTTGGTTATTTACAGTAGGAGAAAGCAGCAGAGGGGAGCAATTGTAAATGACTTTAGGAACAATGTTTCATTTAAAAGTTATGAATATTTATGCATATCTTCTGGATGTTAAGGAATAATTCTTATGGAAATATTGTATATAAGCCTTCAGAGGTGTTAAGTGAAATAACATAAAGATATATAGATTAAAATAAAGTCAGTACAGAAAGAATGTAGACAGAGTAGAGTTCAGTTTAGGGTCCAAATGTGGGACATTTGAGGACTAAACTTTCTGTATTTGAAACACATATTTAGAGGAAGCAAAGGGAGGCTTTTAGAACAAATAGGTTGAAAGAAAAATGTTGTTGACTTTGTTCATGGAGTAGTTGCAGCTTATGAGATGACCAGTATGGCAGGCAACCAGATTCACTTAAGCTGTCCTGGTTCAACTCCAGGTGACTATGGACAAAGAAGGTCTCCTCACTGTGTTATTAATTAATTCTGGCAAACCTTCAACATTTTCATTACCATGGTAGAAAGGTAGAAAGTGAGATTTTCCCTCAGTGTTCTGTGCTCACCTTTGAGACTTCATGTATCTCCATGCCAGTTCTCCACAGAGGGCATTAAAACTATCACATTTGACCCTGTTGCTAATTGTTGTGATCATGTTGGAAGCCATGTAGCTTCATTCAGGCGGGGCGTTGTTTTTGTTTAAAAATGCCACAGAAGATTGAGTGTTCCCCTTCTCCTCTGAAATAATTATCAGGGCTTCTTGTTTGGGTTTATTATGCTTGGGAATAGAAAAGTATCAAAGAATAATGTATCATGATAGTTACTTTTTAATCTTAAAAAAAAAATTAGATGTGTGGCCTATGATCAACACAGAGCCAAACAGAATCACAACACTTTGGAACCATATGGTCTCAATCACCATATAGACACACAGTCTTTAGAACATCCTCAAGCACACTAATCTTCAATATGCTCAATCATTTTTTTTAAACAGGGATCTTAATTACTTTTCAATAGAACAAATTTCATGTTTAGGAAACCATGATTCTTCAGAGACAAAACAGAAATTTTCAGTGGTATAACTCAATCTAAACCTTAGAAGAGACCTTCAGAAACTACATTGTATGTAGGTCAGGAACTCAGCTTTCCAAAACTTCAGTTTCCTCTTTATAAAACAACACTTAAACATCTTCTCAAAGGTTGTTATATTAACTACTAGAAAACAATGTAAGGTAAGTGGAATTGAAGGTACTAGGTTGAGGTTTAATTTCTCTTTTATGTACAGATTACAATAGTTTGAGTTATATTTCTACTTGGTCTTTTATCACGGGTCCACAACCTCACTCCAAGTATAGTAATTACTTGGTTCACAAATGCCTATGTTTGTGAACAATTCAATTCCTGAACAGAAGCTTTTGGCAAAATTTTGCTTCCATTCACAAACTCGACATCAGGTGACAAACACAACTTCAGCCATCTTCCTCACTCTGAAACATGATTGTGGCTTCCTTTAGTAGAGATTGTGGTCACAGACCTGAGCACACTTGCTGTGAAGCCTTTTTGTGTGTTTTTAATGAATACAGTACTGTTCAATATTATTCAATCCAGCATGACTCCATAGAAAGTGCAGAGCAAGTATGGCAGTAAAAAGAAAGTGCAGAGTGGTAAAGAAGATGACAAGAATGTGCAGAGCAATAATGAAAGTAACAAGAAAGTGCAGAGCAAGCATAGTAAAAAGAAAGTTTTGAAGAAAATAGCCAGTGCATTGAAGAAGAAAATTGTAGAAAAGCATGAGCGTGATATTCATGTGACTGATCTGGCCTTCGAGTACAAGATGGTGAAGCTGGCAAACTCTACTATTTTGAAGAATAAAGATGCCATCATAGGAGCGGATGTGACAAAAGGAGTAATGGTGTTCACCAAGTAGAGGACATAAGTGTTGGAAGAGGTGGAAAAACTTTTGTTATTGTGGTTGAATGGGAGATAGCTGGCAGATGAAGCATTAGTGAAACTATGAGCTGTGAAAAAAATCAGGGAATTATACAGTGATTTACTGCAAGAAAACCTCGCTACAAGAGAAACAAGTTGATAAATTTAAAGCCAGTAAGGGGGGGGTTTGATAAACTCCACAAGAGAAGTGGCACCCGCAGTGTGATAAGACATGGTGAGGCTGCTAGTACTGACAAAGCTACTGCAGAAACCTATAGGAAAGAACTCATAGAATTCATGAAGGCAGGATACGTTGCTCAACAAGTATTCAACTGCGATGAAATAGGGCTCTTCTGGGAGAAGATGCTGAACAGAAGAAGGCACTGCTGTGGCACAAGCCCATGAAGGACAGATTGACTCTTTTGCTATGTGGGAATGCAAGTGCCAATCTGAAGCTTAAGCCTCTACTGGTGCACCATTCCCAGATCCCTCATGCATTCAAGGAACAGAATGTGAACAAGGCCAGACTGCTGTCATGTGGAGGGCCAATGTGAAAGCTTGGGTCATAAGGTAATTTTTCATGGAATGGTTGGGTAAGGTATAGGCACCCACCATTAAGAAATATCTTTTTGGCAACCAGCTGCCTGAAAGATGCCTTCTATTGATGTACAATGCCCTGGCACTCCTTCCAGCCTTGGTGGATGATATGAATGCTGAGTATGACTTCATAAAAGTCAACCCCCCACACAACACAACACTTCTTCTGCAGCCCGTAGAGCAGCAAGTGATTTGCAACTTCAAGCAGCTGTACCCAAAGGCACTGTTCACTAGGTGTTTTAATGTCACTGAAGAGACATCCTTGACTCTGAAAGAGCTCTGGAAGAAACATTTCAATGTCCAGCACTGCATTAACTTCATTGACAAAGCCTGGGAAGATGTCACGTACCAGACTTTAAACTCAGCCTGGGGGAAACTGGCCAGAATGTGTCACTGAATGTGATTTTGAAGGGTATGATGCACAGGTAGTGGAGAAGATTGTGTCCATGGGCAAGAGTATGGGTCTTGACATCGATGGTGCAGACATAGAGGAGCACGTTGAGGACCGTAGGAGGAGCTGATGATGGAAGAACTTGCTGAACTCCAGAATGAGCAGCAGAAGTCACTTGAGAAGCATTCCACCAATGAAGAGGAAGATGGGAAGGAGGTTAGCAGTGATGTGATAAAATCCATTATGGAAAAATGGAATGAGTGCCAGGATTTCTTTGAAAAGCACCACCCTGACATAACTGTAATGAACAGAGTGTTGAGTCTGATGAATGATAATGTGGGCTCTAATTTCTGAAGGATTATCAAGCATAGGAAAAAAAGTGACATTAGATAGGTTTTTCATCAAAATTGCTCCTGCAGCTAAGAGACAAAGAAGAGAGGAAACCCCTGAAGGAGATCTTCCCCATGTTCTTATGGGGAGGGACTCTCCCTCCAAACAGTAACCTCTCCCCACCCATCTCACCTTCCTCCATGGAAGAAGTCACCTCAAGCAAGGTTAGTGTTCTCTCTCTTCATGTTGTACTATAATGTACTTTGTTTCCTGCTTTTGTGGTTAAAATGCATACATTCAAAACTAACCTTATTTACATTGAACATTATGAGAAAATTTGTTTTGGTTCATGACCAATTCAGTTCATGACCAGAATAGTGGAATGAATTAAGTTCATGAATCAAGGTACCACTGTACAGTTTTGTTGGGATTAGTCTTCTCTGCAATTCCCATGAGCTACTCTTGCGATTCCAACAGTTGCTGTTCCTTGCCTGCATATACCACCACAAGCAGGAGATACAGAGCCCGCTACAGTCTTGAAGATTTTAATGAAATCTCACTGGACATGTGGAGTAATGGATAGAACTTCTGAAACTAACTACTAAGATAGGCTCAAGACAGTCAGACTGCAGAGCTCCTTTCTGGAGATGAGACCCTTTCACCAAGCTCCTGGCTTGCCTTGCTGTGGCAGACCTCAAACTCTAGCCTTTGCTCCTGGCCTTCTATCGTGTTTCAGGGGCCACTTTACCAGTCCCAGCAGAGCAGGCCTTGGGTAATCTCATCTGTTTCTAATTCAGTCCCTTAACTTTTTGGGACCTTAATATGGGACAAATTTTTTTCTGTCTCATCTTTTTATTATATCTCTCACAATGTGGAATATAGCCTATACATGATTTCTGACAAGAGTCCATTAACCTGGTGCTAATATTTTCCTCAAAGTCAGACTTTTCTGCAGCTCAAGGTAAAGACCAGGCCTATATATTTTCCTCCTAATTTTATTTTATGCACACACACACACACACACACACACACACACACACGTAAATACTCTAGGGGTATGTATATATCAGTATAAGAAATTCTAAATTGACACTTAGGAAATAATTTTTTTTAAAAAAACCAATAATAATCTGAAGTTTAAGATGAATACTGTATTATGATTATAATTTTTCTGCTGCTTTCAGAAAATAAATATCCACTAAGAAAATAGCCAACTTTCTGTCATTCTATGGAGTGGTTTAGCTTTGTGGTAAAAGTTTGTCACAAATCTTTTGTTTTTAGAAAGTGATTCTTGCTGGGGATTTAGCTCAGTGGTTCTGCTACCTGCCTTGCAAGCACAAGAACCTGAGTTTGATCCCTGGTACCAAAAAACAAAACAAAACAAAACAAAACCATGCAGAAAAAATGATTCATAGTTTTTAACATAGATAAAGTTCACTGGGTTAGTTTAACTAGAAAATCAGGAATAATTTA
>NW_004624769.1:5344619-5369383 GCF_000247695.1 Heterocephalus glaber
TTTATTAATCATGTCTTGCACTAGGGGCACAATTTCTCCTGTTATCTGAGAAATTATTTCTGATTTCATTTTTTCCAAATCCCCTTTTGTTGCCAGCTCAGTGGGTCCAGGTTTTTGAGTATCAGACCTTTCCATCTCATTTCCCTTTGGAAATGTAAATAAGAAACTTATTTACATGTTTTCTCATTTCAACTGGGGGTGGGGCTGTTGGCTCCTGCATGGATTACCTCCTCTGAGCTGGGAGAGGTGGGACAGGGGTGGGAGCAATGGTAGGGATGGTGGCCCAAAAGCCGTTTCCTCTGGGCTGGAAGCAGTGGGAGGGATGGTGGCCAGGAAGCCCCTTCCTCTAGACCAGGAGCAGTGGGATGGTGGCTCAGAAGCCCCTACCTCTGGGCTGAGAGTGGCAGGACTCATTACCATGGTCTGGTGGTCCCGTGTCCTCTGCGTCTTTGTTGTGTGGAACCAGGTGGCTGTACAGTGGAGCGGGGCAGGTGGTGTGTGTGCTGTGGACTGTTGCCGGGGTGTGGGCTGATTCAGCATGTTCTGCATGACTCATGACCTCAGTAGGGCGTGCGCAGACCTGCCTGTCTGCAGCGGGCTTCTTTTTGATGTTCTGTTGAGATCAGTTTGCAAATATTTTGTTAAGGATTTTTGTTCTCATGCTTGTCAAGGAACTGGGTCTCTAATTTTCTTTTCTTATCCACTTTTGATATTGTGGTGATGTTAACCTTGTAAAATGAGTTTGGAAGCATTCCTTCCCTGTAAATCTCATGGAGTATTTTGAGGAGTACTGGTGTTAGTTCTTTAAATGTCTGGCAAAATTAAGCAATGAATCTGTCCGGTCCTGGGTCTTTCTTTGTTCTGAGGCATATAACTGTTTCACTAAATGCTTGGTATTGATCTGTTTAGGCTCTTTATATCCTCTTGCCCCAATTTGTAGATCATACATAGGTGTCTAGAAATTTATCAGTTTTTTTCCAGATTCTCCAATTTATGAATATAGATTTTCAAAATAGTCCCTAATGATCTTCTGGATTTTAGTGGTGTTTCATGTAACATCCCCATTTTTATCTCTACTTATAGTAATTTGTGTCTTCTGTCTTTTTCTTTTGGTTAGTTTGGTTAAAGACTTGTTAATTTTATTTATGTATTCAAAGAACCAACTTTTTGTTTTGTTATTTCTTTGTACATATTTTTCTTTTAGTCTCTATTTCATTTATTTCTGCTTGTTTTTATTATTTATTTCCTTCAATTGGATTTGCTTTGTTTTGTTCTTTGTTTTGCTTCTAAGACTTTGAGATGCATGATTAAGTTATTTGTTTGAAATCTTTTTTCTTGATGTAGGGACTCAGCTATAAACTTCCCTCATAAAAATAATTTTGTTGTATCCCACAGATTCTAGTATGTTGTGTTTCCATTTTCATTTGATTCTAGGAATTTGTTGATTTATTCTTTGATTTCTTCAATTACTACTGATTGTTTAAAAGTGAATTGCTCAATATCCACATATTTGCAGTTTCTGTAGTTTCTCTTGCAGTTGATTTATAGTTTCATTCCATTATAACCTGATAAGATACAATAAATTATTTCAGTTTTTTGTATTTGTTAAGGCTTGCTTTAGGACATAAAATATGATCTACTTTGAAGAAAGTTCTATGAGAAAGAATGTAGAAACGAGTGTGTACTCTGTGGTTGTTTGATAGAATACGCTGTAGATGTCTATTAAGTCCATTTGATCTCTAAGGTAATTTAACTCTGATGTTTATTGATTTTTTGGGGGGTCTGGGTGACATCTCTATTGGTGGGAGTAGAATATCGAAGTTATCCGCTATTATTTTACTGAGTCCTGCTTGATCTTTTATGTTGAGTGTGTTTATTTTATGAAACCAATATTCAATGTGTGTCTGTTTACAACTGTTATATCTTCCACAAGTGTTGTTCTCTTTACCAGTTTATAGTGCACTTTCTTTGTCTTTTTAAATTTTTTCTTAAAATCTGCCTTGTCAGATGAGTATAGCTGCTCTTGCTTACTTCTGACTTCCATTTTTATGGAATATAATTTTTCCTCTTTTCACTCTCAGTCTGTATGTGGCTTTGCTGGTGAGGTTTATTTCCTGCAAGCAGCAAAAGGTTAGGTCTTGTTTTTTAAATCAATCAGCCAGTCTGCATCTTTTAATTCTAAAATTAAAACCATTTACATTCAAAGTTACTATTGAAACACAATAGTAATTCCTATCACTTTGTTGTATTTCTAACATTTGGTTCTTAATTTTTATGTGCTTATCTACTCTTGTTCTGTATCTAGGAGTCTTATAGTATCTTCTACATTTGCTGGCTTAGTTGTCATGGATTTCTTTGGTTTATGCTTATTTTAAAAAGTATCTTCTTTTTCAATTCTGAACTGTAGCTTTGTTGGATATACTAATCTACATTGGCAGTTATTTTCTTTCAGTGCTTGAAATACATCATTCCATGTCCTCCCTGCAGTACCTTTACAGTTTCTGCAGAGAAAAACCATTATTGTGGTGGGATTGCTTTTATAAGTGACTTGGCATTTCTTCTTTCCTGGTTTTAATATTCTTTCCTTGTTCTATATTCTTGGCATTTTAAGAATAATTTAAAGTGTGGATGTTCTTTTCTGGTCATGCCAATTTGGGATTTTAAATGCCTCTTGTTCCTGGAAGTCCACATTTTTCTAAAAAGTTGGACAGTTTTCTTCTGTTATTTCATTGAACAGATTTTCTCTGCCTTCAGTCTGTACCTTAATGTTGTCTACAACAAAAAATTCATAATTTTGAACATTTAATCACATTTCCAAGCTCTTAGATATTTTAATTATAATTTTAAATTTTTCTTTATCATCTGGGTATGATAATTCATCAATCTTGTCTTCATGCCTTGAAATTTTTCTTCTGTTTGATCCAGTCTATTGGTGAAGCTTTCCACTGAGTTTTTGACTTGGTTTATTTAGTTTTTTAAAGGTTTTTGTTTGGTTGTTTTTTGGAGTATTTATTTCTTTGTTGAATTGTTTTTTCATATTCTCCATTGTCTTAATTCATTCAGCTGCGTGTTTATATCCTCTCTGAAACTGTTGATTATTTTAAAAATCAATCTTTTGAATTCTTTGTCCAGCATTTCATCTATTTTTATATCTTTGGATTCTATTACTGAAGAGTTACGAACATTTGGAGGGGCTATGTTGCTTTGTTTTATCATAATTCTTGTGTTTCTATGTTGAGATTTCTGCATCTGTTGGAATGAATATCTTTTCTACTGTGCAAGAACTTTCTTAGTGAGCAACCTTCATTTTTAAAAATTAATTTTATTGGTACATTTTAGGTATAAAATATGGCATTCATCATTGGAAATTTGCACCTTTACATAATCTTTCTTGATTCTTATTTTTTCCCCATTTCCCTGCCCTCTCTTCAACTCCTCCATCCATCCCTATTTACAAAGACTTTGTTTCCATTTTTTCATTTTCTCATATTAAGGGAATGGAATTAATATGATCAACCTTCTTTGAGAGCTTCTTTGATGCAGCTTGCAATGCAGAAGTTACTTTCAGACTAAATCCTCACACTGAATTTGGAATTTTCAATAATTGTGGGTTTCTCCTCTGGTTATGGCTGTGGTTCCCTTGGTTATCATTGAGGCTGCCAACCCTTACCTTTTACTTGTAGAAATGGATATCCTTCCACACAGAGAGCTGTAATTGTCATTGCAGACCACGTTGAACTTTTCTGTGTCTTGCTTTTTGGCTTCTTCATAATTTTTGGCTTGCTTGTCACCTCTTTCTAAATACCTAGAGATCTTCCTCTCATTCTGTCCTTAGAATATAGTTTTTCTTTCTCACTTGCACAATCATGTAAGGAATATTTTAATAGGAATTTTGATGGTGAATTACTACCGAATATTCTTTTGGAAGGGGAGGACCTAGTTCAAAATAAAAAGTTTATTTAATGTATGAAGTGTTACATCTTTCATCATTTAGAAATTTGGACCAATCTATAGCAAAGTGACTTTCATTATTCATTATTTTTTATCTTTTATCCAGCAATTTCTTTCTCCACAAGCATTTGTCAACAGAAGTTGAACCTTATGTAGTGTTTTCTCCAGGTGTCACATTTAGGCCAAAATGAACTTCGTCTTTGGCATCTCTTGACCTCCTCTAACAAAATATCACCCCTCAGAATCCTATTAGCTGTCCAACAACCCATCTATCTATCCATCCTTCAATTGATTATTTAGGATCTAGTCAATTATTCAAATGTATTAGTGACTGTTATGGTTTAAATCTAAAATGTCCTCCCCCATAGTCTTGAGTTTGGAGGGTGATTGGATCTTACAGACATTATATTTGTCAATGGATATAGCCACTGATGAGTTCAATAGCTGACTGTGCTGGTATGAGGTGTGGCCTGGTTGGAGGTGGCCACTGGAGTCTTGGTCTGGAAGAGTGTATTCTTATACCTGGATGTCTGCTTTTCCTGTCTTCTTCCTGGCTGCCATGGGTTGAACATCTTTCCTCAATCATGCCAGGATGTCCTGCCAGTATTGCTTTGGACCCAGCTGACCATGGAATAAAACTGTGAGCCAAAATAATCCTTTCCTCCTTTAAGTTGTGAGTGATAGAAAAAAAACTAACTAAGATATTGACTCACTCTATTAATGCTCTTTAAATGACTTTGTGTATGTGGCACGTAAGTGTGTACATGTATGTATATTTGCATGTGTTATGTAGATATAAATGTGTTCTCTTTATTTTATAGTTTCCTTGTTTGTTTTTAAGCATGTCTTGTAGTAAAGACGTACCCCATTGCCAAAGTTTTGAACAAATACAAGCTATGAGGGTTAGTGAATATAGTAGTTGTTATTTTCATTGCTTAAAAAGTGGACTTAATAGATTAATTGGGAAAAATTTAAAATTTAATAGAATTCTACATAAAAATGAAAACATATCATTTTGCCAAAAGGCCAATTGTATAAATGACAAAGTGGAGCAATATGACTAAACAATCAAATGTATAAAGTGTTTTGGAATTTTTGTTTAGTGTACTGAGGCTTTCAAAATGATACTATTTCAATTTGCATTAATAGAGATATTAATATCTGGAGAAGAAGTTGTTTTACTCTGCATTTATGTTCTACCTAGATCAGATTTGGGATATTGTGCTCCATTCTGGATAGTTTAGTTTACCGAGATACTGACAAGCAAAACATCCAATGCAGAGTGAATAGGATAGTATAACCATAGAAACATTAGGATAGGAGATAGGCTAGAAGGAAGAGGGTACATTTAGCTATAAGCATAATTTTTAAATATATAGTAGACTGATATATATTGTTTGATATAGCACTATGATAAAAATCTTAATGTTTACAAATCTGTTTCAAACACAGTTTTGCTATTTAGCAATATTCTATCAAGCCCTTTGTTATCATCTAGAAATATGAAGATAATAAAAACTAGCTATTTCTCAGGCAGAGTCCCAGTTGCCCTGCTTGGTACATAACAGGGCCTCAATGAAGGGCAGTAGTTGTCCCTGTGGTTGTTGTTAATATTAACAAGTGTCAGAAGCAATATCAAAGTGTGAAAATTACAAGGAGATTGGCCTTAATCAATGCATAAACCAAAAATAAATTTTAAAATATTAGATTGAGTTTCTAAAAAGTTAAGCTATAACCAATAGCTCATTATTGACAGTGTGGAAGCCAAGATTGGATAATTGCTTATGTAATAAAAAATGATAATGGAACTCTATGTATTTTCTGGCACTTTTCAGCTATGAGTTTCTGCAATTTTCTTAGAACAAGATGTTTAGAAGTAAAAAAATATTTTTTGTACACAATAATAAAAACTAACTTTCTGGATGGTATTATTTGACAAAATTATCACTCAAAATTTCTTCTGCTCCAAGTTCAATTTGTCTTGGGCATTTTCAAAACACATGACTTCAGCAAATTCTTAATTAATTGGTATAAATGTTTTTCTTTTGTAATGATATCCAGAAAATACTTAGGATGCTTCAAATTAAGGCTTTTGGTGGGGAAAAAAAATCTAAGTTTGGAAAAATTATACTTTTCAAAATAAGCCTATTAAAATAATTCCACAATGTTGGATTTACAGAAAGGACAGTAAGAAGTTAACTTTGTTATATAGAAACATATAGTTACTAAAAATAAAAGAAGAATATTTTTATTATTTTAATATTCTCTGACATTATCTAATGACAAAAACATATGGTTTTTGATAATTTCAATGAAGGATATAACAAAATATATGGCAACAATGATGATATGGGTCTTATATTTGATAGGTGATGTAATTGGATTTAAGAATAATTTTTAATAAAATGCGTTATCTATGTAATAAGCAATAAAAATAATTTGTGTGTGTGCATCTTAAAGTCCATCTATTTACTCAGGAGCAGATCTACTGTTAAGACTTCTTTATTATGCATCACATTTTCATATCATATTGTAACAAAAACTTTTCCTTGAATGGTGAAGCAGGTTTCAGAAAGCTACACTTGCTGATGGGCCTTTAGGTAAATTTAAAAGTTTTTGCCATTTCCATATTGACTTCTTTTTTGTCTATTCTATAATTTTTCAGGAAAAACATTTAAAGTTGACAATAAAATGAAATAAAAGACAAGAATATGATTTACTTAGTTGCTTTAATTATGAAATAATGAACTACAATCTAGTGTGAATTTCAAAAGTCCTCTGGAGGGAAACACTAAAATTAACAGTGCAAAGAAAAATGTTAGTTATGTTACTTCTTAATGAATATGTGAGACATATATCTTTGAAATCATAAAGGAAGAAAGAAAATGTAAGACTATGAAGATAGGATGAGCAGAGTTTTTGTCTATTCTTAATGATCTATTTCTTAGGAACAATAGATTTTTTTCCCACACTCTCTTCATCACAAAGAAGCACATTAGAAGAAACTACTTGGATTTTGTGATTATATAAACATTTCTTGAAGTCTTAAAAGTCTCAATCATTATGATAACTTGTGGTTAGTCTTCACTATATGATTTTATCCACCAGTCCTCATTTCTAGAGATCTGCTTAAGTCACAGTAGAAGTAAATGAACTTTCAGATACACTGAAGCTAGAAATGTGCACTTATATTATTTTCAAAAAGGAAATATAGAGAATTATAATTTTGTATGTCCTACTTTCAACTCATTATATTTAAAATACACCTTGGTTTTTCAAGACAAAGGAAATGTTAAATTCATATTTTTACATATATATGTTTTATGAGCATGCTCAAAGATGCATTTTTGATCATTGTTGCTTTTATTTAAATATAAGATCCAATTATATCATATATCATGTTGTTATATTACTGATCTTGCATTCTTCTTTAAATAATTTTAAACTACTCTAGATATTCATCTCCTAATTCTATTAATATTTTATTATGTCAGAAGTATAATGATTAAAAATAAATCACCATGTACATAGTAATATATACTCCTTTTTCAGTTTTCTTTGAATTTAGTATCAAACTTAAAAACACAAAGTTAATACTTTTATATTTATAAAGTTAACTTGATTATATTAAAAAGTTTGACAATGAATAAAAGTCCTCAAATTAATACTCACTCCTAAGTATTCTGTATCACTAGAGCAAACCAATTACTCACACATATAAAATCTTAATTATGTCATGTTCCCAAAATATTTAGCCAGTAATATTAAAGATTCAGGTAAACTACTGCAACTCATATGACTTTTTAACCTGATTAGAATTCAAGATTTTGAGTTCTTCAGTAGGGACCAAGGACTCACAAGGCACTCATTAAGACTAAACTTACCCTAATCCAGCAATTTCTGTCCTAACAATATACCCAAGACAAATGACTTTCTATGTCCACCAAAAGATATGTCATATCCATTCAAAATAAATAAAAAATTTAAAAATCTCTCATTGTCCAACAATAGAATAATGGATAATAATGATATATTCATTAGTCAGAAAATAAAATATCGATTAAAAAATAATGGATGGCTCTCCAGACATAGTGAAGAATAAAAAAAATTAGCAACAAGAGTAAATATTGAAGAAAAAGTAACAAGAGAAGTTAGAAAATACTTTGAGATAAATGAAAGCAAAATCCACATTATACCAAACTTTATGATATGCAGCTAAAGTAGTACTCAAAGAGAAATTTAAGCTGTACATTTCTATATAGAAAAAAGAATATAAATCAATAACCTAAACTTTACCTTAAGAAAGTAGAAAAAGAATAAAGAGCTAAACTCAAAATAAGCAGAGGAAAACTAAAGATTGGAGTAGAAACAGAGAGCAGGAAAATAATACAGAAAATAGCAACCTAATCTAGGAACATATAGAATGAAATATGTACCATGGGATTTGTCTCAAGAGTGAGAAGTTGGCCCAAAATATGAAAATCAATCAATGTAATATACTAAAAGAATAAAAACCAAAACCACATAATAATCTTAATATGCAGAAGAATCATTTGGCCAAATCCATTATCATTTCATGATAAGAAGCATCCAATAAACTAGCAATAAAAATTGGTAAAACCATCTATGAAAATCCTACATCTAATAGTATATTTAGTTGTTAAAAATTAAATCATTTCTCCCCAAATCAGGACCCAAACAAGAATGTCTGATTTCATCACTTCTATTCAATATTGTACTGGATGTTTTAGTCAAAAAGTTAGGCCAGAAAAAAAGAAAGGCATTTAGATGGAAAGAAAATATAAAATGGTCTCTATTTATAGATGACATGATCTTTTATACAAAAGATTCCAAAGATTTGACTAAAAACCTTATTTGAACTGATGAAACAATTTAGCAAAGTCATAAGACATAAGACCAACATATAAAATCGTGTATTTCTATATACCAGCAATAAATAATCCAAAAATAAAATTAAAGAACAATTCAATTTATGAGCATAAAAAAGGAATACATACTTTAGGAATAAATTCAATAAAATACATGAAAATCTTGTGTGCTAAAACATGAAACATAATTGAAAGAAATTAATGAAGAGCAAAATACATGTGCTTCTTGGCTTACAATGGAGTTACATTCCCACAAACCCATCATGAATTGAAAACTCCATAGATCAAAAATGCACTTAAAAGACCCGTTGAACATAGCAAGATAATACTCTATAGAGTGTCAGTTGTTTATTCTATGATTGTGTGTGAAGCATTGAGAAAGAATATTTTACTGGATTTTGCTAGTACAGGAAAAGATAAAATTCGAAGTATAGTTCCATTGAATGTTTATTGCTTTCAATCATTGTAAAGTAAAAAAAATCATAAATTGAACCATCATTAAGTCAAGAATATATACCAATACAATTTTAAAAAATAATAATCTCCTTCCTTCCCTCCCTGCCAGTCTCCCTGTCTTCCTTTCTCTTCCTTCCTCTTCTCTTCCTGTCTCTTCTCTTCCCTCCTTCCTTTTCTTCTCTCCTTTCCTTTCTTTCTGTAAAAGTTGACATGACTTCATATGTCAAGGGACCTAAAATTGAAAAAAAAAAACAATGTGGAAAAGAAAACCAAATTTAGATATTTACGCTAAGTGATTTCAAAATTGACTACAAAATTATATTGGGCAAAATAGTAGGCTACTAATACAGAATAGACATATATCAATAAAATATAGTTGAGAGATAAGAAATTTACTTTTGTTTATGGCCAAATGACTTTCATCAAGGGAGGACAACTAAAAGGGGAATAAATTGAGTAATCTGCAAATGGTTACAGGCCAACTGTATCTACATATACAGCACAAAGGAATGAAGTTGGATCTCTGACTTGCACCACATGCAAGAACTTACTCAAAGAAGTCATAGACCAAAATGTAAGAGGTAAAACTGTATTCTTTCAGAAGAACAACATAGGAGTAACTTTTGGTGACTGTTGGAAAGGGAAATAAAAATGGGAAAAAGTTTAAATAGATATAGCCCTAAAGAAGATACACAAACAACTAGTAAGCATACCAAAGAGTGCTCAAATGTCATTAGTTATCAGGGAGATGAAAAATCAAAGTCACAATTAGATACAACTTCCTACTCACTAGATGGCTATAGTAAAAAAGGCAATAACAGATGTTGATGTGAATGGAGAGAAATTGGCACCCTAGTTCATTGCCAGTGGTCATATGAAATGGAGCCTCTATTTTGGAAAATGGTTTGGCAGTTCCTGAAAAAGCAAACATAGACTTACCATCTGATCTGACAACTTTACTCCTAGGTATTGTACTAAAGAGAGAATTGAAAATATATGTTCTCATGAAAACATGTACACAAATAGTCATAGCCACATTACAGCCCAAAGTATAAACAACTTCAATATTCATTTACAGTTGAGTAGATTCAAAATGTGGTGCACCCATACAATGGAATACTATTCAGACATAAAAGAAAAGGGAACACAAATATATGCTACAATATGGATGGACTCTGAAAATATGCAAAATTAAAGAAGCCAGACATGAAAGGCTACATATTTTAGGGCATCCTGTACATGAAAGTCTAAAGAGGTAGAAGATAGACTAAGGGTTGCTAGGGCTGGGAGAAAGCAAGAGTTGGGAATGAGTGCTATGAGGGATAGACCTCTCTTGGGGGTGACTAGAAAAGTTCTGGAATTAGATGCAATTATAATTACACAAATTTGTGAATCTATTAAAACTACTAAATTGTGATTATATATTAAAATTTTAAAGAGAAATGAAAGCCAAAAGACTTTACTATATAATTTTATTTATATGAAATACAATGTTAAGCCAAACTAGTGATGATAGAAATAAATATAATAGTTCCCTCCAGGTACCTGACCTTGAGAGGCATGAGGAACTTTCTCAGATGTCGGAAATGGTTCCTGATTTTATTTGAGTAGTGGTAAAAATATAATCATTTATATCTGACATATATGTAAACATTTTAATATATGGAAATAATTGGGTTGTACACTTATTTGTATACTTTATATATTGTAACAAAATATTTCAAACAATTTAAATGTTTCTTCTTACAGATAAACACTACATTTATTTATAAAGGCTATATTTTTAGATCTTAGAAAAATAAAAGTATGAGTGGATAAAAAAGTCAAATTTTATTTGATCCACTGTTTTGCAAACAGAACATTTATCTCTGATACACAGTGAATACTTAATTCTACTCTTTTCTCATTTTACTCTTTATATTTATTTCTTTTTACACTGGAGGACAATTTGACAAAGCAAACCTGTTAATACTATAAATGAGTTCTTTTTCCACTTCTGAATTTTCTTTACAAATAAAAAAATGATCATCTAACCTCAATATTCAATATTTGAAGAAATGGAAAGTGAATATAAAAGTATTTGATCAATGCAAAAATAAACTCATAAATAATGAAATGTGCTAGTTCTACATATTTAATAACATCTGGAAAGAATACACTGTTTTGGTTTATCACAAGAACTGTTTACTAAATATTACATTTATTAAAAACAACAGTAGGCTTGAAAATAACTACAAATACAAGTACAGTAATCTGTGGAGGATTAAAATAGCCTTTAATGGTTTATAAAGTCAAAATTTCTATGACTGATTAGATTTTAATTATCATTAAGTATTCTCATTCTTAATGACTCACCTGTAATAGTATTACTATGTTAATTTTGACTGAAATGTGGCAGGAACCTGTTCATCTTGACAGCCAGCATAGTAGTGGGGCATTTAGTTTCTTTCTAGTTTTCTTTTTACTTGATTTAAAATATCATTATATATCTGTAAAAAGGAAAAAGGAAAACTCAAACCCCACATACATAAAATTTCTACTTAGCTTTGGTAAATTTAAAAAGTATAAGATCCTTGACATGGAATTTCATGATAATCTCTTTGTAGAAAACTTTTCTATTTATACTATTATAATTTAGACCTAAAATGTCCCCTAAAAGTCTCCTGTATTCAGACACAGGCTTTTTAGAAGGAGATTGGATCATGGAGCCACTGTGTTGATTAGTGCATGAATACATTCATGAGTTCAGGTCTGAATGTGCTATTAGGAAGTGGGGCTACTTGGAGGCGGATCACTGGGAGGACGACCTGGAAGGGTGTATTCTTGTCCCTGGGTCCTCCCTTCTCGCTCTGCTTCCTAGCAGTGGTTAAGGTATGGGCAGCTGTCCTCTACCAGGCCCTTCTTCCTTACCATTTCTGCCTTGGGGCCAGGGGACTTTGTATTGAACCCATTGGAAGCTGTGAGCCAAATAAACCTTTCTCCTTTAAGCTGTGGGTGTCAAACATTTTGTCCCAGGGATGGGCAAGATGACTAATATACATACTGTGATATCACATATGTAGATTCAGAATATATAGAGTGGTGGTTAATTTTAATGTGTCAATTTGACTGGGCTAACAAATTCCCAGGTAGCTGGCAAACACTACTTCTGTGTGTGCCTGCAAGAGTGTTTGCAGAAGCAATGTGGCCTTTAGACTGGCACTTTGAGTAAAGTAATGGGAGGATGTCATCCAGTTTCTTGAGGACCCAAACAGAACAGAAAGGTAGATGAAAGGCACTTCTGCTATCTGCCTTACCTGGGCCATCATCTTTTCCTGCACTCTGACATCAACATTACTGCTCTTGCTTCTTGGGTCTGGACTGGAACAAATCCACTTTCCTGGATCTTCTCATCCTCTATAATCTGATGAGTCAGCCCCCCTTTCTTTGTATCTAAATATATCCTATTGTTCTGTTTCTCTGGAGAGCTCAAATATATATGTTCCTGTTTAAATGTGTCAAATATTAGAATTTCTAGTAGTAAAAATATTTTCTAGTAAAATAATTAAGTAGCAAAACTTCAGAGAGTACTTAAATCTATAGGAGGGAAGAAGGAAATTTCTAATTGACTTATTGGACTTCTTTTTTGGGTAGGATCATGCTGTTATAATTTAAAATAGCAGATGTCAAAAACAAAAAATCTTTTGAAGTTCCACTTTGAGGGATTTTGTATTTTAGTTACATATTACCTTTTTTGACCTACATATATAAATGTTAAAAGAAAAGGAGTGTTGGATGTATGTGTGTATAATGATGTCTAATAGCTTGTATAGAGTATATTTTTAATGAATGATAGAAGTCAAATATGTGGAACTGTAACCAATTCTATATATAAATATAGAAAACAATAAGCTTCTTTTTCTTTCTGTGGAAATGTCAGGGGGAGTCTATAAACTGAGCACTGGAGAATCAATTTCCTTGTTTCTTTCCTTCTCTTTTCTTTCCTTCTTTTCTGCCCCCTCCTTTCTTTTTACCTCTCTTCTCCCTTCTTCCCTAGCATTCTGCTTCTCTTCTTTCCTCTGTTTTCTTTTCTTTGATTTCTTTGTCTTCTCCCAGTCTTCCCTTTTCCATCACATTTTGTAGCTCTTGCAGCATCTAGCCTTTCATTAGATTTAAATTTCAGGTTTAGATAATCTCAAACTCTTATTTAATTATTTCCAAATTGATCTTCATCTATTGATGGGAACAAAATCATTTTCTTATGTATAAATTAGGACTAAGCTTACAAACATTACTCAAGTATACCTGAGTACTTACCTTATTTTCTTATTCCAGCAGCCATTAGAATAATCAGTGACCCCTAGTGAGAGTCTTTGAGATGCATGTGCAAATATGTAATCTCAAATGGTTGGCCCTTTAACAATAGCCAGAATATTTTAGTCTGTAGTCCTTTATTTATAAGAATAAAAATACAATGTTAAAAAGAGACTAGATCTTTAAATTTAGATACTATTATCACTGTGGGTCAATGACCTAAATGCTGTAGGAGTGATAGAAATCATTCTGGCTAGTGTACAATGACCAGCTTGACATTTTGCATCACATAGACCATGGCACATGGATCCTAACAAATTTCTAACTTTCCTCAGGAATCACTCAGACTTCTATTAACATCTAAAAGCCACAAACTTATTTAATTATTTAAGAACAGATTTCAGTTAGGATTTAGTAACATTACTGAAAAGATTTATTAATTTTTCCAATAACTGAAATAATTTTAATTTAAAACAAAATAATCTAGGCTAAGTAGGGAGATTTCTTTCTACATGAAGAAATAACAAGACCTTGTAGGCCTTATTAAGCCTGTATTAAACCATTGTAAATGTTTTCCTTGGCTTTGAATATAAAATACTATGTGGTCTACAAAAAAGTGGCAAGGCTTTCTTAAGTCTACTTGTTAAGTGGTCCCGCTTATAGTTACCATATACCCACTTCAAAGGTATATTCTGAATACTAAATAATAAAAGTAGTTTTGTTAAAGTTTTTTTAATTCTGAGGATAAAATGGAAAAGAAAAAAATATATTTGATATTAATTTTTTCCTTTTACATGACAATGTAGTTATGTTGCTTTCCTTGTTTCTACAACTTGAGAGAAATGAAAAGCTAGGATTTCAGAGGTTCTGTGGATCTATTTTGATATTTTAATAGGCCTAATGCCAGCTATGATTAGACACTCAATAAATAATTGATTTGAATTGTTTGGGTACTTTCATCAAGGAGAGCATAATATAGATTTCTTTTTGTTTTTGCTTTAGAAAATTCCTGGAAAGTCTTCATTAAGTGGAAAACAAAACAAACCATAAGACCCACAAGGAATAAATAACAAAATCAACTTTGGGGCTATGGAGTTTGACTTAGCAGCTTGTACTCTATCCTTTATAACAAAACCTCTCTGCTAATGTGAAGCAGCTGTTGTAATTTCACAAAATGACCTAAACTGTTGAAAAGCCATTAAGAGTCTGATGTATGTAGAATAAAAAGGTTCATTCAGCTTTTTAAAAGGTTTCCCGGTATGGAGTGTTATTTTATTTTATAACTGAGTCTTAGTCATATTAAGTTTAAATGCTACAGAGAATTTTAATGACTATGTGGCTGGCTTTTTTGGTGAAATAGTAAGAATTTTTGAACATACCTAAAATTCTTTCAGAAAAAAATTGGTACAAATCTGTAAGGAACTCTATGCAAGTTCCCACCATTAAATGCAAAACTAGAAAACCGAACAGCACATATGGGATGAATAACCATTTATGTTTGTAGGTGAACCTAAATAAATTAGAATAATTTTTGTTTGCATAGAATCTGTTGCAAATAATGAAAGCCACTTGTTTTCTCAACCCTTGCATAGGCCTAAACATCAAACATTAGCTGCATATTTCTGAATTTACTTTTTACAGATTGTATGATTTTAAAAAATGGATCTTTCCTAAGAATGTTTGAAGGAATCGATACCTCTATTATGGATTCCTTTTTTTCACTGATGTGATAGCTATATGAAGATTTTATGCACTCACCTATTTCAGTTGTCATCTTGATTATTTTAGACCTATCTTTGTGTCCTTTAAGTTGTTTCTAAAAGATCTGAAGTATTATCATATTAATTTAGTCTCCATTCTACCCGATCAACCTGAAGTAAATGTGATACTTTCAACAAATTTATAACTGACAGCTACAAGAACTGAAAATGTGTACCTTGTAAATGGATTGTGAAGTTCCTTGTGTTATTGTAATGTGTGTGCCTGTTGGGGCTCAGATAATGATGCCTCAAAATATGGCACTTTGGCATGCTGAGTGCTGTGAAGTAAAGGAGAATCAAGATCTCTGACCTTCTCTAGCCCCCCTGTCTCTTCCTCCTCTCCTGAAGCACAGGGAAGTGTTGTCTCTGAAGTTCCTTTATAGACTGACAAAGGTTTTCTAGAAGAAATGCAATTCTCATGACCTTCACCCCTAAAATCTCATCAAATAGAAGAGTAAGTCCTACAAAAGGTGAATAAAGGTCCGTATTGCCTATTCTGCAAACTGCTACTTGAGGGACTTTATTTACATACTAAGATGACCTTTGTCCACCTACTCCCTTTATCCTCTCTTTTCTTGCCACCAGAAGACCCCATTTCTTTTTCTCCAAAATGCTATTTAAGCTTAAACCACCTGGATCTTCTATTAGTCTCATATTTTATGTGGCTCCTGTCTGCATGCATGTAATCAATTTGTATGCTTTTCCTCCTATTAATCTATTGTCAGTTTGTTCCATAGATTCAAATTATTGAATCTCCAGAGGGTAAGGAGAGTAATTCTCTTTCTCCCCCATATACATACTTGCTATCAAGATACATTAAGCTGATCATGCCCAGAGAACTCATACGTGCTGAAGCCTCCCCTCCAGAGACAGAACCAACTTTCTGGACATAGTCATTCTTCTGTGTTAATACAAAGACTTGTGTGATATTGTGATTTATAATAAGGGATATATATTTGGTCTTAATTTCCATTCCTAGCACAAAGCTCTTAAAACTGTTATAATTTCCTAAGTGGTATGTGTGATGAAAGCATATTTTGTTAATATTTAGTCTGTACTTACTTGCACAAAAGGTCCAGAGCAGCAAAGGTGAAAGGATTATCTTTTGTTATTTATATAGTCTCTGTCTGTTTGCCCCCCCCCCCCCAGGTTGGGTTATGCACTATGTAGTTTAGGCTGGCCTTGAACTCACCATGTGGCCCAGGCTGGTCTCAAAGTCATGGCAATCCTTGCCTCAGCCTCCTAACTTCTGAGATTACTGGCTTGTACCACCATGCTGGGCTATAACAAGCCTCTTTTAACTGCACCTATAATGGCAGTAACCAGCAACCAGTAAGCCAGGAAGTGAAGGTATGTAAATGAAGTGATTTTTGAAAGCATCTATATAACCACAGGAAGAGGGCTGATTGCCAGGGATCAAACCATGTGATCAGAGGGTTGGAATTTTTAGTCTTACCCTTTGCCCACTGGGGAAGGGAGAAGGGTTTGTGGTTGAGTTAATCATTACTGGCCAAAGATTTAATCAGTCATATCTACTTAATGAGGACTCCATAAAATCCCAAAGGATGAGATTTGGAGATTTTTCCAGCTTTCTGGGAGGGGTACATAAGGAGGGCATGCAAGCCCATGCCCTTCCTACATGTCCTGTCCCATGATTTTCCTCCATCAGGGTGCTCCTTTTGTAACAAACCGATAAATGAATTATTTTTCTGAGTTCTCTGAGCCATTCAAGCAAGTGATCAAATCCAAAGAGAAAACTGGGAACCTCTGACTTACAGCTGGTCAGTGATAAACACAGGAGAGACCCTCGATTGGCAGTTCACATGTGAAATAGCAACTATATTGTAGGACTGAACATTAATCCATGGGATTGGACATTAAGTCCAGGGAAGTAGTGTCTGAATTTTAGGACACCGTGTTGGTGACTGCTGAACAACTGAGTTGAATCTCTATGAAAAGCCTCTCCATACATCTGGATACCAGAAGTGCTGTGCAAGAGTACAGTAAGCAAAGAACAACAGTTTTGTTTTTTATAGTAAAATAGATACAACAGAAATCTTGATTAACAGGAAATAGGACTGGCTATCTTCTATGACAATAAATAAGCCCAAGCCCTGCCCTGCCTCCAGCCATTACTGCTGCCTTCTCCAGCCTCATATGCTAAGCCAGAAAGGACTCTAGGACTGACAGCATAGGGCAACAGAGGTGACAATCAATAGATCAACCTGATAGATGAAGAGACCAACAGCCAGGAAGAGAGCGTTATTTCAAGACTGAAGTGCTACTCTACTATAGCAACCAGGTGAGATACAGTTTTAGGAGAGGGTTGGAGAGGGGGAGAGCTAAATAGGGATCTCCTGGGAGGCTCAGGATCAGACCAAGAAATTCACAGGGCCTGTATTCCATTGTGGGAGGCCAGATTCAGAGGATGGAGTCATCAGAGGGGCCAGTTTTGAGGGGGTAGGCAGTTAGTGCAGTGGTATCTTTGAGCTCTGGCACTGCTGCCTACATCCAGCAGAAATCAATGGTCTGAGCACTATAGGCTAATATATGGGTGGCCTAATTGTCTTTATTAAAATCATAGTCCTTTTTGTATTGACTAAGGGATGTTCATGAGAAATTCCAAGGGTTTGTCAAGATCCAGCTACACTTGATGTCACTGATGCCACTGAATTTACTACTGTAGTCATGATAACATAGTAGTTTGGTTTTTCTCTCTATGCCAATAACTGGATTTCCTGGGGGCAATAAATAATAAAAATCAGATATACATACACACAGGAACATGGGAAGGTAAGGTAATAGAAGACCACCAAGGTCTCCCAACTCTCCTAAGGCAGATCAAGAGGAAAGAAATGGAGAGGAAAGCAAGTACTACCAGATAGTGGAATGCTATGAAAAAGTTATAGAAGAGGTGAAGAAACTAGATGAGTTCAAAGAGGAAATGAACCAAGAGTTCATGGAAATGATACTCTAAATGTCCAAAGTGGATATGGGGACAGTAAGTAATTGCCCAAATTGGTTCAAAACATGAATGGCAAATTCACTAAAGATATAGAATTCTCAAAAAAAAATCAGACAGAAATTCCTGAAATTTAAAAAATTGTACAGAATTCATTAATTGCAGAAATAATGTCAACAGAGAATGTCTGAAATTGAGTACAAAATGACAAATTATGAAGAAGTACTCAGAAAAGCCACAAAAAAATGAGAGAGCAAGGAACAACTACTAGATGACTCCAGCAGCTACTAAATGACAATAAAAAAGACCAACCTAAGGCTGACTGGAATCATAGGAAAAGCTAGAAGATAATATAAATTTAATTATTAATATGTTTACAGAAATCATAGCAGAAAATTTCCCACATATGAGGAAAAAAAAGAGTTTAACATACATGTAAGCATGACTTTCAGAACACTAAACAACTATGAAGAAGAAAGAAGCTTGCCAAGACATACTTATTAAATTGCCAGATATTTAATAAAAAGCAGAATTTTAAAACAGTAAGAGAAAAACAAAAAAATCATATATAAAGTTAAACACATTAGAATTACAGAAGACTTCTCAGCAGAAACCTTAAAAGCCAAAAGAGCTTGGAGTGAAGTATTTCAAGCCCTAGGAGATAATAAATTCCAACCCAGATTACATACTCAAGAAAGCTTTCCTTCAAAATAGAAGAGAAATAAGGACATCATAAAAAAGATGGTTCAATAGATATATGACTATGAAGCCAGCACTTCATAAAATACTAAATAATATCCCAGATGAAACCAATAAAGCTGAAAACCTAAATGAAATGAAAACACCAAGAAAGGTCAATGGATAAACAGCAACAAAAAATGGCAGGAAAAGAAAAACAAAGGAGTCACTCACAGAGAAAAGATGAAATGATAGTAAATAACACATCTCAATAGTATGTCTCTCAGTGTTAATGGCTTCTAATAGTCTGTTGCATTCAAGAAACTCATCTAATCCAAACAGATATTCATAGAGTAAAAATGAAAGAATGTTGTCTTAGTTACTTTTCTTGTTGCTGAGACAAAATGCCTGACACTCAAGGTTAAAGGAGGACAGGTTTATTTTGGCTCACAGTTTGTAAAGGCTTCAGTTCACAGTTGGCTCCAAGGCAGGGTGGCACAACAGAGAGGCCTCACAGAGCAGAAACAGCTCATGATGGCAGAAGGCAGGAAGGCAGAAAAGCAATGAAGTAGCAAGGAAGCAGCAGCCACCACAGCAGCTCTCTTTCTGCGCCTTATATTCTATCCACCCTTAGGGCAGTAGCACTCACACCAAGGATGGATCTTCTTATTATCCATACCTTGAACTATACCTATCTAGTCAGTGGACTAATTTAGTAATCACATACCCTTGATCCCAGCATCATACACTTAATCCCAGCATCACATACTCTAGATCAAGCACTTCTGAAAAGCCCCACCTATGACCACATGAGTCTTTGGGGACAGCTAGACACAGCCATAACAAATCTAGACTAATATTTCATCCACTAGGACCCTGAAAATAATCAGAGGTATCTATTTAAATTTCAGACATGATAAACTTCAAGCTAAAACTAACTAGAGGATACAAAGAAAGTCACTACATACTCTTTAAAAGAGCAATCCAACAAGAAGAGATAATACTTATAAATATCTACATGCCAAATACTGGAATATCTATCTTCATAAAACAAATACTGCTGAACATAAAAGATCAAATACATAGATAATCATAGCGTATCTTAACACTCTACTTTCAACTAAACAAAAAATCAATAAAGAAATATTGGCGCTGAACCACACCTTTGAACATATGGACTTAATAGATATATACAGAGTATCCCACTCCACTACAGCAGACTATACATTCTTTTCAGTAGTACATGGTACTTTTTCCAAAACAGATCACATATTAGTCCACAAAGGCTACTTAGGTAATTATAAAAGTGTTCCCAGAATCTTTTATGGAAGCCAGCATCACTCTGATTCTAAAACCAGAGAAATACTCAACTAGAAAAGAAAACTACAGGCCAATCTTCTTAATGAACAGAGAGGCAAAAATCATCAGCAAGATAGTGTGATAGCCAACCTAGCTTCATCTTGTGTTTCAACGCCATTTTGTGATTGTGCTTGGACAAAGTCCTTGCGCTTGGGCAAAGCATCCGAAAACCCTGCATCCTGTTTACCAGTAAACTTGTTGCAGTTGCAGGATGTTTTGCAGCTCACCTAATGTGTGAAACTTCCTTGTGCCCCCCACTACCCTGGCATAGTTCTGCTTCTGTAAGATTCCATTTACTCTCCCTTGAGCCCTACCCAACTGAAAGCATGATTTTAAAAGGAAAAATCAAACTGTTTCCTGCTGCTGAGAGATCTTTCTGGGCAGTAGTCCCCCTTGGCTACTGGCATTAATAAATGTGCTCAAATCTGGCACACAGTGTGATGCATCTCTATTGTTCTAACTTGCTTATCCACAATGACTGGAAGTCCCAGCAAGATGTCCACAGTGGGTGGACTGGCCTTGCTGTGATCCCTCCTATCTGCAGCATCAAATTATAAGGGAGGTACCCCCTGAGATGTTCTAGGGCCTCATATTCTCACTGCTGACACTGAGGGGACTCAGAGATGCCTGAGACAACCTTCAAATTTTCTGGAGTCTGGTCAGCAAGTAAGGAGCCTTCTGGTTCTGGTGTGGAACAATAGTCCTTGATGAAGGCATTCCCCAAACCCCTCCTAAGGTCAGGATGCTGACTGAGGTGGTCCTCTGGTCTGGTCTGGTGTGGTCTAGCTGCAAGTCAGCCAATCTGGAAAATCCTGGGGATAGGTTTGGAATGTCTTTAACCTCTGAATGATTATTATATGAATGAATGAATGAATGAATGACTGGTAATGGGCAGTGTAAACAATAGACTGTTTCATCCATGTCCCATGACAAAGAAGGGCATTCCCCCTTCGGAGTTACAGGGTCTGAATGAGGTTGTACTGTGGTTCTGTGGATGAGTCTAAGAAAGGCCAAGTGGGTGCTCTTGCAAGGAGATAAATACACCTTAAAGCCCAGACAGTCCTTAAAGTGGCCGAGAGGCCCACAGCCAGTCAACCAACTGAGTGGTTACTCCCACAGAGGAATGCCCCCTTCCTTTGTCCATCATGACATTGTTCGAGGGTAGGCATCTTCTCTTTTATTTGTTCTTGCAGCTTCTATTCTTGGGTATCTCCTGCCTGCCCTAAGTTTCTCTACCATGGGGGGGGGTCATCATCTTCACAACCTATTACACCCCTGGTCTGCATGCATAGAAATTTTTCCTCAGGGTTTTCTTAAGATTATGGAGTGAAAATGTCAAAGGACAACCTCCACACTTTTTACAAGCTCAAGTGGCCATCTTTTGGTGTGTGCTGGCCCTCTGAGGCTTCCCTAGACCCTGCCTTGGTTCAAGCAGTTTGGAAGACTGTTACTGGGTCACCAGGACACCCTAATCAGTTTCCTTATATCAACTCCTGGTTTACTCTAGTGCAACACCCTCCTCTATGGCTAAAGTCCTGTGGTGTAAAGACCTATTCAAAGCTGTTTATTTCCAAAAGCTGTTCTCCCCTTTGTAGGTGAACTCTGGAGAGACAGAAACTAATTCTGGAGCAGTTAGATGCTGAGGAAGTCCTCCCTGTCCACCTCTATATAACCCTAGTTCGCCCCTCTCCTGTCCATCCTGACCTGTCTGCTTCCTCTACTTCCTCTGCTACGTCTTACCCCATAGAAGAGCATCTCCGATCCTGTCGGGAGGTCACCACCTTGGGGTGACACAGTCCAGATAATCTCTTGCCTTTGAGGGAGGCCCCTCCTCCCAATGGGGCAGGACCAGGAACCCATCTGTTCCTGATATATGTTCCTTTTTCCACTTCTGACCTCTACAACTGGAAAACCCAGAATCCACCATTCTCTGAGAAGCCTCAGGTTCTGATTTCCCTGATAGAGTCGATCTTTAGAACTTGACTTGGGATGACTGTCAGCAGTTGCTATTGACCTTATTCACTACTGAGGAGCAGGATGGGATTAGGTTTGAGGCCAGAAAGATTTTATTGGGGGGCATTCAGAGGAGGAGGCCCATGAATTGCTGAAGCAAGGGTTCCCCTCAGAGAAGACTGAGTGGGATCCAAATTCTTCAGTGGGGGAGGCAGGCTTTGATCACTGTTCACCAGGACTTGTTGAACAGGATTTGAGCAGCAGCTTGGAAACCCATAAATCTGTCAAAAACCACTGAAGTAACGCAGGGACCAGAAGAGTCCCCTGATGCATTCCTGGAGAGACTCAGAGAGGCCTTCCTGGTTTATACCCCATTCAACCCCTCTGCTCCAGAGAACAATAGAGCTATAAATTTGCCTTATGTTACTCAGTCTGGACCTGATATTAGGAGAAAATTACAAAAACCAAAGGGATTCCCAGGAATGAACATGTCTCAGCTGTTTGAAGTAGCTCAAAAGGTGTTTGAGAATAGAGATTCAGAAAAACAAAAATTGGCCACAGCCACAGCTGAGCAGTCAGCAAAGAAACAAGCAATGGTCTTGGCAGCTGCCATCAGAGGCGATCCCATGGGACCCAATTTCAGGAAGCCCAAAGGGCAGGTGCCTAGAGAGCCAGGAGGATGCCCATCATTGGGCAGAAATCACTGCCTATTGCAAGGAAAAAGGGCACTGGAAAAATGAATGCCTCCATAGGCCCTCTGCCAAGGTACTATCCCTGCCCACACCGAGGGGAAAGGAAGATTCAGACTGAGAGGGCCAGGGCTCCTTCTTTCTTGGTCCCTGAGAGCCCATGGTAAATGTTGAAGTAGGGGGCCAACAGGTTCATTTCCTGTGGGCACTGGCACTGAGAGATCAGTGTTAAAATCTCCTCTGGGAAACCTTGCATCACAAACCGTTCCCATCCAGGGGGCCACAGTAGCAGTCCAAAATTGCCCACTCATGAGTGAGTGACTGGTGAGCCTGAGATCAAAACAAGTTACTCGCTCTTTTTGGTAATACCAGACTTCCCATTCCCCTTGCTGGGGTGAGACCTCCTTCATAAGCTAAAGGCCACCATTTCCTTTCCTTCGACTGAGGCTCAGATATCACTCCCTTCATACCAACTGTGTTTGACCACCACCCTGTCTTAGGAGTATCTCCCCTTGTGGGGAAGAAAACCCAGAGGAAATAAGGCCTGGGGGTTTATTCAACAGACTTCCAAAAAGTTGTTAGCTGAGCACCGCGAGAGCCAATAGGACCTTTAATGAAGGTAAAGAACCTCTTATTTGAGCCTTACCCTGTTATCTCTCCCTCAAAGCGTCTGCTTCTAGCTACTAATAGAGCAGACCCCCCCCCCCGTCCCCTTACTGCCTCCCTCCCTATACTACATGCTGGGAATCATCCACACTATGTTAAACCTGACTCAACCAGACCTGGCTCAGGACTGTTGGCTCTGTCTAAAAGAAAAGTCTCCTTATTATGTGGGTATAGGAGCCTTGGGCCCAATCAAAGCCTTAAGTATTGCCTTAGAGTGAACTTTTAACAAAGTCCCCCTTGACAATTGGTGAGGTTTATGGAAATGCAACCTGTCTGGCAATTTCTTCTTATGATATGAGTAACTCCCCTTTCCATGCTGTGTGTAGCCAAACCGTGATGCTGGAGACCTTGAAGGCTTATTTTGCCCCTATCAGCACTTGGCTAGCTTGTACCTCAGGGCTCACTAGGTTGTCAAAACTCCTGAGGAAGATACTAGACCTGAAGTCTTATGCATCCTGGTCTGAGTTCTCCCTCAAGATCATGTGTATGGAGGACCACAGGGAAGGGATTTCATAGCACCCCCAGGACTACCATACAGACAGAAGCAAGAAACCCCTATAGTCATTCCAATTTTGTTGAGATTAGGGGTAGCTGGCTCAGCAGCACTTGGAACTGCCATATTGGCTAGAGGAGGACTTGGACTCTCAGCTTTAGCAGAACAGGTAGACAGTGAACTATGAAGTCTGCAATATGCCCTTGAGATTCTTCACTCCCAAGTAGAGTAACTAGCTGAGACAGTCCTCCAGAATTGAAGGGGGCTTGATCTAGTGCTCTTGTCACAAGCAAGATTATGTGCTGCTCTAGGGGAGGCATGTTGTTTCTATGCCAACAAGTCAGGTGTAATCCATAATACCCCTCAAAAAGTCAAAGAAAAATCTAGACAGACATCAGAAGGAGAAGGAAAGTAAAAACTCTTGGTATCATAACCTGTTCAATTGGAGTCCTGGGGTAACTACCCTCATCACTGGGCTGGCTGGTCCACTCATACTGCTTTTTCTTGGGCTCTTGATTGACCCTTGTATTTTTTTTTTTTTTTGGTAAAGGGAATTGAACACAGGACCTTGTGCTTGAGGGGCAGGTGGCAGAACCACTGAGCTAAATCCCTGAC
>NW_004624769.1:5386569-5397454 GCF_000247695.1 Heterocephalus glaber
AGGAACTGCTGCCACTACTGTTTAATCTCTTCAGTGAAATTGAAAGGGAAGCAATACTCCCAAATTCATTCCTGGAAGCAAGCATCACCTTGATCTGAAAAGCAGAAAAAGACCTAACCAATAAAGAGAACTATAGGCCAATCTCCCTAATGAACATAGATGCAAAAATCCTCAATATGATACTGGGAAATAGAATGCAGATCATCAAGAAAAGCATACACCCTGGCCAAGTGGGATTCATCCCAGGGATGCAGGCACGATTCAACATAAGCAAATTGATAAATGTAGTACAGTATATTAACAGAGCCAAAGACAAACACCATATGATCATCTCAATAGACACAGAAAAAGTGTTTGACAAAATTCAACACCTATTCATGATAAAAACCCTACAGAAAATTGGAATAGATGGTCTTTATCTCAACCTGATAAAAGCCATGTATAAAAAATCAATAGGAAACATCATACTAAATGGTCAAAAACTGAAATCCTTCATGCTAAAATCAGGAACAAGAGATGGATGTCTGCTATCATTACTCCTGTTCAATATAGTTTTGGAAACATTAGCCACAGCAATTAGACAAGAGAAAGAAATACAAGGAATAAAGATGGGAAATGAAGAAGTTAAATTGTAATTATTTGCAGATTACATGATACTCTAAATGGAAGACCCCAAGAACTCCACCAAAAGCCTCTTATACTTAATAACCCAATTTAGTAGAGTAGCTGGTTATAAGGTCAACATGCAAAAGTCAATAAACAGCCTTCCTGTACACAAACAACAGACTCACCGAGAGGGGATCTGGAGAAACAACTCCTTTCACAATAGCATCCAAAAAAAATAAAATACCTAAGAATCAATCCAATGAAAGAAATAAAAGACCTCTACTCTGAAAACTTAGCAGGTAAGGGCTGTAAAATAACTATGATTAATATATGAAAGGATCTGGGGGAGAAGTACACAACGTGACTTGATAGAGTGATTTGCAAGAAGGATTTAAGAGAATCGTGGAGGGTCTCTATTTCTAATGAGTTACTTTGGGTTTGTTATTTGCTAATATAAAGGAAATAATTAAAAGTAGGTTTGGTGAAGAGACTGAAACTTGTGAGACTTTGAATGGCTTTTGTGTTGAGATAGGGTGCTGGTACTATTTAACCCCAGTGTCTAAGATTTTTTTTACCCTTTTGGCCACATTTTTAACTATTTTGAGCATTTTTGATCATACTATGTTTTCTTCCTTTTTTCCACTGTTATGTTAAACCTCGACAATATTAAGAAAAATATGTTAGACTTGTAATATGAAGTTAATGCAGTTCAAAGTATTCCTCTCCATAGACCATTTTGTAATTAATCACAGCTGTACATGTAATTCCAATTATTTGATTTGTGCTAATATATTCCAATGAATACCTTGTTCATGTTATTTCCAACAAAATTTTATCTTCAGTAATTATTTCATTCATTTTTGCCTAATAGTTTGGTTGTGTTAAAAGTTATATTGTTATCAGATTAGAGAATATTCAAAAATAAAAATGATCACTGAATAAAGAGTAAGAGTTTAGAGGTTTTCTTTTTAATGAAAGCAGCCCTTGTTAGGAGATTTAATATGCCAGCATATTATTAATAGATTGGAGTGAGAAGACTATTTAGATCATTGGGCAGGTCATGCTGATGTTTTTTTACCACTGAAATGGGAATGAAAAGAAGGAAGATATTTGTGGTTGAAAAAAATAACAGTTAAGATTAGATAACTCAATCTGGTCTAAAGTGGGGAAAAAGTCAAAGCACACCTTAAGGAGACCTGAAAGTAATAGTAACTATTGAGGTTAATGATCACAGTGGAGAAACCAAAGCAAACTCAACTTGGAAACACAGCAAAGAGGAATATGTCACTACAGGAAAATTTCAGAGAGTCTCATAATTCAAAGGAATTTTTTTATAAAGTGAAAGATTTAGTAGCAGTCACATGATGGGAAAAGAGAAGAACCAAAAATCATAAAATATGTAGTCGGTTTAACACAGTCTTTTTCCTGCCAATATTATACATTTTGAACAAAATATTGATTTTAGAAAATTAAAATAAAGTAGTTTTGTTTTGCACTGCACTGCTTTTTATTGTTATTGTGCTATTTATTTTTGTCAGATCTTTTACATACACACAATCTAATTGATATTAGAGCAAATTTTATAATCCTTTGTATTTAATATCCACTTTTGCTCTGGCCGAAAGATATGTAGTCAAATTACATTAATTAATTCAGTGATTCAATTATTTACATTCTTATTTCTTACTGCTACCAAAATACTACAAAAATAAACAAGATGTTGCACTGCCTTCAAATTGTTCATGTTCTGCTAATGTATTGGCTGATGCTATAGTCTGGATCTCAAGAGACGCCTACCCCTCAAATGGCCATGTATTGAAGAATTGACCCCAGGGTGATTCTATTGAGAGCTTGTGCAGCTTAAGAGGTTGTGCTTGCGAGGAGGTTTTTAAGTCATTGGAATCATGCTTTTGGAGGGGAATGGGAGAGCCTGCTCGCTTTTGCACTCCCTTTTGCTTCCTGGCAATGAAATGAGTGATTTTCTTCTACCACGTGCGATGATGTGCCTCCCCTCCAACCAGAGGCCTAAAAGCAAGGCATCCACCCAATCATGGGCTGGAACCTCTAAAACCATAAGCCAAAATAAACCTTTAATTCTTTAACTCTTTAAAACTAATAAACTCTTTAAAAGTATTGGGCTTTAGTGAAGGAAAGCTGAGTAATGAAATGGAAATTAGTGAAAATAGGCAGCTATTTTTTGGACAATATTACAGCATTTGCCTTCTTAAGATCAAGTGTAACTCTCCTTAGATTAGATTTAGTAAGGTCATGAATGTGAAATAGCGTAGTGATTGGCACATAGTAAGATCTAAATGATGGTTATTCAATTATTTTTATCATTATCTCAGAAACAAAACAGAAAGATAATTTGAAGTTATTTTTCTTTGATAAGTATTAATGCATTTGCATTTGCACCACTCTCTAAAAACGTTTGAAAAGCACAGAAAAGGCATTTGAAAGAACTTAAAACAGTCTTTTCAAAATAAACTTATGAAGTCAGGAACATAATTAACATAGGTTAAAAGCTTCACAGCAGGGAGTTTTCCTTTAGTAGTTACAAACTTATTTTCACTGTATTTCAGAAACATTAGCAATTGCCTCACTTGTACTATGACTGTTCAAGTCTAGTTTATTCAATTTTTCTGTTTCCATCATTAGTTATACATTATAGGTACACATAAAAATTTGTGTAACTTAGAGCTTATACAACTTTGAGGTCCCTAAGAACAAGAGATAGAAACTATATAATTAGGGGGTCCTGAAACTTAAGCTTCATTAGACTCATGATAAATTGGCTTCTGCTGTGCCAGCATTTAAAAATGTTTTTAGAAATAAGACTAATCAAAAATGTTTTTGCTGTATCTAAAATTCACCCTTGTTTCAGTGCCACTCTCTTGCTTACTGTTCAATCACCCCATTTTATCAGGCTATGAGAAATACAGCCTCTATCAGTTACAAATATGTAGGCTTATTGGAAACCAAAGTACAGTAAAGAAAATAGAGAATAACATATGTTAAATTTCTTTGGGGATAGCTAATTTATACAGGTCTACATTTAGGTCTACTAGATCTTTTTTCAGTTCACAGTCTTTTAAAAATTTCTATTGATAAAGTCAACCACCCATTTTCTTAAGAATGTCCACTTAAGAAAATTTCAGGAAAGTTCCTTGAATGTGTAAATCCCACAAAATAATATTGAATAACTATTAAAAGGCAGACTGGCCAGTGGTGCACATCTGTAATCTGTTGTGCAGTCTGGGGGGCAGAGGCGGGATGATTTTAAGTTCAAGCTCAGCCTAGTCAATTTAGGGACTCAGAGAGACCCAGTCTCAAAATTTAAAATAATATTTAAAAGGGCTGGGGATGCAGTTCAGTACAAAGGCCTTGGTTTCAAGCCCCGGTGGTGAAAAAATAAAAGCCAAGCAATATCTTCCTGTCAGTAATTTTAGCTGTGACTACTGTTCTTCTACTACCTTATATTATCTTCCCCTTATCTTTCACTCTTTTTTCTGCCCCCTTCTGTTTGTCTCTAATGTTCCCTTCCCCCATAGTGATATCCTTTCTCCTATTTCACACTAGTTTTTAGGTGATAAGCTGATCATTGTATTGTAAACATCTAAAAATAGCTTTAATGGATTTAACCACTTGACTTTAAGTCACAGTCCAATTTTTAACTGACACCATGGCATCTTTTATAAGCAAAGAAAATCAAGGCCTATAAGCCAGTTAGGAGATAGGGCAAGTGCTCCTATCTGACATCTTGATTAATATGAATAATGTCAAGCTTATTTAGTAGTTCATAAGTTCATGTCAGCAATGATAACAGCAGTCATTAGTGATGACCCTAAGAAGGCTGAATCTTTAACTGGGACTTCCTTTGAAGTTCAGGGGATCTAGTCACCAAAGTTCACCTCTGAGATATGGTGGGAAACCAGAAGCAGAAGTGTTAAAATGCCAGTGGAGATGATTTGTAATTTGCTTCTTCACAATCACGCTCCTGAAGCTTTTAGGTCATTTCCACTTTATGGCGTTTCACTTAAAATATAATGTGAACATTATATAAAAGTCACCCATTTTATTTTCAGTGAAGAGATCATAGTACATATTGAGAAGATAGTTTTCTGTAGGGCAGAGGGAAAATGAATCATTCATTTTTCTTCTGGAACAAACTATGTAACAATTTCCATATGGCTGCTTTGTCCAGTTGCCCAACAGTCATGGCAGGATGACAAAGAGGAATATGACAGTCTGGTCACTAGACTCTAATGTGTCCAAGACCTATATTGGGGGATTTGTGATAATTACTAATAATTAACATTTCTAGACCCTAGAAAAATTTTACAATATCACAATCTCTAGACATGGGTTTGTGAATTCTGCATTTAATACTATCTTTCCAGCTATTTTTTATACACACTAAAGTGTGGGATTTGGTGCCTTATGAGTACATTTTTTTTAAATAAGGAAGGCATTTATGAAGTTTACTTTCTCACTTCTTTGAACTCAGGAAAAAATGGGAATTTATATCTTTGAACAAAAAAGATACTAAAGAAAGTTTTACTAAATTAAATTTTGGTACACTCTTCCCTTCCAGTTAAATTTTTCCCATGGTCAATTGCAAGAAAGGAGACTTCTTCCAAAACTTAGACATTTATGAGAATATCCTAAGGATTGCTTATAGCAAAACACATTCAAGGTAATCATAAAGGACATTCTGAACTCTGGCCCCACATTACTCACAAAGAAAGTAGGTTTGGTGGCAAATTGCAGTTAAAAGTATAGTTAGACTGTAGTAAACCTTTGGAAAGATGGTGGTGGTCACACATACATGGGTGTACTAAGCTATTTGTCTGTGCCAATCAAATGTGAAATGTGTCCAAACAGGATATAATTGGGTGCCTTGACATAACTTAGTCAAGAAATGCCCTATACTCCTGAGAAAGTTGGTAAGTGGCTGAGTTTGGAAGTTAGTAACATTTTAGCCTGAGTCAATGTCCCTATTTTTGTAATATCCATTTAAACTCAAGATTGTGTACACTCATTCTGTGGAACTGCGGATCTATATTTGTCTCATTAATTTGGAGGTAATTCTTTTGTGATCTTACTCCAAGAACTGGAGCTTGATTCCATGCTCAAACTGTTCATTAATCCAGTTGCTTCCTCCAAGTTCTTGTCTCAGTGTTCTTACAGATACGGCAGAGATCCTCACAGTGTGGCATTTACAGGACAAGGAACTGATTCTTATTTCTGTCGGAAAACCTACCATGAAGTTTGGAGTCTTTCTCTTATCAGAGTCTGAGGCTCAGAGTAATATGATTACTATCTCTCTTTCACCAGAATTATTGGAGATGGCAGGCATGCATATTGGAATCTGGAAGGTGTCTGGTTCACACTGTTTTTAAGAATGATTTTGTTAGAGAGCAGAAGGTGTTTTGCAGGAATTGCAGGGTGGTCTAGAAACAGGGTTTCCACTAGATTGTGATGGCTAATTAAGGTGTCTTGAGGAAGTGAATTTTAAACTGAACCAGAATGCCAATTAGGGAACAGTCACCTGAGGTTTAGAGGGAGGGACCTGAGACAGGAGGAGCTGCCCTTGTAAAGATCTTACAGCAGGAGCCACTGTGTCCAGTTTGAGGGACAATGAGCAGTCAGTGCCCCTGGAGTCAAGCCCAGCAGAGGAGAGAGACATGATATGAAATCAGACTTGTAGGCAGGCAGCAGACAGAGAGATTCTGGGTAAAGAATCTGTCTTTATTTCCTGCAGACATTTGAGAAGCCATGGAAGAGATTTAAGAATTCAGGTCATACACATGTGATATGTATATGTACCAATTCTCCAAGATGAATGTTATTATATATCACAAACATACACCCAATAAATGAAACCAAAAGAATTTAGGTCATGCACTTTTGATGGAATGCTTTACAGCTTGATACAGCATAACTTTTTTTCTCCTTTTCATTCCCATTTTCTTACTTCCTATGTTAATATAGAAATCATATAAAATAAATTAGAAATTTAACAATATGGCCATGTCATTCAGCTTTCTATTCCTGTGACAAAATACCTGAGATAATCAACTTGCAAGGAGGCTGTTTATTTTGATTTGTGGTTTCTGCCCCTGTGGCAAGGCAGAATATCACACAGGGAACACATAGTTGAGAAAGCTGCTCACTTCAGGGCAGGTGCAAGCAAAAGCTTCCTCTTTCCCATCCAGGGCATGCTTCTAGTGACCTAACTTCTTTCCCTTGGGTCTCACTTCCTAATGTTTCCACCAGCTCCCTACAGAGCCATAGGCTCAGGACCAAGCCTTTGACATATAGGCTTTTTGGGGACACTCACAGTCCAAACTACGGCACCCACTTTCCATGATAGCTTTCTTCTTTCATGATTCTTAAAAACTCCTCTTGCTCCCACTCCTCAGATGTTTTTTATCAGCCGAGTAAATTACTTTTGACAGCTCAAAACTCACCTGCGTCTTGCTTTGCCTAAGCATACCCTGGTTCTTTATGCATTATCAAAGCTTATTACACAGGCACTTACTATGACAGTTTTCATATTGTATTGTCAGTTTGATTTTATTTGTATCTTCTTCACTACTCATAAAATCCTCCTCTGAATAACAGAATTTTGTACTTTTATAAGAATATATTTTATTTCCATAGGTCTTACGAATGTAACATGATGCCTGACACACAGTTAACATATAATAAATGTTGGATGACTGTTGAGAGTTCAGCTGACTTATAAGTGAGTAGCAGAGCTGGGAATGAAACTGATGTCTAGATTTACAGAGAGAAGTTCTGGGCGGAAGTACTTGATCTGGTGAAGCCATTGAACATCTGTCATCCCTATGGATATTGTACATGTTCTAATTTACAAGGATCTATATCAGGGCTTCAAAATGGATGAGGTAAAACATAAAAATCTCTGCCACCAATGTCACGCTTGGACTGGTAGCCTTCATTGAGGTAGCCTGATCTTCATCTCAGTGTGCCATACATATATTAGTATTTTCTGCATGAGTCATTTGTTGGAAAATAATTGACAAGGACCACATACCTGAATGGGAACATACTGGGTAATACTGAAGAGTTAGAAGGCTCCTTGCATGCATGAGTTGAAACAACTTTATGTCTCCATTTAGCTAAAAAGCTGCCACGTGGATATTTTTATTTACTTAGGCCAAAATACAGGATCATAATTTTTCCCTGTGCAAATACCTAAAATGGCTTTGGTTTAAAATAAAAATGTTAATTCAGAGTCATTGAAAATCATTGAAAATCAAACTGTCAATTACAGTTTTAAAAATTGTTACAGTTATCTCTGATTTATATTGAACAGGCTAAAGAATAAAGAATTTTGCTCTGATTGCATGAAAGCAAAGGAAATGGAGCAGAATTAACTTTGGCTTTGTCAGATTAGTTTATTTTTGTCAAAGTTAACATTCATGATGGTTCAGATTGGTTTCAATTTGAACAACACAAAGGGTTATGTTGCATTTTCCCAACACTCCATTGTAAATGAACAAATTTCACATGTAGACAATTTGTAGAAATCTCTGTGTGTGTTTAGTTATTGAGAAATCTTATTAATTCATGGCAATTCTGTGCAAAGAAAACACCTGCATTAATAAAAAACCTCACAAATTATTTTATTAGTAAAGGCCCTTATAAGAATTTCTTTAATGGTAGCAGTGTCTGCATTGTATTCCTTTTATTTTTTAAAAATTTTTTTATTCCTACAGGAAAGAAGAAAAACAAGCACACCAAAAAGAGTCCATTTCTTACAAAGGAAAATGCATTCATAATGAATAAGGAAATAATTGAAAGATACAACTACTGTGAATTCAAAAGTTATACACAAAACTCAGGAAACATGAGTGCACTATTTTCATATTTTGAATTGTTAGTAAAAGTCTTCAACATGTGAGATTTAACCAATTCACTCAAACCTATCTTGTAGCAAAAAAAGTGAATAACATTCTAAATAATACAATGGATAAACATCATCAAAATAGGGTAAGTGCTCTATGGCTGTGATTAGGAGTCTCTTGAAGTCTTTGGAGCATAAACATCACATCATATTTATCAAAAAATTATCACAGGAAAACGGTATATTCAGTTTCATTAACTCTAAGAAGCCATCAGTCATAAGATGCAACCTAGTTCAGAAATGTCACAGTGTGAAAAAATGACACGAGATTAGTGAAATATAGCATATATTTTTCTCCAAAAATGAGATGTAAGAGAAAGAGAACATATGAGTATATGTATTTATTCATTTGAGAAAAGAGACCAATTTTAGAATCTAACATTTTAAATTACTTCCATATTTAATATGATAAAAACCAATTAAAAGTCAGAGCATTTGAGTTTTTGCAGTTATGATTTAAAAAAATTGTTTTGTTTACAGGAAAAATAATCTGACTATGTCTTCCACCAAACTATAAACAGAAAACTTATCCTATAAATTATGCTCTATTTTTGCAATATTATAAATATTCTGTATTGGTGAAAATAAATAGAAAATAAAAAACAATATACTTTATTTTCATATTCACTATAGGACTCCACATGTATGTCTGTAATTAATTACACTCAAAAAACCAAATTGCACCACAACACCACCATTAGGGACTTCAGATTGTAGATGTTGAAGTTTTTCTTAATGAAACAAGATACCATTGCTAGATACGTAGAAACATGGCTGGACTCTAAGAACAGCCAACACTTCTTCATAGACTTAGAGTGCGATAGAAAATATTATAGTAACAGAGTATCATGATATTTTCTATTTTCCAAGCCTAACCATAAGGTCTATTAAGTCACAAACCAGAGCACAAACATTAAGATATACTGACAATCTTGTTGCTGTATATGACAGAAGAGTCAATACGTTAAAAAAATTCTTTACTTTTTTTTAAGACTACTTCTTAGGTTTTTTGGAATTTCATGTTCAATGTCCATTGCCTCCTTCAGAGACTATCTGCGAAGGTTTGGTAAATATTGCAGTAAATAAATAAAAAGGGCAGGAGTAGGTACCAAAGCCAAAAGGGGCAGATCCTGCTCAAGTTTATTCACTCTGGAAATGGAGATTATTCCATAGCCATGAAGTAACCAGTGGAGAACTATGAGTCTTTTCTTCCTGACCAGAGAAGATCATAGCAGTTCTGTTTCAGAAAATGACATGTACATAGCCAGAGTAACCAAAGATAACACTAATAGAATATACGGGAGGGCATAATATAAAAGGCCTCCACCAACTGTCTGAAGAGCAGTTAATATCGGGAAGAAATAAAGCACAGATAAATATTTTTAAATTGGTCAGACTTCCCCAACCCACACACGATCTTCTCATAAGAAGGAGACGGAACAGCATCATCGACACCAAGCAGAAAGCAGCATAAATAAACATGATGGTGTAGAGCAGGTACACAGTTTCATGAGTACAGTGCACCGTGGTGATGTAAACTGGACTTGGGCTGTAAAGTATTGTGTGCCAGTCTGAGAGTGCCAACCAATGTAGAGAAACAAACCTATGGGGTTGCTCATGAGCATGGTGATGACAGCTGACATACTGCATGCAAACAAGGCAGTGATGTGCAGGAATAGAACACTGGGACTCTTTCTCAAGTACCATTTGAGGAAAAAATGTAAAACAAGAGGCAGCGTAGCCATGAATCCAAGGTAGAGTCGATCATAAAGTTCTGGAGACAGTGCAAGGCTGACAGTACTTTTGTTCTATGCCTTTTTAGGCAAACTCTACATTTTCCATATATTTCAGTTGAACCATTTTTATTTTTTCTATTTTCTGTTTTTTGTGTAAATTTTTTTATTGGTACATTTTAGGTATACGTTTACATTTATCATTGGGTGCTTATACTTGTAAATGATGTATCTTGTTTCTTATTTTTTTCCCATTCCCTGTCCTCCCTTTACCCCCTCCACCCTTCCCCTATTTACAAACACTTTGTTTCCATTTTTCCTTTCTCATCATTTTTCCTTTCCCTTCTTTCCTTTCCCCTTCCCCCTCCCACTTCCCCTACCACTTTGGACCTTTTCTTCCTATTTCAAATTATCAATTATTCATTTTAATCATTTTAATCTGTATTTGCACTGTCAGTTTCTCACACCAGACAAACTATTTGGTATTTACACATGTGTGTCCTATTTATTTCACTTAAGAGTATAGCCTCAATATGCATCCATTTAGCTATAAATGTCTCTAGTTTCTCATTCTTTATGGCTGAGTAGTACTCCATTTTATTAAAAAACC
>NW_004624769.1:5411874-5430504 GCF_000247695.1 Heterocephalus glaber
ATAAAATGGAGTACTACTCAGCCATAAAGAATGAGAAACTAGAGACATTTATAGCTAAATGGATGCATATAGAGGCCATACTTTTAAGTGAAATAAATAGGACACACATGTAAATACCAAATAGTTTCTCTAGAGTGAGAAACTGAAAGTGTAAATAAAGATTAAAATGATTAAAACGAATAATTGATAATTTGAAATAGGCAAAGGTCCAAAGGTGTAGGGTTCGTGGGAGGGGAAGGGAAAAGGGAAGAAGGGAAAGGAAAAATTATGAGAAAAGTAAAAAAATGGAAATGAAACTATGTAAATAGGGAAGGGTGGAGGGGGCAAAGGGTACACAGGTAATGGGGAAAAAAAATAAGAACTAAGATACATCATGTACATGTACAAGCACCCAATGACAAATGTAAACATATTGTATATCTAAAATGTACCAATAAAAGAATTTTTTTAAATGATGATAAATTTAAATTGAAAAAAAAAAGAAAAGGTAGGTCATTTGGGGGATGCTCAAATCCTTCCAGGATTTTTCTGTGACTCTGCTTTCTATCTGCCTTGCTGTGAGCAGATCCTGTCTTTCATGCCCTTCTGCCATGCTGTGTTGCCTTGGAGCCAGCTGACTACGTATTGAAACCTGTACAAACTGTGGGCCAAAATAAACTTCTCTTACTTTAAGTTTTGAGTGTTGGGTAATGTGTCTCAACATTGAAGAAAGTGATTAAGACACACTTTGGTACCAGGAGTGGGATTGTTGCTGAGATGCTGCCTGACCATATGGTTTAGAAGCCTTTGAAACTGATTTGCAAGGAGAGTTTGGAAAGGTTTAGACTTAATAGATATATAAAGAGTGTTCCAACAACAACAAGAGACTACATATTTTTTTTCATCAGTACATGTTACTTTCTTCAAAATAGAGCAAACACTAGCTTAAAAAGCATGCCTAGGTAAATGAAAACCAGAGAAGGATCCAACCAAAAAATAACACTAATAATAATACTCACTAATAAATATAGGTGCACAAATCCTTAACAAGGTACTGGCAAATAGAATACAACAAAGCATAAAAAGGATCATGACCAAGTAGGCTTCATCCCAGGCATGTAAGAATAGTTCAACATGTGCAAATCAATAAATGTAATTCATCATATAAACAGAAGCAAGGATAAAAATCACATAATAGTCTCAATAAATGCAGAAAAAGCCTTTGACAAAATAAACATTCATGATAAAAACCATGAAAAAAATAGGTATAGATGGACCTTTTCTCAAACTGATAAAAGCCATTTGTGACCAACCTACTGCCAACTTTGTATTAAATTAGGAAAACCTGAAAGCTTTCCCTCTAAAATCATGAACAAGACAAGGATGTTCTCTATCACCACTCTTGTATAATATAGTCCTTGAAATACTAACCAGAGCAATCAGGTGAGAAAAAGAAATAAAAGGGATATATGTAGGAGAGGACAAATTCAAAGCATAAATATTTGCATATGACATGATCCTAAATTTAGAAGACCTAAAAAACTCCACAAAAAGACACAGAATTAATAGTTAAATATGGCTGCTTCCTCCTCTGCCATGCCATCCTGCAGTGGAGCCAGCTGACTATGGAATGAAACCTCTACAAACTATGAGCTAAAATAAGATTTTCCTCTTTTAACTTTGGGTTTTCATGGTGTGCCATGCACCTCTTATCTATCCCTTTTATTTCATTTAGTCTGAAAGCCTGCTGGTTGGTGCCACCCACACCCAGGATGGACCTTCCCATTATCCATACCCAGAATGATGCTAAGCCAATCAGTTGACCAATTTAGTTATCATACATCCTTAATCTACATTCAGACACCCTAGATCCTGACATATCTGAAAAGCCCTACCTATGAGTCCATGAGGTTTTGGGGAGGCATCTAGATATAAGCCATAACAGGCTTGTATTATTAGTTATTTTGACATGTTGCCTCCTAATTTTAAAATGTCTGTGTACTTTTCAGTGTACTTCCTACAAGATACCTCTAGTTGGCTTTTTGAAAACTCTGTGTTAGTCCATTTTCTGTTGCTGTAACAAAATAACTGAAATAGTAATTTGTGAAGAATAGAAGTTTATTTTGGCTCATTGTTCTGGAGGCTAGGAAGTCCCAAAATATGGCAAGAGCCTTGTGCTACTTCAACTCATGGAAAAGAACAGAAAGGCGAGTGGGCAAATGGGATAGACAAAACAAGACGGGCAGATTTGGTCTATAATGACCTGTTCTCATGTAACTTATCCAGTCCTTTGAAAAGGAGAATTAAACAGACCTTTAAGAAAGGCACTAGTCCATTTAGGAGGACTTGATGGCTTAAATTGTCTCAAATAGTCTTAGTTTCTTTTCTCACTGCTGAGACAAAATACCCAACACCCGAAGTTAAAGGAGAAAAGGTTTATTTTGTCTCACAGTTTTAGAGGTTTCAGTTCATAATTGGCTGGCTCCAAGCAAGGCAGGGTGTTATGGCAAAAGGACATCACAGAGGAAAAACAGTTCACAGCAGGTAGAAAGCAGAAGACAGTAAAATAGCAAGCAGAAAGCTACAAGTGACAACAGCAGCCCTCTTTCTGTCCCTTATATTATATCCAGGCTACATGCCCTTAGGGCTGGCAGCACTCACACCCAGGGTGGGTCTTCTCATTATCCATACTCAGAACTCTGCCAAAAGAATCAGTGGACAAATCTAGTGATCACATACTATTAATCGCAGTATCACACTATCTAGATCCAGTGACCTCCGAAAAAGCCCCACTTATGACTTCATGGGGCTTTAGGGGGGCATCTAGACTCAAGCCATAACACACCTTGTACTAAACTACACCTCCCAACACTGCTGCATTGAATTAAGACTTCAACACATGAACCTTTGGGCAAGATACTCAAACTATGGCACTAGTTAAAGTCTATATTGTAATTAAGATGTTGAAACCATTAATATTTATTGTACCCGATGTTTGTTTTTACACTTTTTTTTGTTTACTTGTTTTCTTATATGCTTCTTAGAACTATTTTACTTTCATTAGTTTACTCCAAAGCCCAGAGTGGTATATATTCTACTTTGAATTTTGTTGAGAAATAATGATTTTCAAAGACATATGTCAATTTACATGTTCTCAGTCCTGAATTCCATAGCTTTTGTCCACTTAATCCTTGAAACATTTTCATGAATTTTAGAAATTACAATGTTTTTTGCTGCTTGTATTTATAAAAAATGAGCAGAACAATCTTTCTCGTCACATTTATTCTCAATCAGGAGTCAACAGACTTTTTCTATAAATATGTAAGCTCTTCAGGCTTTGTGATGCCTGTTACCATTACTGAACTGTGCTGTTATGGTACAAAAGCAGCTATAGATAATTCATAAATCCATGAGCAGAGCATATTTGTGGTTCAAAGACTCTTTATTTACAATACAGCTAGCAGTCAGGATTTGGCCCACATGTTGTAGTTTCTTAACTTCTGTTTAAGAATGTTTACAATCATCAAGAGATGGATGTTGTTTCCTTCTGACTTGAGGGGACCTAAATCTGACTGAATCTCTTTCTTATTTATAACCAATAGACTACAACAGGTGATGCTGAATGGCTCAAAGAAAAGGTTAGAAAAGGCAATGAAACTCTTGCCTTTGACACTAGACAATTAATATTTGCATTTTCTCCCACCAATTTAAATACCATTAATGCCCTGAGGCATCTATGATGTGAGAAAGCTCAGCTTAGCTCTTGGTCCATGGATAGACCACATGGAGATGCCCTGGCTTACATGAAGAGTGCACAAACTCCAACCACATTTTTTGTCTAATGAAAAACTTCAAACAGGAACTACACAGATGTGATTTTTCTTCACCCACAGACTCCATGAGAGATAAAGCAATGATGCTTGTTGTTAGGCCACTGAGTGAATTTTGAGGCTAAGTGATATAGCAACAAGAATTGGGAGAGAAGTTGACATCTGGAGATGGGTGCTACTGGAACCAAAACTTAAAACTTTTTGCATTAGTTTTGCTACTTGAAGGTGGAAGCTAGATCTTGAAGAGAGCTGTAATGAAAACTAGAAGGTCTTCCATAGGAGCATTAGCAGAAGCCTCATGGTCTCAGTGAAGACTTGGAGGAAATTGGAGTGAATGTTATTAGAAACTGGAGAAAGTGAGATTCCTGTCATAGAGTGGTGGGAAGTTTAGCAGAACTGCTATTTACACTAATGTTAAAAAGAGGAAATAAATCTGATGATGCTGATAATATAGCTAAGATTTCCAGCCAGAGTGTTTAGGATGCCTCAAGAAAAGACAGAGAGATGAACTAAAGGGCAAAGCTTTTGAATGGAATTTGGAGGAAATGTAAAAGGTGAAAAACAATCTTTTATTCCTGTCAACAAAGTGATCTCAAAGTTTAAAAAGGGCAGAACAAAGAGCAAATCAAATTTTGATATTTCGTTCGAGCTCAAAAATGTCTAAGGTGGTACCTTATAAAACATTCAGATACAAAAATACCTCTAAGGATATGCCTATCAAATACCTTATCTTCCAAGAGTAATAGAACATTTAGGAACCTTAGTCTTATCTCAAAGAGATTGTGCTTATGTAGAAGAGAGTGAACCTCACTAAGATTTATGGGAAACCTACAAAGTTTTTAAGTGAATTGTTCTGATGGATTCACCATAGACTATAATTAAAAGAGGCCTTTGGAGTCTCCTTAGTAAGGGGAGGAAGCACAAATCTAATCATTTACAAATCAGGCCTTCTTATACAGACAAGAAAGGATATTTCACAAGTATAGTCAAGAATCATGAAAAAATTTCCCTGAGATTAGAACTGAGCTCTAATCAAGGAGTAGGAAGATACATCCAGTTGAATTTCAAAATTGCTTTGTGCGCACTCCCAACCCCATTTTTTAATAAGATTGTCTATTGTGGTTATTCAAATAATCTCCAAAAGGTGAAATTTTATTCAAAATTATACTGTATAAAACAGAAAAGAGGAAGTGCTTAGGCTAAAGTGTGTTTGAAGTGGCATATCTTTTTTTTTTTTCATTCTCCCTCAACACCTGAGACATCTCCAAGGAGCATTGGAGCTCCAAGAACATACTTCGCAAACCTCCTTGTGTTTTTGCTTTTAGTACTGAGATTGAACCCAGGGTCTTGGCACTGAGCTACATCTTCAGCTCTTTTTATTTTGAGTTAGGTCTCACTAAGTTTTGCAGGCTGGGCTCAAATTTGTGATCCTCCTGCTTGGCATCCCAGAGTGCAGGGATTACAAACATATATTATCATGCCTGGCTGCATAACTCTTCAATACAATAAGTTTACTTACATGATCTTCTGACATAAGCATGTACAAAGAAAATTTCAAAGAAATTTGAATATGGTGACCTGGATTATAGTTCCAGCTTTGCCATTAACAACATGACCTTACACAACCCAGCCAACATCTCTGGAACTCAGTTTCTTCATTTTAAAAAATAAACACTTTTGGACTAAGTGATGTGTACACTCCCTTCTCTGAAAAATTCTAGAATCATAAATAGTCAGCCAGAATACCTTTCAGCATGATATTCTGAAGATACTAGGAATAAGAATACCATTCCAGTAATAATTGAACAATTCTTTCTACAATTTATACTTTTAAGATTATTTAGTAATTCACATTTTATGCAGCTTGTCCACAGGATATGTTTTAAAATAAGAGATTTAGACTTTGAATGTTCTGAAGTTAAATCCAACCTATAGCTACATTTGAAGATTTTAACTAAAATTAGCTTATGTGATAAAAAAAATCTGCATATGGCCAACTTTAAATCTAGGTGCACCTAAAAATGTAGGTGCAAGGGAAGTAATTAGTAAGGATGGGTTTTGAAAAGACATTTGTAAAAGAAATTCCTTATCAATCTTTTTCTTCTTTCAGCCACCACCAGAATTGGTCACAGTATTTAACATGTAAGAAAAAGTCTCCAAAACATATTTCTCTTTAGTAACTATGGCAACATTAAAAAAAATTTAAGAGGGCTTTATTTTTCTTCCATTTTACATCTTGACAGTAATTACTGCTGCTTCCAGTTAGTCCAAATTTATTATACTACCCTGTAAAATGATGAGTACATAACAAAAATTTAGCCCTTTAGCTTTTTTTTAGGATATGGCTAATAGCAATAGAAAAATAAAAGTGCTTGTGTGATATAGTGTTAAATTATATTTTACAGGTTTAAGCTTAAAGTTTTAGCTGTTATGTAGTTTTCTTTGTATTAAGTATTGAAGCTTCATTTATTGATCAAACAGAATAAAACATCTTTTGTAAAATGTGTCAGACTTGGACTTGAAGTTGTTGATATAATTGTAAAAAAATTGAATTTGAAGCATTAATACTTTGGCCTATTCTAAGAGGCACACTTTGAGAAAAGATATTTTCCCTCAAACTGTGGAAGTGATTGATCATTTTCTATAATTTGGTTTCCAAATTGCATTTAGGTTTGTAAGTATGCTATTCTGTTCCCAAACTGGACTTCTATTCAGAAGTCAGCTGTTTAAGATGGTGTTTATTTTATTTTTCTTGGTGCTGGGAATCAAACTTAGGATCTTGTGCTTGCTAGGCAGGCGTAGCGCCACTGAGCTAAATCCTCAGCAAAGATGGTGTTTAAAATTCAATTAGGTAGTGATTAAATATTCATACTTTTATATTTTACCACACCTGAAGAGAAATAAATCTCTATTAACATGTAGGAATTTAAGGTGGAAGGTTAGGTCTATTCTATAAATTAGGAAATAATGTTTGGTATAGAATGCCCCAGAGTTTTGAGGGAAAAAGAATGACTAGATCCTTTTCTAGGAGTTAACAACTTTCAGGCAGAAAAGACAAATAATTTTTCAGGTAGATTAAAGTTTTAGTCCCAGAAACTATTTAGTGAGCAAGCAATAAGTACTTGCCCACCCTCCTACTCCCTTTAATTATGTAATAAGCATTGATGATTTTGCTTATATTGGTTATAAAATAAGAGATTAATTTTTTCATAATATTTCTTACTTTCATGTATAAAATTAACAAATATTTTCATATATAAAGTTAACAATATAAGTTAACAAATATTAGTTGCTTTTAATTACTCTTTGTATACTCTAATTGAATATTGTGTTTTGAGGAATAAATAACAGAAGAGCTATGTGGTAATCTTTTTTTTTTTAACAGTTTCTGAATCACATTAGCAGAATAAACTGCTTTTTTCTCTTGTGACATTTTCCAGTTTTTATTGGCAGATATTCCTTACCATCACATTGTGTGAGGTGGTGACATCTAGATACACATCATGCTTCAGGTATCCACTAATTATTAGAATCTTTAAAAATATTAGACAATACAAAAACACTTGGTAGTTAAGTCAATTGAATTTGCTACAAATGAAAGTTGTTTTATGAGTTTCTTTAAATGTTATTCTTTCAGCTTACTCCATTTTAATAGAAATGACTGAATGATTAAATTAAACCCTTTTTGCTGTTGCAGGGGCATAAATCTTCAGAGACCTCTTCAGTCTGCTTATCTTATGTGCATTCTTTGCTATTGTTACAGAACATAGCTTTCCTTTTAGGGATAGAATTTTGTAAGAAATTCTCAATGATATTACTCATAATAAATATATATCTTGTGAATGTAAAATGTTTAAAATCTGCCAAACACTACCAAGATTTTTTTAAACTGAAATCTCTCAAAAAGCCACAGAATTCTTGGCCAATTCATAGAATTCTTGTGCAATTCATGGTCTATAAAGTCTTACACTTCATTTTAAATATTCTTTTAATTGAAGGCAGTATGCCGATGTAAGTGACTTCATTAAAACATGGCATTGTGGATACCTTGCCAGGCCTTCTATTGTCTCTGGCTTATGTGTATTTAGCTTTACACTAGAATTCACTCTGTGTGGGGAAACATCTGATAAGTCATGCCTGGCTTTGATATGGTCTGTCACCTGCCAAGGTTTAGCCAAGTGAACCTACAATGTTTGAACATCAAAACATTGTAGAATGTTAGTCATTTCATATTGTTCTATCTGCTTGTATGATCATGGATATGTTATTTAATTTCTTCAGGGCTTGATATCTTCATTTATAAAATGGAGAAAATAACACGTACCTCATAAAACCATTAAGAGTTGAATGTAATGATACACATAAAATACTTTATGCAGTGTTTAGCATATGGTAGCTCTTCCAACCAAAGGCAGTTACTGTTACAGCAAAGGTACTGCTGTCATAGCAGTAATGTAGGGTTTAAGGAACGGTGTTACCGCAGATAAAATTGATGTCAGTGAGAATTCTTTAGGAAACAACCAGAAGTACCTACATTTCCTTCTTCAGAGCATGATATCTGAGTTTCTATGACTTCATGAGAAGAGTATGGCCAAGTTCAACTTTCAAATTTGGAATATTGCTCTCTGGGTCTAAGCAGGGTCTTCTGCAGGAGTCACATTTACTATTTTTATTGGAACTTGTGGAAGTTCAAGACATTGACAAGAATATGTCTAACCCAAGAATATTCATTGTGGTATTTTATTTTTCTGTAAATCTTATATTACATTCACTTAATTCTTTTGTAGGCCCCTTTCAGAACCCTAGCCAATAGAGACAGATGAAAGAGCCTCCATTTGGTGTAATCATGTGATCATGCATTCCTCATCTTCTCATTTCCAGACTGTTCTCTCTGCTTTGTGCCCCACTTCCCCTGTGCCCCACTTCTATGAGCTCTCATCAGGATCCTTCTTGGTGTGCTCTACTACTGCAGAATTGAATAATGGCATTTTGTTAATGATCAACAATTCCTTCCTCAGTTTCCTTAAATGGTATACAGAGATATCAATATGCTCCACATAAAGTTATTAAATGTAACATTGATAACAAATTATCAAAATCCAGCAATTTTCAGAGGGAAACAAAAGTGCCTGGCATGTAATACAAGTGCTAGCTTTTTAAAAAATTATTTTTATTACAGCCTTTCTCCTTCCTATAACCAAAAGGAAAGCAAAGTTTGTAGATTTAAAGTAATTTGTCCAAAGTATCACAGACAAGAAAAGGGGAACTGGTTTTAGAACCCAAGTTTATTCTTTTGTCAAAGGCTTGTTTAGGTTACATTTCTCTCCTATGTCCTCCCATAAAACCTACAATTTATCACTATGTGATAAATGAAGTAATGATGCATGAATTTATCTTCCTTTTTCCAAACTGAAGGCAACTTGAAGGAAGGAATGTATTTTTTTGACTCTTTTTAAGTTCAATACAGGCGTATATCTGAAGGAATTTACTTTTCCCATATTCTTGTCACTTGATACTTTGAAGAAGTTTCAATGGCTCTGACTTTTACTTTTTCCCTGTTTTTATCATTTGGCAATTCTTCATTAAAATCTCAGCATGCACCAGAGATTTTGCATTAAGGGATTGTTACTCCTACCCAGTGCTGCTGTCCCTCAGATCATAGGGGAAACAAGCTCCCAGACTGGGAAATCCCATTTTCATTTGCTTGATCTGTATTGGGCCAAGAGGAGGAAGGAGAACAAAATGGAAAGAAGCCATAAGCAACCACACTAGCAGGGAAATATCAATATTCCTGGTGAAATATCTAATAACTGACATAAGAAGTAACATTTGAAGGGGAAAGTGAGATGCTTGTTGCTTTCTTCCATATAAAGAGAAACCCTTCCCAAAATTTTTGCAACATTCTACCCAGAGATGTAAGACAGACCTCAGCTTGGTTTAAGTTCACTCTCATATACAATGTTTGCAAGAGATATATAGGCTTATTTCAGATTCAAATTTATTCATTTAGTTTTAAAATAATTGCATTCCTTTAGCCTTACAGTTTAGCTCATTTTAGTTTTTGTTTCATGCTTCGATAGTAGGCGAACAATGAAGCAGGGGAAAGCCACATGGTGACAGAGTGTGAGGCACTAGGAGGTCATAGCTATGTTATATGGGGTGGTAAGATTTGGTTCTTTGGTAAGATCATATTTGAGAAAAGACACAAATATAGAGAGGATATACGCTACATGATCATCTAGAGAAAGAGGATTTCAGGCTGAGAGTAGCATGTACAAAGGCCCTGAGGGAAAGCACTGGATGTGTTTGACGAAAGGCAAAATGTGTGGAGGGGAATGAGCCAGAGAGGAGGTGATAGGAAATGCTATCCAAGAGCAAATGGGGACCATAGTAGAGTCTTTGACTTTTACTCTTAAAATAGTCGAGGTGACATGGCCTATAGTAGAGGATGGAGAGAAGAGAGAGGGAAGTAGGAAGACCATGTTGGAGGTTTCTGGAAATAATCCAGTCTATGGGAGACAGTGTGGACCCAGGCCAGGGTGAAAGTAGCAGAGGCAGAGAGAAGTGCTTGGTTAAATTCCAAAGGTAAAGCCCACAGAATCAACTTATGTATTAGAGAGGGGAGTCAAGGATGAATCCACAACCATGGGGCCTGAGTATAATTGGAGAAACAGACTTGCTGTTGCCTGAGATGGAGAAAGGCTGCATGCAGAGAACCTCTCAGAGTAAGCAGCGAGCCAGCAACATTTTTCATTTCATGGTAAGCAGGGGGGCAGCATTTTTCATTTTAAAATTTAAACAAATCTAACAGGCTTTAATTTTGGCTTGAAGTCTTACAATAATCTGTTGAGAATCTCTTTTGGAGGGTAGATTTTCTTAAGGCATAGAGAACAGTTTCTGATTCCTCATAACTTGCACAATAAATTGAAATTGGTCATGATAAAATACAAAATCTCTATAGTTGGTCTGTGTATACAAATGTCTCCTGGATTTCACTTCCTTGAATAACAAGAGTGATTCTTCTCATTTGTGTGAAGCCAGAGAGCATATGGTAAATGTAAATAGTGAACTAGCTATCAGGGATTTTGAAAGTCTGGATTTAGATGAAATTAATGGGAAGTACTTAACTGAAGACCCAGGTATTAACTTGGTGATTTAAATCAAGGATTGAAAAGTAGTGGAGATGTCCACTGAAAGAGATTCTGGCTGCTATGATAGCTCAGGAATATTGTGTGTGCTTTCCTTTGCCACATACAGAGTAGGACATTCACAGTAAAGAAACTGCAACACCACAGAGACGTGCACTTGGTATAAATAGCCACTTTTCCTCTCCACATGTGAACTGAGGGTTTGGAATTACTTTTCGTATGTTGGCTTAAAATTTACCTCTTTAACAATTAAACTGTCTATCTCTTTTAGTCAAAACAATCAGATACTTGAATTTGTGATAATCTTTAGACAAAGTAGCTAAAAAGACAATAAAACCTCACAATTAATATTCTCATTGCAAATAGCCATAGTATCAAACAAATGCCTGTTCCTCAACCAAATACCACAAAGAAAGGATGAAGTTGGGAAATAAGGCCCTAGACATAGTAGGTTTCTAACAAGGTGAGACTCTGACCAGCAGCTTCAATGGAGCAATCTTGTTTCTAAACATAGAAAGCAATTTTAGGGCCCCTTTTAGGGCAGGGAGACAAAACAAATGAGGCAGTGTCTTAATACCTCAGGCGTTGAGTGAAGTCCATCTGAGCAAGGAAGCCAGCCGGAAGACCTGTACAGTGCTTACAGTACAGGCTTAGGTGGACAGTGCTAGCCTAAGAATTTCCTTCAGCTGTCTTTAAAAGGTTTAAGTGTGTGCCCTTAATTGATGAGTTAGCACTCAGAATGTGAAACACAGGAGGAGCACAATGTGCTTCACGCCCACTTGCAAACAAGAGAATTCTGCTGTACTTACTGGAGATGGGAAACTTTAATCAAGAATGTTAATTACATTTGGAACTTCAGGAGATAATTTCTGGGTTGTCACAAAATTCTGATTATAACCAGAAAATATCACTTGGAATTTATCTGAGTGTCAGGGGAGGAATGTGATGGATTAGTGTTATTCTCTTCAATTAAGTTAGAACTCTATGAACTGAATAAAAGTGATTTCCACAAATAGCTTCACTGAGCTTCCGGAATTTCCTCATTAGTGACTACTTAAGGGCATTCTTTTGGCCTCCTTGTCATCTGCCTGCATCAATGTTTTGTTTACAGCATTGGGCCCACTAGACCCCTTCCCACAGTTTATCACCAGCATATTGTTTTTTATCTCCACTCATCCACAGTAACTTCCATTTGAGTTCTAAGAAACTGTAGGGTCATTTGAGCCTTGAAATTCTTTTATCTATATAGACTCAATATTCTTCTCTGCTTTTGTTCCTGACTGGAAAGCAGATCACAATGATTGTTTCAGATTTTTTTGTACATCCCCTAGGTCTCAAACTTACTTTCAGCCTTACATTTAGTCACTGACTTTACTTCCTACTTCAGTGAGAATGAGATCATGTTATGGGAATTCTGTACTTCGTGCCCCCTGTCTTCCTAATCATCCTGTCTTCTATTGTTCATTCTCTTTTTTACTTGTCTGACATAAAGTAGGAATTCAATAAATATTTGTTGAATAAATAAATAATTATTTCAAGACCAAGATAGATGCCAGTACTTTGCCTTTGCCTTATTTCCCTGCATCTTTCCCTTCTGATTGAATGCACAATTAATTTTTCTCTGACTTAACTAATTTCTCTTTTTAAAATAGATTTTTAATACTCATTTTAGAAAGGAAAAGTACAAATACATTTAAGAAATAAAGTAAAAATTACTTCATACAGAGAAAACTGCTAATACTTTTTTCTATATTTTTTTAAGCTAGATGATTTTTGTTTAAAAACATTCACTTCAAACTTGTATTTTCTTTGGCTCACTGAAGCTCTTCTTAACTGAGTCATTTGGACCAAGTCACTTAATTCTTTGAGCCCAAATTTATATATCTCTGAAACTAATAATAAGACTGACATACAATAATATTGTGGAGATTAAAGATAAGTTTAGCACACATCCTGGCACATAGTATTTGTTGAATAGACATAATACTTTGTGATTTTCCTTCTCTGTTCATTTTTAAGATTCTTTAAAATTTTGCCTTCTTTCACTACTTCATCTTTATTAATCATTTATTCACTTTTCATATACTCATATATCCTAGAGAATATAGGTACCATAGTTTTAAGTTACAATATGTAATAATAATACACTTGTGAATCCTTAACCATCTTAGTAACATTATCAATATTTCTGTCTTTTTACTTGATGCCCTTGCATATGGTATTATTTCCTGGAAAGTCCTCCATTTACAACTGCAGGATCTTCCTAGTTTTCTCACATCCACATTAAACACTTCATCCTCCTTAACATTTTCCTTGGTGGTTGTGTTACATACTGGCTCTCAGTTCTCTGAACCTTCACAATAATTATTTTGTAACATAACTTTCTGCTTTGAAATATAATTAATTGTGTACAAATATATTATGAAGTTGTATGGAAGTCTTGGTTGTAGCTGTTGTGTCATTTATTTCTGTTCCTTGAACGTATTAAGTGTTCAATAAATGTTTACTGATAGAAAAACTGACCTCACAAAACATTTTTTAGTAGTCTCATGTGGAGGGCATTGTGTCAATTAATCCTTACTGTCAAGTTGACTGCTTTAAGAGATTCCTGGAGGGGTGATTTGATTTTGAAAGTACTAACCTCATCAATGAGTTAACCTATTGATGAGTTCAGAGCCAAGTGAACTATTAGGAAGTGGGGCCTGGGTGAAGATTACAAAGACACACACCACCTGTTGACTATATTGGTTCCCTTGCCCCTTCCTCTTGGGGTATTTCCAACCTGCGCTTCCTTATAGGTGGCAGGAGTTGAATGGTTTTATTCTGACATATCTTATGCTATGATATTTCTGCACTCGAGTAGCTGACCATGGACTTAAACTTCTGAAACTGTGAGCTGCAATAAACCTTTCCTCTTTTGAGTTGTGGGTGCCAGGTATTTTTTCCCAGGGGGGAAAAGAAACTATTACAGACACAGACATTATACTATGATACTTGTAAATTATCAGTAGAAAGCAGGCTCTAACACAGAGAACGTGTCAGGAAGCAGCTAATAGATTAGAGTTATTTTGATATTAGTGTATATAGCTTTCTATAAAGGGATATTTAAGGTAAAGTTTTCTTTCTTATTTCTTGTTCAAGATCCTGCTGCTATCATCTCAGCCCACAAATTTTATAACCATCATGGTTTTTAGATTTATATTCCTATCATTAGCAGCATTCAGAAATTCAAGAATTACCTATAGAAAGCTATAATAAAATATTCTTATATTCAATAAAGACAAATGTAACATCAACAGGCAACAAGAGAACCTGTTCTTGCAAAGCAAGGTTACACAGGAGAGAAAGAAGGTAACATTTTTGGAGAGAGGAAATTAGGCAAGGTCTTAAATTGGTTTTATCTGGAAGATACTGAAAATATCAACACTTATTTGATTGACCTTGGAGAGGGTATCTGCATGAAGGCCCTGAATCTTACCTTTGAATAAGGATCAAAAATAGAAGAAGGGGATAACTTTCTGTAAATTATGATCTGATTATACCATATCTAACTTAACAAGACCCTTTCTTACCTCAGAAATTTTATAAAACACTGTTACTTTTGTCATCTGTAAGTGGTACAAAACTCAGGTAATGTCTTTTGGAATCTAAGAACCTGAGAAATAGGTAAATACACAGTGGCATCAGGTAAAAATGAAATCTTCATGCATTCGAATTTATGGCTTTCTTGCAATTCTTACTGAATCAAAAGTGTCACTTAGAACCAGGCTCACACCTGTGATTCCAGCACTCTGGGAGGCTAAAGCAGGAGGACCACAAGTTACAGCCCAACTTGGGAAACTTAGGGACTTAGTAAGGCTCTGTCTCAAAATAAAACAAAGAAAAGGGCTAGGAATGAAGCTCAGTGCAAAGGTCCTGAGTTCAATCCCCAGTACTGCAATAAAAATCACTTAGCACGTTCTTGGCTCAGTAGGGTAACTGGTCATGGATCAGCCCTCTTCTTGTAAGAATCTAGGATGCTGAAAAAAATATTTTCAGAAATTCAACAACTGGGAGTGAGTCTTAAGGGAATGGAAAGTCATGAAATGAGCCTTATGATTCCCAATTTATTTCTAGTGTAAGTGTCCAGATAAGAGTATAGAGAGGTAGCATCTGAGCTAGCAGAGCATGGTGGTTCTTCTGAGTTGAGGAGGCCCAGATTGGTCTTGGTGTAGACAAGCAAGTGGCTAGACTCAGGGATGTGAGTTACTGCAGAGAAGACAACAATTCAGAGAAGTCCGATAAACTATGGCATAGTCCTAGCAATCTGTGGTTTAGGGTTGGTCTGCACATAAGGCAAGACCATGTGAATCTTACTAGAGGTGGCTACTGTGGAGTTTGGGAAGAAACGAGAGACTCAAAACTTAGCAATTCTATGGGAAGAGCATTGCCATGGAATATCAGAGTTCTGGCCTTGCCAAAGTAGAAATATCTCATTAATATTTCCTCAACATTTCTGGCATCAGATACAAGGAAGATCACTCCTCAGATATAAGCAGTCTGACCTATTGTGCTTTTCATTTTCTAGTATGTATGGTGTCTTAGTTACCTTCTCACTGCTGGGATAAAATACCTGATTTGCAAAAATGAAAAGAGGAAAAGTTTATTTTAGCTCACAGTTTGTAGTAATTTCAGTCCATAGTCAGCTGACTCCACGGCAGGGTGGCATAGCAGAGGGACATGGCAGGGGAGAAATAGTTCATGGCACGACAGGCAGGAGACAGTGAACAGTGAACCTTCCTTTCCCTTTTTATTCCATTTAGGGTACTAGCCCATTGTTTGGTGCCACACACACACACAGGGTGGGTCTTCCCATTACCCATGTCCAGAATAATGGCTAAACCAATCGGTAGACTAATCTAGTTATCACACTCATAATCCAGTATCACACACCCATGATCCAGCCAACTCCCAAAAGCCTCACCTATGAGCACATGAGACTTTGGGGGAACATCTAGATATAGTCCATAACATAAGCCTTGTCACATTTTTCTTGATAGCCAGACATGATGTACTAAGTAACATAAACTGTTGTAAATAGGCCTTTATTGGTGAGAAGGTAGTGTGGAGAAGGGAGAAACATTCCATAGTCCTATGGGTAGTTCTCATTTCAAGTGATCCTAAGCCTCTGGCCTGTGTATGCCATAAATTTTTTTTTAACTTCCACCTCCCAGGGTGGTACACGATGGCTAGAGTGGGCTGGAGTTGGATGTTTCCTTTCCCAAGTCAGTTAGGCTCTGGAAATACCCTAGTAGGTTAGGCTCCAGTAAACTAGTTTCTTCTGAAGGCAGGCCATGTTAAGATCGGAGTGCTATAGTTTATTTCAGACTGTTTCCTTTTCCCTCCCTTTACCAGAAGTATTAGACTATCTCCCCACCCTCAATATTTACTGTGGATACCTGGTCAAGTTCCTGAAGATAAAACACATGAAAGGCTCCCCTGACTTTGTCCCCTGTACTGTGTAGGGACACTGAGAGTTGTCCCTACTGAGCATCCAGGAATTCATCAGTTACAGTTACCATTTTCTTATATGTTCCCTGAAAGACTTTCTGCTCAAGAATCTCTGCTTTGGTGAGTGATGACTCACAGATTTCCCTGTCCCTTTTTCCAGGAATGAGGGCACTGCTTTGCTGTGTGCCCTCATATCATCTACAAATCCAAGAAGAGCTTCTGATCTTTCAGTCTTTCTTTATTACCTATTGTTAGGACGGCATGGTAACTTTCAAGCTTCTTATACGGAAAACCAGAAAATAAAAGTCCAACACAAACTCTTTAATACAGCACTGAAAGAAAGAAGGAAATTTTAAGGTAGAATTCTATATGAAGTGAAAATGTCCTTATGTGTAATTCTGAAATACAAACAAAAATTTCAGACAAACAATAACTGAGAAGATGTAACTAACATACTTGCTCTGCAAGGAAGTATTCAAGGATAGTATTTAGAGCAAAATGATAACACATGGCAAAAGGAATGTATAAAAGGAAATGAAGAATGAGAGAAAAGGTAACTGAGTGAAAAAAGAAAAAATAATTTTTTATTCTTAAAATTATTTAAAAGACCACTGATGGCTTAAAGCAAAATATAAGGTATCTTCAGTATATGATGAAGTAAAATACCTGCAACAACCCACAAAGGATGAGAAATAAGGCAATAGAACCATAGTGTTTGTGATTAATTATTTTATGGAGCAAACAGCAGGAAGTGGAAAGAGTACAATGTAAATAAGAAGAGACAAAAATTAAGAGGAAAGTATGAAGAGATAGGTAAAAATTCAAAGTATGAAGTTTAAAGTAACTGAAAATAGAATCTGAAAGGTCATGAAGGCATATGGTCAGCATTAGAGAAATTTTTTAAAATAGCAAAAATATTTCCAATAGAGGAAATGAGGCAGAGTAATAAAAATTTAATGAATAAATAAAAAGAAGCCAGGAAAGGAAAAACAAAAACAAAATGAAACACCATAAGAGACAAAAAATATAGCAAAGTGATAGACTTATGCCAATCAAGCCTATAATCACATTTACTGTAAATGCACAAAAAACACAAAACTTCAGCTCCATAAGGTAATACAAAAGATGAGTGCTGATTCTGATTGGGTACCTATGTTGGAAGTACCTACTGATTCATGCTTCCTAAACCTTTCGAGAGCTGACATAAGGTTTCATCTTAGGGAAATTCCTTCTAATAATGGTGGAAAGCCTCAGATTACAAAGAAATGATTTGGAGATTTTGTGACCACATGCACAAGGCAGACGCCATACAACCAATTTTAATTGAATGGTAACTATCACTTATTTTGACTTTTGATAGAATGAGAAAAAGATCAAAAATGTTTTTATAACCATATTTTGTTTGAATAATGCTTTACCTAAAAGTGTAAGTTTTTTAATGATATAAAGGAAATTAAAATAATTGCCTTTATTTTCTCCAGTATCTTCAGTGAAATTAAATATCATCATTATAGGCCCTAAATTATTGTGTGTTTGTTTTGTGTGGCTAGATTTTTGCTTCATGTTCCATCTGTAAATACTTTTGAAGTCTTCACAGAACCATGTAACAAGCTACCTCATTACCCTGTTAATGATACCAACAGTGGTTTCATTTAACTTTTAAGAACAGATTACCCTCTTATCAAAATGCGAGAAAGTATTTATGATATTTAGAAATTTTATGTGACTGCATGGGCCTAGTCTTGGCAAGGTTTTCACCAATTCTCACAAACCTAAACATGTTTCATATGGCTGATTTCAAGAATTGCAATTTTAATTCCCAGGCCCAGAGGAAAGGGCTTTTGGGCTACCATCTGTCCTGCCGCTCCTGGCCCAGAGGTAGGGGTTTCTGATCCACCTACCACTGCTCCTGGTCCAGAGGAAGGGGCTTCCCGGTGACCATCACTCCCACCACTCCCAGCCCAGAGGAAAGAGCTTTTGGGATGTCTTCTGTCCTGCTGCTCCCGGCCCAGATGAAGGGGCTTCTGGGCCACCATCCCGACCACCACTCCTGGCCCCTGTCCCACCTCTCCTAGCTCAGAGGAGGTGAGCCTCCGGGCAGGTGCCAACAGCAGCCCCCCCCCCCAGTTGAAATGAGAAAACACGTAAATAAGTCTCAAAACCAGACTTCCAGATCACCTACA
>NW_004624769.1:5461589-5481997 GCF_000247695.1 Heterocephalus glaber
GTGAAGGGAGGTCTAGGAATGGGGAAAAAACAAGAACCAAGATGCATTATGTAAAGGTACAATTCCCAATGAGAAATGTAATTGCGTTGTATACCTACAATGTACCAATAAAAGAATTTAATACAAAAACAAAAAAAGAGAACGAAGGAAGAAACAAGGAAGGAAGGAAGGAAGGAAGGAAGGAAGCCATGCTGGGTTTTATTTTCAGTGAATCACCAGGCACATTTTTATTCTGACTTCAGAAATGATCTTCATATAATTTAAAATTAACTTCTCAAGTAAATTTCAATTGTATATATATAAATTAAAAACTAAAAAAATTCTGCAAACCAAAATTACGTTCAGGCTCCATCTTCTGTATTCTTTGAAGCAGACTGCAGTTGAAAAATCCAGTTAAAAGAGGACTTCTTAATTTTATCAATATAGACACCATTTTAATGCTATCTATATTGATGAAAACATTCTGATGTAATAGCTATTATGATTAAAATCAAATTACATACTTCTGTGTAATTCCACATGGCTATAAATTTGTGTACTGCAGTTAGAATACAATAAATCTCTTTCCAGAGCTGAGCTCCTGCTCATGGTCCTTTCTCATGATGATATGTTTTCTCCTTTTTTGTGGTGCTGGGATTGAGCCAAAGGCTTTATGCATGCTAGGCAAAAGCTGTACTACTGCGCTCCACTTCCAGGCCTCTTTTTCATGATTTTTGATCTCTGTGTACTGCAGAGAAAGATTTGGGGTTTGAGTGAGAGAGATATTAGACTTTAGCTTCTGAATACTTGATTATTAGCACAGTCCTGATTGGCTATTTTTCATCTCTGCTTTTTGGTTTAGGAAACTCATATCTGTTTTTGGCACTGGCCTTTTATCTTCCTTGGTCAATTTAATTTTAATATCTGTAATTCCTCTTCTATCAATGAGTGGAACTTCTCATCTCTTAGAAGTTCTCTTGTCTGCTTCTGATCTTTGGTACTTGATGTACTTGAAATATTTTTTGTGTAATATTTGCTATGAGTTATTTACTCATCTTTTCTATTTTTTCTGTTATTATGATTTTATGTCAATTTCATTATTATTAATGAACATTACACAGTGTACTATTTTCCATTATCTTTTGTACAAGATTCTTACATATGCCTGGCCATTCGTTTATTTCACTTAAAAATTTTAGAAGCATTTATATTTTAAGTATAGTAATAAAAGCAAGTAACAAGATACCCATATACCTGAGAAATACGGTTTTGATTCAGCTTATGTATTTATTTATGTATTTCTCTCTCTCTCCAAACACACACACTTCTATCTTTTACAAAATGTAACAATGCTTTCTTGTGCCCTTAAGCCCTCAGAATTTTTCCTTTCAGCTAGGTTGAGCAGTTCACCACAGATGTGATAGGAATACTTGCAAGGTTAGGGTTGAGCTTTGAGGACTCTTTGGTTTTATACCTTCATACTCTGTCAAATTACTTTTTATGACATGCAGGCTGATCCTAAATTTCATTCTCATTCATTTGTTTTAGTTTAGTATATTTATTAAATGCCTCCTATGAAACCAACTCTATGCAAGATTCTGGAGAAACTATAGTGAGGGTAGAACTAACCTTATTCCTTGCTGTAGGCCTGGGAACTTACAATCTGTCCAGGAAGGGATGTGACTCAAATGACTGAAGGGAACTTTGCAGGTAAGAGCTGTCCTTCTGTTTTCTTCACTGTTATTTCCAGAGATATAGAAAGCTATTAGATAGCTGAGTAACTGTTGTACAGTAAATGTTTTTTGAATGAATAAAGGGGGAAAAAGAAAAGTGTCTAGTAAAAGATGTTTAAATAAAAAAGAAGAGGAAGTATAGGAAGAAGAGAAAAAGAGGAAGGAGGATGAGGAGGAATAAAAAAGAAAAGAGGGAGAAGAAAGCCAAGCCTAGAAGGTTCCTTTTTTGCCTGAGGGTTTACAAGTCTTCCCTGAATAAGTGACACTTCAGATCAGATCTGAAAGCTGATGAGGGGTTGGTGGAGGTGGGGGAGAAACGTGTTCCAAACAGAGGGAATAACATGTTCAAAGGCCCTGTAGCTAGAAGTGGCCTCCAAAAGGCAGTTGATGTGGCTAGATGGACAAGTCGAGGTGAAAAGATCCTTTATAAGCCACAGAGACCTCACTGGTTGTGCATAGGAATTTTGTTTTTATACAAAAGCAATGAGAATAAAACAAAAACTTCATTTCTTTTGGAAATCCAATTATCTGGTTATAAGTCAATGGAATGTCATATTATTATTTACTTATTTATTAACTTACATTTACTAAAGAATGTGATGAATAATATACATTATGAATGCTGCAGCTTATTGAAATTTTCTCAGTTGTCAAATATTTGAAAACAGGGGTTATAGTGGAAGACAATAGAAAAGATCGTGGAAAGTAAATTCTTTTAATATTAATGTAATTTGCCTTAAACTATTCTTTAGCATTGAAAAGAAAAATATAAGTAGGCTGAATACCTCTTCTCACACATATAGCAACTCACTTGCAATGATAATGTTTGTGGAATGCTGCAAATGTTGGGAGAATACTGCATTTTTCAGATTCCTCCTTTTGCTTCACCATCATTGTAATAGCCCTGATGAAAACATGATCAGCCCTGCAGGTGATTGCTGCTTTCACAACCACAGTGACAGTAAATTTGCAGTGACACAGCCTGCTACGTGCCAGTTGTGCCTGTCCTGGTACATCTCTCAATCAGCTCTGTCTCTCTCCAGGCGGTATCCTCTTTGCATTACACACTTCTCTCTTGCTTCGCGATTCTGCTCTCTTGGATATTCCGACATTCCACTCCTGAAGCAGTTACCCAGGTATCGTCTTTCGCTTTCCTACTAATCCGTAGCCTCCTGAAGGACAGACCTGCCCAGAACTGTGCATTGTCACTTATCTCTGTGATTTGGGGCAGATTTTAAAATCTTACACAGCCAGTTTCATTATCTGAAAAATAATAATAACAAAAATGCTTCTGTGGAACATCTGCACACCAACGACTGTGTCTGCTCCTCACATCTCTGTGGTAGATGATAGCATTATTTTCATTTTAAGGATGTGAAATTCTGAGGTACTGAAAGATGACCTAATCCACCCAAGGCTATGGTAGATATGTGAGGAGGCTGGCACAAGATCTGGACTCCTAAATGCTCTACTGTACTCATCTTTGCTATTATGTAGTCATAAGAATCCATTCTTTCCCTATATTTTTGTGAGAGTTAAGTGAGATAATTTTTGTGAAAAGCTTCATACAGTAGCAGGCACAAATCTACTCTCTATAACTATGATTTATATTTTATTTGCAATGATATTTAATTTCTGCCATGTTCAGAAGAAAATAGGGAATTAATACAAAGGTTTTTGTCTGATCTGTACCTTTTGGTCTAATTTCAGAATTTCAATCTTAGTATAATTAAATGAATGGAAAGCCACATTCAGAATTATTGTGTCATGTTTTGCTTTTCTCTACAGCTCTGCACTATTTCTACGACTGCAAACTATATTCTATATAAATCTAAGTTTCTCTTTGAGTGGATTACAAGTGGAACTGACTTTTCCAATTACCTACTCAATTGACCTGGGACAAAAAAAGGTTAAAGTTCCCACCTAATATATGATCATTAAAGCTTTTCATGTAGCTTTTCAGACAAGGCAGTCTGGGAAAACCCTGAGACAACATCATTGTTGGTGCCAGACTGATAAAACATTTAGCATTTGTCAGTTACAGGAGAAGACATGTTGATATATTGATTAGATGTAATACCTCTCTTTGGACAAAAAGGAGAGAATTACTGTTCTTTAAAACATCAGACAGTACAAGGTAAATTTAAGCTTAGATAATGTAAAGACTTCTTTAAAGAACCAGATGTTTGAAATACATACCTATGTGTATGTTTGGGAGACTTGTACTGAGCAATGTTTTTTTTTTTTTTTGTACCAGGGATCGAACTCAGGTCCTTGCACTTGGGCAGCAGGGGGCAAAACCACTGAGTTAAATCCCCAGCCCCTCTGAGCAATTTTTGTACACTATCACTTTGCTGATTTTATGATTAATAATTTCACCAAGGATGATTTTCATTGCTGTGTTAGTTAAAGTTAAGTAAGAAAAGTTTTCAGAAACAAATATCATTTGCCTAGAAAATCAACTTTTTGGCTGTCTTTTCAATTTTGTAAACTGCCCCCCTCCCAGCAATTTCCAAAATGTTGCAAAAACAAACAGTGAGTAAATCCAATAATTGTCCTCCAAGATTTTGGTCTTAGTTGAAATCAATCATGTGGGCCATTTATCTCCTTTTTTGCTCTCCCTCCCCCAACCAGCAGGCTGGTGTGGATGGGTTACTTGAATAGCTTCATCCACATGTGTTTCAGTTTGGGGATCCTTGGCCATAATTGATGAAGGGTTGTTTTTCTTTAAGAAAAGATACACAGCATACTTTAAGAACTGTGAAACACAGCAACTTATGTGTAAATTCCATCTTTTAAATATTTTGCATAGTTAAAACAGTGGATTTATGCACCAGTATTCAGAGAGAGAAAATATCAGTATGTACTTCATAGTTCAGATTGACATTTTACTGCACATAGTACTGCAATGCACTAATCATACTTTTTATCATACTTTGAAAATTATGTATTACAGATATTATGTTGCATTATATTACTTTATATAAGAACAAAACCCTTAAAACCTTTTTCATTCTGAACTTACACTTTGATGTATGTAAAACAAACTACATTTGAGTTTTTATTTTCTCTTATGGGAACAAAAAAGAAATTTAGTTTTTCGTTTGTGTCTGAGGCTACAGACCATCTGATTTCAATATATATGGACAGTGCAAATTGAAGCTTAATTCCATCTATCCAATATAACTATTGCTGTTCCCTTTCTGTCTCTCTCTGCCTTTTAATTTTTTCTGTTGGAGAAGAAACTGTGGCATACAACAATTAGAAAAGTATTTAAAACTCCATATCTAGACCTGGCAGAGGCAAGATAAAACCCAAATTTTCTACATTTGACTAATGCTCTGTTTTCATTATAAAATAATTACTTATTTAACTATTGTTAATATAATTAGTTGCACTCAAGGAAAATGCAAATCAAAATTTACATTGTGTTTTGAAGTCTTCATTTAAAATAGATATTTGGTACCTTTTTCAGTTACACAAAGTAGAGAGAGGTTCATATGTTAATTAGATGTAATATTTAATTATGTAACACATTACATGATTATTTCCTTTCATTTTGAATGGCAAAATCTCTTTTTATAATCTTAGAGGGCTTGACTGAAGAACAACAAATTTGGAATATTTTCAAATTTTATTAAACTTTGCAGATCTCAGGATATTGCATGTTATATTTCTGTGAAATATTTTCTAATAAACAGTCGCATAATGTGTACCTGTTAACGTTAGTTTTGTGTCATATATTAACATTAGAGAGTGCAGATACCCAGAGGAACTGCCTATGTGCTAAAGTAGCTGTGACTCATGAATCCTCCTAGCTCTGATCTCATCTGGACTTGTCTTATCATAAACCAGTAGGGAGCAGGGATTGAGAGGCCTTTCCCAACTCATTCAGACACACAGGCCTGCTTTCTTGGCACTGCTAATGCCCAGATAAGCATTGCTGGTGGAAGCTGGGGCTTTACTGTGCTTTCTGGGGAAAAACACTAATGTGTTACATCCAACATCCACTTCTAATGACCTCAAGATACTCAAGGTTCAGTTAGTAACTAGCTGTTGGTGGACTTCAGATTTAGCCTAGATCCTGGATCACTTTACATTTTTATTCTAATAAGATTTTTTTAACTTTAATATTCTAATTAGAACACATAAAAAGAATTTGAGGCAACTCAAACAACTCGACTTTATCTTCAATGTCACAATGCTCCAAATTTCCAGTTGTTTCAGAATTAGCAATTGATACTAAGAATCAGACTTGGGGATTGTTGCCCAGAAATGTGAAATTATTCAGCTTTTATAAACTATTCTGATATAGATATTTAGTTTTACTGTACATGTTTACAGTGCTTTTCCTTTGCCAATTGGAGGAGACACTGGAGCTTAGTATAGACTCATGCAAAAGTTTTATAGGATGTCAGACAAAATGATTTTTTATTGAGGAAAGGTCAAACAAGTTGTGTTTTCTGTTTGTCACACTATACAATATAAGCGCCATGTTATAAAGATTCAGGGCTCTTACAAGAAGGCAAAGGCTAAGAATGGTGATTTAAGACTACATTATCCTGTTTCTAATTCCTTCTCTTTCTTCCTGCGGAAATGTAATTGCAGAAGCTGAGAGAAGGGTTTGGAGTGTGGGCTTCCATATCTGTCTTGGCGAGAGTCGTAAAGTCTGTTTTATGAGTCCTTCTCTAGTCTCATTCTACTTTTCCAAATTAAAGGAGACAGTATGACAATTCTACCAATCTCTGCTCTTACATCTTCATTTGCAAACTCAGCAGCAATATCAGTACCTGGCTTAGGTGACTCAGAGAAAACAATATTGAACTTAATGAATTATCCATGAAAATTCAGAACAATATCTTCTGAATTGAAATCAAAGCTACTTTTTCCAAAAAAGAAACAACCACAAAGTTACTGCTTTTTAAAGTGAATGCCTTCAATGTCATCTCAGTTTTATAAAGGAACATTGGAAGATGTTGATAATGTATGGAACTGGGTGAAAGGAACCATGAAATTACTATATCAATTTATTTTAGACTACATTTTACTTAGAGAATTGTCATAAAGATAGTATCAAAGTTTGTTAATATCCTTGCCCTGATAAAATTGTGATGTAATAGTGTTAAACCTGGTAGGAAATTTCAAATGCATTATTTCTGCCTAAGATTTAACAGAATGTTTTCAGGATGTGGGGTTTTGACCATGTCTATAATTTTAAGAATTAAGATATTTTTGTTTCTTAGCATATGTCATGCAAAGGGATTATATGAACTTGTCTGAAGAGTTTTCACCAATTGTATTTGGAACAAACGGGCCCTTCACAAATCAAGTTCCCCTTACCTGCAAAGGCTTTGTTGGAGAGCTGAGACTAAATCTCTACTCACATTGTCCCTTGATTATGCCTTCAAAGGACCACCCACTTCTGAGGGTGAGAGGCTAATTCTGTTCTCCCTGTCAGGCCCACTTTAGACCTTAAAAAAATAAGCATTTCATCTAAACCTTCTCAAACTAGACAGCATTTGTTAGGAACAATAGTTCTAACATTTGGAACAGACACAAGATTAAACCTTGGTACTATTTAAATGGGAAGAAAGATCAGAATTTATAGTTTATCTTACTGAAATCCCTTCAGTGAAGGAAAGAATGTGTGTGAGATTTAACTACAATGATTCTATGGTTAATGAGATGCCATTGATCAATTGGAGAGAAAAGTAATATCCTTTGACATATAAATCTTTATGCAGTTGTTATGGAATCTAAATCTATTCCTTTGCTGTAGTGAAACATTACTAATGAAAACCCAAAATATATTAACCTGCACAAAGAAATGAAATTTATTGCACAACTTTGCAAATCACAGTTAATTGAGTCACAAATGAAACTTCAAATAAAGGAAATAATGTGGTAATTGGGCCCTCATTTTGTATAATACACTTGTTGGCATACATTATGGGCTTGCTATCTTTTAAGAGTATTAAATCATTGTACAAGAACATTGCCAAAAAACTCTTCATTTCCTTTTAGTGACTTCTTATTGCCCTTAGTGGAAGTTTAATAGAAAAGGAAGGACATGATGCAGTTTTAATGACAGGAAACCCATGGCCTTCCAAATGAATAAACTCCATCACTTGCTGCCACAAAGTGTGCTAATTATTTCCTTTGATAAATTAAAAGCTGTAAAAGTCCAAAGTATATAAGTATGTGGTTTACAGTTATAATCTACCTGTCTGCATTATTGAAAGTTTATATTAACCTCATTATTTGATAAGCATTACTTTTTTATTCTAACAAATCGTATAGCGTGTGTTACACTTTTACTGATTTTATGGATTGCTAAATAAAGCAATATTCATGTTCTTTTAGGGTGCTAAAATTAAATATCAATCTATTTCCCTAATGTTAAACTTTGAGGATGAAGATAATTTATATTTGTGAAATGATGAAACAAAATCATGAGCCATTATATCCAAAATGTGAAGAATTAGAATTGTATAATTGATTTTTGTATTATTTTAAACACTAGTGAAATAATTTGGGAATAAAATATAACAATTCAATCATTGAACAAACTTTATTATGTGCCTCTATATGTTCTGTAGCAATTAATTTATTAATTCTACAAACATTTAATGCATACCATGAGTTCTAAGGATACAATAGTAGTTAAAATAGACTCCATCTTCATCTTACTAGGGTTTATTAGTGGCTAAGCCATCAATCTAGTGATTCTATAATTATAAACCTGGGACTGTGATCGGAGGTTTACAGTTTGATGAAAGCTTACTGACGGCGGTAGAAGAGCTGTCCTAGAGATTGTATTTCTCTGCTGTGGGCTGGAGAAGCCTAAGAGGCAGAACATGACTGCAGAAGGGCATGATGGAGTAAAAAGCTGCTTGCCTCATGGCACCCAGGAAACACAGAGGAAAGGAAAGAACTAGAAAGGAAGGCTGCATGAGGAGGAGAGCACCTGATGCACCCTTCAAAGATACACCCCAGTGACCTGCTTCCTACAACAGGGTCCCACCTCCTCATAGCTTATTCAGCCATGAACTCACTAATGAATTAGTCTCTTGATGGGGTTAGAGTCCTAATGATTCAGTCACCTTCTTAGACCCCCATCTCTGAACATTGCTGCACTGAGTATTAAGCCCTTGTATATGAGTCTTTGGGAGACACTTCATATTTAAACCATAACAATTGCATCGAGGTCCTGAGTGTATTCTTTCTTCAAGGTGGACGCATACTGCACTAGGACATGTGCATCATCAACTCCAGGGCCTGTGTGTCAAATTCATCCCTCTCAGGGTGAGCATCCAAATGCAGAAGCCACTTGCAGAGTACAGGACGGAGTCTGGGGAAAGTGCAGTGATGATGCAATGATGAAGGTGCAGGTAGAAGTCAGGTGATGCAACACGTTATCATTTTGTGGCAAATGAACAAGAATGGCTTCTACTAAGTTTACTCATATTAAATGAACCAATTTTACAACCTTAATTTTGCATAATTTCTAATAGTTTTCAAGTTCTAGGTAGCTTGCAAACCAAGTCAAACAAAATGCTTTGTTATAGTCACCTTTTGTGTTTTGTCTTTTTTTTATTCAATGGTGGTATCTCTTGTACTCTCAACTGCGTATTCTAATTCTGGAATGGCAAAAATGAAAAAGACACTGTAATTAATTTATCAGACATATATATGCAGTTAATAATACTTTACATACAGGTACAGTGGTTCTATTAGAATTTAAATATTTTATAATAATAATTCTATTTTTAACATAAAATAAGAATGTGCTTCACTTTGCCTTCAAAACCACTACTTATATCAAAACAAGAACTTAATTTAGGATGAATCAACACAAAATCAAATATAGATATCTAGTTATAATTAATTATGAGACATTGACTATTGACTAAATTTCACTGGAGGAATTCTGTTAAAGATTTTTTAAAATTTTCAATTCAGATCGCTTCTCGGCCTTTTGGCTAAGATAAAATGTAAAAATTTTCAATTCAGAAAGAAAGAAAAGGAAAGAAAAAGAAAGCTGCTAAGTTGTATTATAATTTAAATTTTTACAACAAAATTTAAACTCTTACACAAGACTTGTAAAGTCAACAGATAATAGTTTCATTTCACTGCTTTATTCTTTGTAAACAATTTTTTTTGAGTCGTGCTGGTGATCAAAACCAGGGCCTCTCCTCTGCTAAGCAACTACTCTATCACTGAGATACAACCTCAGCCCCCTTTTAAAAAATGTATGCAACATCCATGTTTTTTAAACCAAGGACTGTAAGAAGGGCTTAAGATAGCCAAAGAACACATCTTATTCCCTTTCCCCAATGTGCTCACTCACTTTGGGAGGATGGAAACATACTAGGTATTTAAGAGGATGAGACCTATGGGCAATAAAGTGACTGAACTGCAGGGGTCAAGGAAGATATCAGGACAGAGACTGTCCAGAGCATTGGAGCTGACCTAACAGAAACAGAGAAGGAGAACTTCCAACTGAGAGGATTAAAGGAACAGCAGAGAATAAAAAAGCGTGTTGCTAAAGCGCGAGTATGAGGAAGAGAAAAGCAAGAGCTGAGGCCAAAAAGTTTGGAGGCACTGCATCACGGGGAAGCTTAAAGGTCAAGAAGTGTGGACTTAACCTTGCTTGTGATAGGCAGCTATTGAAGAACTTTGCTTGAAAGCCAAGAAAGTGAGAGGTGATGACTCCTCAATCAAGGGTGACTGCTAGGCTTCCAGCTTGCATGATGGAATAGACCAGAAAAATGAGAAACAATGGATATTGAAATTATCAAGGCATTCATAAATTGAATTGGAAGAAATGAAGGTGCAAAAGAGAATTTTAGGAAATATAGACTTCACATAAAATGGCATTTGCTGATTCATCATTGTCCAGGACTTGTTAGTAAACTTTTTTTGTAAATCTCTTTTAGCAGCTTCTTGGTACAGTCCAGGACAAACTCTTCCTGGCATTTGCAGTGCATTTTCTATTATTCTATCTCTGCTCTTTTGCTTTGTAATTTCAGAGGGTCACTAATCCCACCCAAGCTCCACATACCTCAAGTCTAAATAAACCTAATCCTTTTAACTTCTACTTACAAAGACCTTATTTTGCAAACCATGAATCATTTCACTGTTTCTCTTGGGATCACATCCTGAGGGTCCACACCTGGTTTTTAAGGCCTTAAATCAGACACATTTCTCTACAACTGTGCCTTGCATGCAGTGGTGTTCAATAAGTTTCTTTTCAAAATGATAAAATCCTGAGGATGGTGGGAAGATTGTTTAGTAGCTCCCACATGATGGAATCCCATTTCTTTCATTTTATTATCAACATTTTTTCAAACATTAACACGGCATTGATGATTCATATATGACCCTCGGTAATGCTGTCTTTTGTTTGTGCTGCATTTGCGTGCAACCAGGGATTTATCATCATTTTTCCTCGTTTGCTCCTCCTTGATTACATTTTTAGTTCTTGTTACTTGTGTTTATTTTTCAAGGTCATTTGAAAGTATAATTATCTTCCCCATGTTGCTAAGCTTCCAACTAAGCTTGGTGCTACTTGAAACTTAATGAGCTCCTCCCAAATTCATCTATGTCATTAAAAAGTCATCAAATATTTCTAGCCCGAAGTGATTCCTTTGAAAAAACATTCACATCCTCTAAGCCATAATGCATTGTTAATATGTGACTCTTCTTAAATATTCTTAAAGCAAATGTTACTTTTATTTAGTAGCAAAAGGATTTAAAAATAGCTAATAAAATAATAATGTATGTCTGTGTACAATTGTGCTTTACAAAACCTTCCCTCCAACCCTGATTATACAATTTGCTAATTACAGAACTCTGTGAGACAGAAAGAAGAGAGGTTATCTTCATTCTTATTCCAAAGGGATGAAGCAAACACTCAGACTGAATGAAATACAGTCCCTTAGGTAGAATCAGTAAAACCAGTTCTTAAATACATACCTTCTAGCTTAAAAGCCAATGTTCTTGCTATACTATCATGCTGAATCACTTTGTTTGTACAATAAAATATAGCTTAAGATCAAGTTAAAACCTTTATTAAGAATTTCTGACAGTTGCATTGCAACAATGATTCCAATTCTCTTTCAATGCCAAATGGATAATTGATCTGCACAGTATACTTCAATTCAACTTGTGTGGATTGTACACTGTGTGTATAAGGTTAGATCTACACACTGACGGGTACATAGAATAATTGTAGTACTGTCATGAAGAAGGAGTGACCTTAAGAAATGTCTGGGGCGGGCCGGTGATTTAGCTCAGTGGTGCCGCCTCCTGCCTGGCAAACGAAGGTCCTGAGTTCGATCTCTGATACCAAAAAAAAAAGAAAGAAAGAAAAAAGAAAGAAAAAGAAATATCTGGAGCTATACACATCTTAATATAAAAACAAAAAGCACAAAGGTAGTAAGAAATAATAAAAGAAAAATTGTATAGTGTTATTCAGCATCTATCCATTTGCTATTTTAAATTTCTGTTCATTGCTTAAGAAAATAGCTCACTCCTTGAAGACAGATTCTATGTAGTCCACATTTGAGTCTTCAATCATACCTAGCAATTTCTGGACAAATAATATGGATTTTTCAAATATTTGTCAGTTTTGCTGGTTGAAATTTTCCTGTCTTTTTATTGAATTCTTCTTATTTAGTTCACTGCAATCCTAGGTTTAATGTGGAATATGTAGCTTTGTCTCTTGTTTTTTTGGATACTGGGGATCAAACTCAGGACCTTGCGCTTGAGAGGCAGGCACCAGAACCACTGAGCTAAATCCCCAGCCCCTGTCTCTTGTCAATGTACTGTAATACACAGGAAACACTGGCAAACACTTAAGATGCTCCACGAATAGAGCAGACTTGATTAGAGCACCAGGCTCTGATGTAAGTAAAGGAAAGCTTAGAAAAATAAGATTGGTCCATTTTATTGAAAACCTTGAAAGTCAAACAAAAAAGATTTGATGTGGTAAACAGGAAGGCTGATTTCAATTCCAAATAAAACCATTATCAAGGATAATGGTAAAGATAAGAAATGTTAATTGCGTCATCATCAGGGTTTTTTGTTACATGGTCATTTAAAGGAGGCATCAATTGGCTCACTTACTCATTTGATAAAAATTTTAGAGAGGAAATTACCTGCAAGAAAAAAAATACATGCAAGAAGTCTGGGTTTTGTAAACAATTAAAAAAAAAAATAGCTGAGGAGCCTGAGAAGCTTCCTAATAGTGTGATACATGAAAAGTCTCATTGTATCTCAATATTTAAGAATATCACTATCACATATTATTTATACCATAACACAGTAACATATCATTTAAAATATTTGGAAAAATATTTAATCATCTCATTACTGTATCCATGATATTAGAATTAGAGTTACTTTTTTATGATATTAAAAACATTCATGGGAGTACTCATGGTTGATTAGGTTCACACAGTGTTATGTTATTTCTCAAATGATTTGTTTGTTCTAAAGATTCTGTCTCCACAATTTACAAATGAATACATACTATGAAACTTTTATTATCACAGACCACAGTAAAGCTCATGAAGGTTAAGTTAGAGAACACTTATGTTTACTGAAGTGAGAAATAAGGTCATATTTATAAAGAGAGTTCTGAGAAGTAGTCCAGAATATTTGGATACGAAAGGCCAAGTAATAGAGACTTACTGTTTAAGCAGGAATTGAACATAATCATTACATTTGACAATTGGAGGCTAAATGTTATTGAAGTGGCAGAGTCAGGAAGAACAAGGAGACTGTCAGTAAGGAATGGTTGGCAAAGCTGGTAAAATGCTGGTACCGAAAATAGGAATGCAGAGAAGAAAAAGTTGCAGCAGTGACTTTCCTGGGGCCTGCCTTCCAGTGGGAGACGGGAATGAAAACGAAGTAGTACCACAGAGGAGATGATGGGTCAGAGAGTTGACAGGGAATTGGGAACACAGAGTGTGACAAAATATTGAGGATCTAAGAAGGCATCAAGGCAGGATGTGAGGCAGTTAAGGGAGAGAAAGCTAGATGCAGAGAAATATTAGTGGAAGAGGAGATGGGATTGGGCAAGTCTTCTGCTAAGATGCTTGTTCTAGAAATTTCAAATATTGGAATGATGAAGTTTCTTTGTATCTCAGGAAGTTGTACTGGGAGCACTTTGGAGCATAGAAGGAGAGGAGTCTGCTTATCAAGAAGCAAATAAACCAGCATGGAGGCAAGAGCCTGGGCTGTTGCTTATATTTAATAAATATTACTGTATAAAACATTCTGAGAATGGCCTCTCATACATAGTAAAGCTCCTGGGATTATTACTACTAGCATTGTGTGACTTCTATTTGTAATACTGCAGCAGACCCAGTGAGACATGATTAGAACATACAGTAATGACGGAAAAGTGATGAAGGAGAGGAAAGCTTGGGTTCTGGAAATACCGAGGAAGAGTATTGAAAGATATTTCTGATTAGATGAAAGGGAAAGGGAGAAGGAGGGATCTGACTTGTGCTTTAAGAATTTGTATTATGGCCTTTTAGTGGGTTGTGGAGGCAATCCAGCTAGAAGGTCATGATTGGCGATTTAAAAAAACATAGGATACAACAGAATAAAAAAGTATGTCAAACACCAAGTAATAAAATGTTATTTTGCAAAACTTTTATGAGGGCATTGAATACAAGAACTTTTTGGAGTACCTAAAGTGTGTCCATCTGGATGACTTCACCCCTTCAAGGTGAATGGCCCAGATTAGCTTGAAGTTCAAACTCCTGCAGGTGGATTCCAAAGGAGGTAATGAGGATCAGAAACTGAGAGAAGCCTGCTTATCATTGTCTTTTAAACCTGCTTATTAACAATCAGTCTTCTTTATGAGTTGTAGATATAAAGAAAAGGCAGATTTTTTCCCAGGAAAGCTTATCCAAAAGGTTTAAAGGAGTTAGGGGAGAGTATTCTCTTCTAATTGATTATCTTTCTCAAATTTTTAATGACATTATTATAATTTTTATTTTCATGTAGATTGACACTACAGTGGATCTATAGTGGCAGTTTTATAAATTAAGATATTCAACTCAACATCATTGTTCTAAGATCTCTGAAGATTTTTTCTACTATTAGAGAAATAATAGTTTGTTTAAGTGTAAGAAAGATGCAGCATATTCACCATTTTGCTTTCAAATTGCTAAAGATTTTGGTCAGATCACCACTTATTGTTATGAGGTCAAAGTCTATTGTATGGCTCAAAGGACAAAAATTGAACATAAATTTATTTTTAAAAGTAACTTGCAATCGTATGTCATGAATCCATTTTCATCTCAGTAATACAGCATGAACCCAGGTAACTCTCATGAACTGAAGAAAGTCTAAACTTCTAAACTACTAAAACCACTTGGGTATTGGAATGGGGGAAAGTAGGAAAATAACTTTAAAAATGATTGAATATACTATAAGATTTCTGATTTTACAACCTGTGTGTAGTTCCAGGATTCTCTTTTGGATCTTTCTTTTTCTCAACCCCAAGACCCAATCAGTTTCCAAACCTTATTAAGTTTTTCTTTGAAATCCTTCTTGATTCTGTCTCATCCTTCTTGTTCATGATGCTTTAGGGTGTAAGGATGAATTCTGCTCTACCTGGATCTTGTTCCTGGTGTTAACTTTCTGTCTTTTCCAGATAGTCCTTCACTAAACCACAGGTCCATCATCTCCAAGGGCTCCTTCTATGGGATCCCTTGCTTTGCTTAAAATTTCTTGATGAATTTCCATTGTCTACCTCTCAAATCTCAAATTTTGCCTCCAGAATCCTTTACAAGCTTTTCCCTATAAAGGGCTACTTTAAATTACCTTTTTTGAGATTTCCAGTATAGCCAAACTTATTGTCTCTCAAGTAGACTTTATCTTTTCTTTCTTCCAAGGTTTTTAAAGCTGATATATGTTGTAGCTCCCGGAATATCGCCCTGGTTGCAACCACAGATAGGCCATAAATTGTGTCTGAGACAAGGGAGGATACACATTCATACATTTGTTTTAAAGTGACTCATGCTCCTTGTATTCTTCCTTTACCTCATGCTTCTTGCATTTTTTCCTTTCTACATTCATCATCTTTCTTTCAACAAGATATTTAAATTTTTGAGATCAGACAGCAAGTCTTTCATCTTCTTAACTTTATTTTTCTGAGATGTACTTTGCATAGATATTTTTGATTGATTACAATGAAAAAGGAGTCTTTTTGGGTTTTGGGGTGCAAATGAGGTCATTATGATAGTCTAATTACTCAAGCATCACCTCTCAGTTCATTTATTTTGGAAAATGTTTTCCTAAAAGTAATTTCTTTCTTATTTTTTCCTTATCAGTATGATCTCCCTCCATCTCCACCTTGCCACCTGACATCAGTGGACCTATGCAGTGCTGTCGCTCTATCTCCTAGGTATTTCTCAGGTCTCTGATTGCATCTGCTGTGCATCCTTTTGGCCATTGTCTGGGTTTGAGTTCTCATATGTTCCACCTGGAACTTTCAGTACAGTATTTCTTCACATTAGCTGTCCTCCACATCTATGAGAATGAGCTATCATACAGATCTGCTTTGAAAACCTCACCTTCAACGTAAAGCGAAGAGTTCTCCAGAAGGTGAGAACACAGTGGCCCAGTTTGCATATAGAACATTCAGGGTTTCAATCCTGGATATGCAGAAAGCCACAAGGTAGATTTCTGGATTCAGGGAAGGGAACAAGCAGGGTGGGGGATGGAGGAAGAGTGGAGTAATGGAATTGAAATTAAGATGTTAAGTGCATGTACTAACTTCCCCAAATAGTCCCCATCATCATGTAATATTAACATGACTAATAAAAATGTAATAATAGAAATATTATTCTAAGTTTGTACTTTTTTAAAAACATAGTTGCATTATTTTTCCACTTTTTTTATTAGTGCATATCACTTATACAATAGCTTTTTTTTCAGGGGGAGTACTAGGGATTGAACTCAGAACTTTGCTCATGCTAGGCAAGCACTTTACCACCAAACTATCCCCCAGCCCTACTCTTCTGATTAGTGAAAGAAAAATATAGAGGGCATAAAAGAAACTATGGAGGTCAGTTTTTGTTGGTTTTTTTTTTTTTTGGTACCGGGGATCGAACTCGGAACCTTGTACTTGTGAGGCAGGCACCGGAACCACTGAGTTAAATCCCCAGGGCCCATGGAGGTAAGTTTTATAAAGAACCCTTTAGAGAAGGAAATATACCTACATAGTATTATTATTAATTTAGATTTTTTGTCTATTATGTATTTACCAATCCAAAGACATCAGTTGAACTTGTTAATTAATTGAGAATATTTTATTGCTGACTTGCTGAGTGGCAAGAAGGACTGATGCAACACTTTCTAACTTAGTATTACAACTGAGGTAAACTGTGAAGAACTACAAATGTTAATAGTGAATGCAAAAATATCCCTTTGATCAAAATGTATAATAGATAATGTGAATAGGAAGAAAAGGTCCAAAGGGGAAGGGGAACGGGAAGTAGAATGGGTAGGGGAAAGGAAAGAGGAGAAAGGAATAAATGTGAGAAAAGGAAAAAACGGAAACAAAGTCTTTGTAAATAGGGTTGGAGGGGTAGAAGGAAGGGCAGGGAAGAGGGAAAAAAATAAGACCCAAGATACATCATGTAAAGGTACAAGCACCCAGTGATGACTGTCATCATCTTGTACACCTAAAATGTACCAATAAACTTAATGAATTAAAAAAAAAGAATATCCCTCTGTATGATCTGTTGGGTTAGTGGAGTCTCCCTGGAACAAAGCAATTATCCACACTTATCTGAAAGTGGCCAGTATCATGCAGGGGAGGCATGCTAATATTTTGTTAAGATATGTTTTGTTTTTCCGTCAATGTGAGGACAGAGGAACAGAGTAAAGATGAAACCGTTTCCTTATGGCTCTTGGAACTAATTGAAAGATAGATTGTTCTTCGCAGTGATGTTGCTCATGCTACTTGATTAAGAATTTGAACACTTTTAGAAAAGTCAAATTTCAAAGGCTTATAACATTTTTAGAAAAACTAACTCTGGACTGAATCCTGACAAATTGTAGTTCAGGGTGAGAATAGATAATTACATGGGGAGAAGAACAGAAGTAGGCATGGGTAAGACTATGAAGAAACAGATTCACTTTGCAGAATTCTTTCTTTCTTGGAGATTTTCTCTAGTGAAAAACATCAAACTAAGCCTTAGACCTTAAGACTTACATGTACTAATCATGAGATAATGTGAAGTTTAACCAGTGTTTTCTGTTAAGGGACAAATTACTTTCAGTTTATTTAAGCAAAATACTTTCACAGTGATTTTACTGACTTTTTATTCTTTGCAAAAACTATGCACCTAGAGAAATTTTTAAAAGACAAGAGGAAATATAAACAAATGATAAATTAGGGGCAGGACCTTTGCTCTGGACACCTTGTTTTGTTGCAGCTGTATTTCATTTCTTTTTACTGCAATTTTAACAGTGGAGAGCTTGGCTGCTAGTTAGTGGGTTCCACTCCCCCTCTTTTTCAGGGAGAAGCAGGGCAAAGGAATTATGATGTGTGCCATATTGTAAAAGGAAACATTTGCTTAGACATCTGTAGCTGACATTTTTATGCAGGATCTTATGCTTTCAAGGCAATGAAAAGCTGGACAATGTTTTCCTTTTAGAGTGTGAGGAGGATCTCAAATTAAAATGGACCATACTTACTGATATCTGGTAAAAAAAAAAAATGGTATGTTTTGGTTCCTTTTCCCACTAGGTGCAAGTTGGCCACAAATACTGTATGATTAAAATTGCTACAGACCTGCAGTGCTCCTTGAACACACTACGGAGTTTGGATTCTTAGGGCTCTTTTTCCTTTTTCTAAGAGTTTAAAAAAGTATTTCTACTAGTGTTTTAGTAAATATATAAAGAAGTGGACTGTTCTTAGAGAATTCTGTTAATTTAGTTTTATTAGTTCATTATTCATCTATGTATTCAAAAATTTTCTTTTTTTATGCTCACTAGAGAATTACATTTTTTAACAAATTCAACACTTCATGCAAGGATCTTTGAGAATTGTCTTTGAGGGTTCCACAATCAGCTTTTGCCTCTGCCTGCAAAGTGTTTCTAGCTAAATTTTGTTCTCTTGGCTTCTCTTTACCCTGGATTGTTAGTTTGTAGATAAGCAAAGAGCTCAGAGCCTGGGACCCTCAGCTGAGCTGTTCTTGTGCATTCAAAAAATTTTTGTTGTAGATGTTAGGATCAGTTATCCAACTGGAGAAGTTGGGAATAAAATTCAAAATCATACTTTTTCATGTATGATTTAGAAATTTGTCAATTTATAAGTTTAAAAATGGTTAAACAGTACAGCTCCTCTCATAATCAGTAGTTAGCATTGATATAGTGACCAAATGAATAAGTTTTTATGTCATTCAAGACTTTTTAATTAAAGGATACTCTCTTTCTCATTCACAAACTGATCAAATGTCCTTGGTAATAATAGCTCCCACATTGAAATTTAACTTCATTTAAGTGAGATTATTTTCCTTTATTTTTCCTCAGTGCTTAATTTCATACATTCATTAAAAAAACATTGATTTTGAGCCTACTATAATATAAACCTACAAAGTCTTGGGAGAAATATATTTCGTGAAACATAAGTGATCCCTCTTTTCAAAGGTGTGTGGTTTAGTGGGATAGACAGGCATAAAACACATTCACCCCCACACACACAGGAATAATAAATGTAAGTGCTACATAGGGACAAAATCCCTCAGAGTCCTTCAGAGTCAATAATTTTGTTGTGGGAGTGGAAGGGGAGAGTCAGGGAAGATTCCTCTATGACGATGACTAGTAAGAGCTGGGAAGTGACCAGGGACTGGCCAGACAGAGCAGCCAGCCATATAGTGAGTAGGAGAGCAGTTCCAGGTGTGGTTGAAGATGTATATGGAGTAACACATGCAAGCCCGGGGCAAAAGTGAAATTTACCCTAAGCACTAAGAAATTTCATTATAGATTTTTAAAAAAATTTATTAGTACATGTTCATAGAACATGTACACATTCCTTGTGTGGAGTTGGTGCGCGTACATAACACTTCTGAATTCCTTTTTTCATACCCTTCCCTACACGCCATCACTGCTCCCCTTATCTCTTGATTCCCTTCCCATCTGAGAAAGAGCTATCTTCAGACTTCCAATTATCTATCTTTTATTTTGCTCGTCATTTCAAGATTTTTGAGCAAAGGGTAATCCACCTTTAAGTTCATTCAGCTATTGGAAGAAAAATTACAGGCTAGCACAGTACTTTAGGCCAGAAATTTTTGGCTTACTTCCAGGGAGAGTGGTAGTGAAAACATAAAAGATGAGATGGATAGTTGTAGTATGTTATATGGCTGAGTCTCAGATCTTGGTAATGGTTTGGACTTAAGAGTTAAGGGTGAGAGAAATGTCATCATTGCTGCCAGGGTTTTAAGGAACTTAGGTGGTTCTCGGTGTCATTTGTGGAGGAAAGGAAGACCAAAGGGGGTGAATATGGGATAGATGATCAAGAGATAAAATTTTAAATTGTTAAATTCAGGATGCCTATAGCCAAGTGATGATGTCACATATATAGGGATGGGGCCGGGGATTTAGCTCAGTGGTTCTGGCATCTGCCATGCAAGTGCAAGGACCGGAGTTTGATCCCTAGTACAA
>NW_004624769.1:5482097-5519106 GCF_000247695.1 Heterocephalus glaber
ATATATATATAGAGAGAGAGAGAGAGAGAGAGAGAGAGAGAGAGAGAGAGAGAATGTCTGGATTGGAAGTAGAGATTTATATATCCCCAGCACAGTCCATAGTTTCTGAAAGCAGAAGGAATGGATGAGACAGCTTAGTACAACATTTCCCAAGCTGGGATTGTAGGGGTCCTAGGGTAATTATTTAAAATATATATCCTTCTGGAGGAAAGATAGCCTCTTTAATAAATGGTGCTGGAAAAACTGGTTTTCAACTTGCCAAAGATTAAAACTAGACCTATATTTCTCACCATGCACTAAATTAAAATCTAAATGGATTAAAGTTATAAATATTAAAACAGAAACACTAAACCAGCTGGAAGAGAGGTTAGGAAGAACTCTTGAAGACATTGGTGTAGGAAAAGATTTTTATGAACAAAACTTCAGTTGCCCATGAACTAACACAAACAATCAACAAGTGGGATCTCTTCTTACTAAAAAGCTTCTGCACAGCAAGAGAAACCACCAACAGTGTGAAGAGACAACCCACAATGTGGGAAAACATTTTCACCAGCTGTAACTCAGACAAAGGTCTACTATCTAGAATCTATAAAGAACTTTAAAACGTCAGACCTCCCAAATTTAAAGACCCAGTCCCAAATTTAAAGACCCAGTCCAAAATTGGGCATCTGAAATGAACAAATATTTCTCAGACAAAGAAGTAGAAATAGCAAATCAACACGTGAAAAAAAGTTCAACATCACTAGTCATTCGAGGGATGCAAATGAAAACAATGCTTCGATTTCACCTCATCCCAGAAAGAATGATTGCTATCATGAAATCTATCAATAACAAATGCTGGCAGGGGTATGAGGAAAGAGGAACCCTACTCCACTGCTGATGGGAGTGTACACTGGTGCAACCACTGTGAAAATCAGCATGGAGATACCTCAAAGAACTAGGACTGGAAGTCCCATTTGACCCCGCTATTCCTCTGCTGGGGATCTTCCCCAAAGAATTAAAAGAATCATACCACAGTGATATATGTGCACCCATGTTCATAGCAGCACAATTTGTGATAGCTAAAATTTAGAAACAACCCACTTGCCCATCAACTGGAGACTGGATAAAGAAAATGTGTTTTTTTAAAAAAATAAAATGGAGTATTACTCAGACATGAAGAATGAGAAACTAGAGACATTTATACCTAAAGGATACACATTGAGGAGATACTCTTAAGTGAAATAAATAGGACACACATCTGTAAAGAAACCAAATAGTTTCTCTAGTGTAAGAAACTGATAGTGTAAACAAGGCTTAAAATGATTAAAATGAATAATTGATAATTTGAAATAGGAACTAAAGGTCCAAAGATGAAGGGGTGAAGGGAGGGGAAGGGGAAAGGAAAAGAGGGAAAGGAAAAACTATGAGAAAAGAAAAAAAAATGGAAATGAAATCTATGTAAATAGGGAAGGCCAGAGGGGGTGAAGGGTGCACAGGTAATGGGGAAAAAATAAGAACCAAGATATATCATGTACAAGTACAAACACCCAATAATAAATGCAAACGAATTGTATACCTAAAATGTACCAATAAAAGAACTTAAAAAAATAAAAGGTAAGGGAGAAAAAGATAGGGTGTGGGATGGAAGGAAGGTGGTAGAAATAAGCAAATATTAGAATTTTTGAAGTCTGAATCAAAATTGATGCTTTCAGCCACATCTGCTTACAGATTTAAAAAAGAGCCCTATCAGATGGCTTTATTTTACATTTTATATTACTTCTAAAGACATCGATAACTTTATTCAATATGAATTTTTATGTGTAAAACTATGTATGTTTTACCAAATCATAAGGTATGAGGCAAAGAGAATTACTTTCACTTTTCCTGCATTTAAAAGATTGTTTTCCTAGAATAAAACAGTGCCCAATGAGCCAAATAAAAGCATTTTGACCAATTCTAAAAACTAAGGATAAGAATCTGGGCTTCATAAATGGAAGCAATAGAAATCTTTCTGCTGTATGGCATTTGACAATTAGAATGTGATAATTTATCTTCATAAAATAAAAAGCAAATAAAAAGAAACTATTAAGTTTTCATATGAGTTGTGACATTCTTTTCTGTGAATTTCAGTATTGTATTTTTACTATATTATGCTTATGGTTAATTTCATTTTCTATAGTGCTATTAGAAAACCCTAGATAAGTCTTATTTAAAATTCTTGTTCCCAGTCAAGCTCAGACCATTGAAAGGAGGAGAAAATGCATCCGTACATTTTTACTTCAGATTATGTTTGTTAAAATCAAAGCAATCCTATAATTGTTTGCAGATTTAAAGTTTAGGTAAGTAATTAAACACTATGAACATATACACTAAATTTGCGATCTCTATGTGAGTGTCTGAAATTGGCTGAGTTATTTTATAATGTTTCATAGTTCTTCTTTCTGCTGTCACTATCTAGTGCTTGCTAAGCCATGTTATGTCTGCGTGACGTGCATTCTCCTCCTCTTTTGGCTCCATTCTCCCTTTTGAATCTTGACTTCTATCACTATTGTAGAAAGTCAGGAAATCAGTCAGAATAAAATGAAGCCCAAGAGATTTTTAAAAATAGCATTTATTTAGGATAGTAATTCCAGTGGCAGCAAATCCAGCAATAGCAAGGATACTTTCATTATGTAGGTCTGAATTCCTTGTCTTTCCTGCCACATATAAATGCAGAAGTAAAGAGTTAGCAGATTTATGATTTGCTCTGTCTCTGAGATGTTACTTTAAATACCTGGTTCATAATTCTCTAGAGTGAAATATCACCTAATGGGAGATCAAGGGGCTACGTTGACATTAGAACCAGAGTTAGGCTTCTGTGCACTGCGCAGCTCAGTTAATTTCTACAACTAAGGATGGAGTTCAAGTCTCAGAAAGATAATCAAAAAATCTGATTTTCATTTTGCCTAATTTCCAATTAAGGCACTGATTTCAATAATTTGTGATGTCTACTCAACAATGTACTGAGAAATTCATGGTATAACTATGGACTACATGGTTCAGAGGCATGTTGATGATGTTTAGACTGATAAATCTGAATATAATGAAATATGAAGACATACCAGAAACCTGGGAGAAGGACTAGCTATCAAATGGCATTTGGGTTTCATAGCAATAGCTATCTCTATTTAACCATTAACACTAATGACTAACACTTCCCATAATGGCTTTTGAATCTTCAATCATTTTATTTACATTGCTTTGCTTAACTTGCAAAGAATATATCTTATTCCTACTTAAATGGTATTTGTTTCATGAGTAGGATCACAAAAAAAATATAAAAAAATAGGAAGAGGACAGCTAACAGCAGAGAGAGGGTCCTGGTTGGCTTCATTTGAATCTGCATCCCCAGGATGTGAGGTTTATCTCCAGTTCAGGTGGAAGTGACAAAGGATGTGGAGCTAAATTAAGTTTCAGACATAAGAGTTCTAATCCTGATGCTCGTCATCGCTGAAATGTAGTGTCTTTATTTATAAAACTGAGGCAATAAAACCTTTTATCCTATTCCACAGGGTTTTTTGTAAAGATAAAATGAGATTTTGGAGAAAAAAATTCTATACAAATATAAAGCATTTCTTGCAAATTTGAAAATATTTTTTATTGAAATAGCCAAAGGAATAACATTTCAAAGAAAGGATGAACTTCAGGTATAAATAGGAATAAGAGTAGCATTGTAGTAGAAATTGAAGTAGTGGAATTAGCAGTAGTGATCATCATTTGTTGAACATCTGTGTTTGGTCTATTTTCAGTTGTGATCACAAAATATTTGAGTCTTTAAAAAAATTTATTTAGCTCTCAGTTTTTAAGACCAAAAGTCCAAGATTGGGTGGTACCATCTCTCAGCCTTCTGGTGAAAGCAGCATGGTAGACATTGTAGTGGCAGAAGCGGGTGCAGAAGAGATCAACAGTGACAGAAAGAACGCAGGTAAATAAATGTGAGAGTTATGTCAGAGCAAAACAAAAATGCAACTTTATAAAATGTTACTAGTTACAAAATATCACTGAACTTGAGAGATCTTTCACTCCAGATGAATGTGACCAGAATAAAAAATGACTAAGATTTGAAAAGACAGTTATTAACAATTTAAAAGTTAAAAAAATACTTAATTATGCAACCTTTCAGAACATTAAAGCTATGTTCTTAAAAGATCATAATTATATAGTATAAAAAACCCAAATAATCAGTGATAATGTCCATTGTAGGATATTACTAAGAGAAAAATTTTATTGCAATGTCTATTTAACTATATGTAGGTTTAAATAAATTAGTCATCTCAACAAATGTGAAGATTACTAATAGACAATTCATCGAAAAACTCTTACAACCAATAAAATGATAAAATCTCATAATCAAAACACTTCAATTAAAAATAAATATCATTTTTTACCTATCAAGAGGCCAAAAGCTTAAAAAATGAAACTTGAGAAGGCTGTCTGAGCCTGGCTGCCTAGCTGCTGATAAAAGGAAGGTGACAGATGTGATCTGCATAAAAAGATATTTGGAAATGTCAACAAGTAACTTCAAAAGTTTTAGATTTTGATTCAGTAATTCTATTTCTAATAAAGAAAAAACATAGGTTAAGTATAAATTGTTTTTATTTTTATTAAATTTAAGAGAAGGCATAGAATTTAATTTTTGTTCATAAGCTTTTACATTTCTAAATTTTGTAAGTGAGCAGTTAATGAGAAGCTCATATGAAATTATTCATAGGCATATGAAGTTCAAATAAATTGAGTGATGCTAAGCAATAAACAGTTTTGTCTGTTCATTAGACCATTTTGTCTGTCTCCAATAGACCATTTAATTTATAAGAATAAAATGATTATAATGTCTAAAAAGAATTTTAGATGACATTAGATTTGGCTGTAGGTAGATTCTGAGATTGTCAAATACTACATTTTTTAAGTGTTTAAAATCTATTATGATTACCACTGCTTTCTTTTCCTGGAAGTAAAATTTACACTTTATCTTAATTTTATTGTTATGTTTCCTTAGTTGCTCAAATAATCTATGCTCAGAGAGATAATATTTTGGCAATTTATGATGGTTGTTTCTTTCTTCATAGTCATTTTAGAAGTAAATCCTTCAAGAGATCATTTTTTTAGCTTACTTTTTCATTATTTCCAGAGGCAAAAGCTGGCAGGGCAATTTATAATTCAATTTTTGCTAAGTCCATGACACCCAATATATATGTCAGGCATTTCAACGGCAGGGTATTTTAGGGATAGGTGATAAATTGTGTTGATTATAAGTGCAAGCTGTTCTTCTAAAACATCATATCAGAAAGAAGGTAAGTATTATTAGGAAAATGTAATGTATCTGTAGATTGTCCAGAAACATCAGAGATAATCACTTCATATGAATATATTCCCCTTGGCGCAATATAGCAACACACTAAGGTTCTCACTGTGTTTTCGATAGCACTCATCTGGAGAAAGGGAAAAAAGACCCTATCAGTTCACAAACCTATCATGGGCTGGTAGTCTTTCAGCAGCCACATAGCTCTTAGTGCTGCAATAACTCATCCCTGCCAGAAATACCTCCCCCTGAAACCTGAAACATGGTCCTAATCATTTTAGGACCATGTTGGTATACATGTGTAGTATAAATATTATTTTATAATTTAATCTCCTCTAGTATTTTTAAACATCCTTTCAGTGTTCCAGGTATTTCCCTGTGTGATATGCGTGGCTCAAGCAAAACCATGCAATCCCTTAGGTTTTCTGTTAAAAATGCTGAAAAGTGGACAATTGAAATATAAAGTCTGCTCTGGTGGTAGACATGCATGTGTGGGTGTGTGTCACACACATGCTACAGTTAAGTTTGGCATTCTATTAATGAGTGGAGTAATTTAGTAAAGCATACTGCTAAGTTAGTCCAGGCCCAAGCCTACAGGATAGGGAATGGAGCCTTTCACCTCCAGGTCAATGGTTTCTGTTTAATCGGGCTGTTAATGACTAAAAGTCATTGTTTCCATCTGAGAGTTGTTTGGCCTCAATGTGGAGTAAGTTGGTGGTCTGCTATCAGTTTCTTACGTGCAAATGTATAGATCCCCAAATCCACTGCTGCTTTTTGCTACCCTGTTGAGAAACTCAGTAAAACCATACTATTTGAAGGAAATGACAAAATAACTCTGTCTCAGTCAGAGCATACCTCAAAAAGGAAATCTATTCCTAAAGAGAAAAAAATTACATTAACACAATGATGTGAAATAATGTAAGATTTGTGAATTCACTTTCACTGCTCATAGGTTTTTTGTTTGTAGGTACTATCCATTAATTTATTTGAAGCTCAGAGTTAATGTATGATACAACCCAGGTTGAAAATAATATTTTAAAGTCATAGAAAAGGCTTGAGGAGAGAGCGTTTATGAAGATCAAGAGATGGGATAAGGCAGAAAATTCAATGATATCTCATGAAGAATGTCAGCATGAAGAAAATCAAAAAGGTAGGAATTAAATTAGCACAGTGTGATCATAGAATATATTACATACATTTTACATATGTGTTCACAGAAGAATCAACTAAAACAAGTTTTGACATACACAACTAACTGCATTCATAAATGTCTGTGTGTTCATACAGACTAAGGTTATGTTAAAACTAATGAATTATTTCTTGGTGTTCTTTCAACAGGCAACATAACCTTAAAAAGCTATTAAGAATAAAACATATAGTATAATAGATAATGTGAAATAGGAAGAAAAGGTTCAAAGGGGAAGAGGAACTGGGGGATGGGTGAAAGGAAAGAAAAAATGGAAACAAAGCATTTGGAAATAGGGAGGGGTGGAAGGGTAGAAGGGAAGGAAGGGGAATGGGAAAAACAAGAACCAAGATACATCATGTACAGGTACAAATTCCCGATGATGAATGTGATCATAAGGTATACCTAAAATGTACCAACAAACTTTATGAATAAAAAAGAATAAAACATATGAATACTTGGGAGGAAACAGATGTGAAACTACTGCTGGAAATAGTAAGAAATATAAAACCCTCCTTTGTGTCATAGGAGAAGTAGTTTCTTTTAAATACTATTTTAAAAAAATATATATGTATATATAATTGATCCAAATCATCACAATTAAGAGTCTTGACTGGTAAATCTCTAAATACATCAAGCAAGTTTAGAACAGCATAAGTAAATTATTTATTCTTCAAAAGAAGTACTAAAGCATATGAATTCCATAAGATGAACGATTTTATTGTAGAAATAAGGGGCAGCTCCTGCCTCACAAGTGCAAGGTCATGAGTTCGATCCCCGATACAAAAAAAAAAAAGATTTCTACCATTCATTTTAGAAATAAGACTAATATTTCTTATTATTCTTCAGGGAATATTAGATAATATTTAGGGAAAGGATTTGCGTATGTATGAAGCTGTTAGAAAACCATCAATATTGTTAGCTCAGTGGTAGAGCCCTTGCCTACCAGGTACAGGTCCTTGGTTTCCCTGGATTCAATCTTCCGCACTCGAAGAAGGAAGGGGGGAGGAGATTCGAGAGGAGAGGAGAGGAAGAAGAAGAAGAAAAATGGAAGGAGGGAGAGGAAGAAGAAAGAAAAAAGAAGAACAAGGAGGAGGAGTCAGAAAATCGTACTAGAGGAAAAGAAAACATTGATCTAATCTCTAGAAAGACTTCTAAGTGGAAATAATTTTTGTGGGTGCTTTGAAATGTGCCTTATTTGCATCTGAAGTGATAGTTTAAGGAACATGCCTAGGATTATCATTTCATTTGAATGTAACAGGAATGATATTTTTGAAATATTTTCCAATGCATGAATATCAATTACTATTATACTAAGTATAGCAGTTGGAACTCGAAATGTTTAATGGGGCTGTTTAAAGTGGTATGAGCAGAGATGAGCACATGCTATGTCCAGATTTGGTAGGTCCAATCAATGAAACACTCTAAAATTGATAACCATGAGTGGAGTTTGATGAAACACAGTCCTAGAAAACACGATAGTAAAGAAATTACTATTTATAAAGACAATATGGAAGAAAACTTTTAGTATAAGATAAACCAGACCTAATGAGTTAAATTGTTCCAGCCATTTGGCCCTTTATTATAATCTATATAATTTGGTTTGGTTGATGTGGCTTTTTGAGTTATTCATGCTACAAATAATAGATGCACATAAACTTCTTGAGGGGAAGTATAGACCTTCATAGTGAACTGTATTTTAATGCAGCTAGTTTTCACTAGAATTGGCTTAAGCCTTTTTGTACAAATTACAAAGTTCTGTCCTTTCCAAACTCTTGTATATTTACCCATAAATAGCCATAAAAAACATGTCTGAGTGAAACGTGATTGGCAGAACTTTGGATCTAATTCACATTTCCCCTATCTAATGCACATTCTGGCTCATAGATCCACAGAAAAGACTGATGAAGCATTATCATTTTTCAGCCGTTATTTTCACATAGATATTTATAGAAACATGAAAAAAGCAGAAAAAAATCTGTATGCCTGTAGGAAATCAAATCCATAGGAAAAATAAAGGTTGATGAGCAATTTTGTCTGATTGATAAAGGAAAGAGAAAAGGACTGAGCCTTGAGTCACTCTGAACATATACAAAATTAGGATAGAAATGACCAATTATCAAAATTGACTGATCATGAGGGACCACTGAGGAAGGAAAACTTAAGCAGTTTCTTTTCACTGAGAATCCAAGAGAAGAGAGTGTTTGGTTTCAAAGGAGAGGTGAGAAACAATATCTTGGAGAAAAAGTGGGGTGAAGGATATTCTAGGACTTCAACATCTGTGTACAGATTCTGACAGGAAGGATGCAGTAGACATGACATGGAAAAGAAAGAAAATTTTATCCCAAAGTAGTTTTGTTTTTTATATGTTATATGTATACCAATATTTATTATGTGAGAAATTATTATATTCATTATTCAAATGTTGACTTATTAAATTATTTAAAACTAGCCAAAATAAATCCATTACATAGGAATATGAATAATGTTTTATGTTAAAAAACTGTATTTTTCAAAATAAAAATATACTAGTGATAAGAATATGATTGTTTTATAAGTTTTCAAATTTCTTTACCATTGTGCTTAATAAAACAACTAGATTTTCACATCTCCCTCTGTATTCAATAGGTTGGCATATTTTGTTTCAGTTCATATGTATGAAAAAAATTTGACCTCACACAGATAAGTAGTGAGATAAAGGAAGAAGTATCAGTATGCTTTGTGATACTGCACTAAAATTCATGTTGTGGTGGTTTCTTAAAGATGAGTTGCAATGTAGAATCTGAAAAAACAGACTTTGATACTGTAAAATCCATGTGTCTACATGACTTAATCTAGTTATGCAGATTTTCTACATATTGACAGATTTTATTATACAATGTCGAAAAAATCACGTTTGTTAATATTATCACTGATTTCATCCAAAGCATCTTGAGGCTGGGGATTTAGCTCAGTGTTTCTGTCACCAGCCTTGCAAGCGCAAGGTCCCGAGTTTGATCCCCAGTACCAAAAGAGAAAAATCATCTTGAAGTATTGGGATGATATTGAGCTTATCACGGTAGCTACAAGTTTCCCAAAACTCTGATACTCACTTTGAAAGTTCACACTCTGTCATTGGCAAAAAAGTAACTTCTGTTTTCCTTGACATGACAATTTCTCTTAGTTCATTTTTCAAGAAAATGTCTCCATATATCTACACCTGAAAAACCATAGTTTGGCCATCCTTGTTTTCGGGAAAATGATGTTTTGTGAGAAAACCTCTCAATGCAAACAACCACATACATGTTTCTCCTCCAGACAACTATCATTGTTCACTATGAAGGAAAAGTGTTTTTCCTGCACTTCCCATTATGGGTGACAATGTATTAAATAGGTGTGTGCTCCAGGTTTTAGGTTTATTAAAAGCATTAACTGTTGCACCTTATCAAAGTCATTCTTAAGTGAAGCTAGCATTTATTTTTATGTGGAAGTCTGGGGATAAGTAAAGATGGCTGACAGGGCGTGATACAGACACAGCTTTGACTGGAGCTCAGTTATTCATGATTCTACCATTGATTTTAGCTATTAATTATTGCAAGTTAAAAAGTCATTGTCTTGTTATTAGTATGAAAATGGTTTTACTCTTTCTTGTGGAATCCATGAAAATTTCTCATGAACTTTCAGGTCCACTGGCTACATTTTAAAAATTGCCACTCTTAAGAATTTATTATATAATAGAGGCAGAATTTAAATAAGTATGAAAAATATTATTAAATAAATATTTCTAGGGATTTCAGAAATCCATTGGAAAAGTAAGAGCTATATATGTACCTGATATTATACGAACTTCTTTTCTTGAGCTGGGAGTCATGGTGTGTAATCCAAGCTGGTCTCAGACTCCTGGGCTCCAGTGATCCTCCAGTCTCAGCCTTCTGAGTAGCTGTGACCACAATAGTGTGCAACTCCATGTCCAGCCATACAGCTTGAATTTAATAAATTAAATACCTACATATTTATACTTAGTTATCTGAAACTATTAGTAAATGTAAGTGAAATTATATCTCATTGGGAATAATACTTTACTCTGCATAAACAAACAAACAAACAGAAACCTAAAAGAAAATATGAAGAGATTCTTCTACAACAAATTGAAATCCTTTTTATATATCAAAATATTTCTATGGACTCACAAATTCCACAGATTTCCACTGCCAAAACCACATAAATATTCCCAGCTTCAACCTGTCATATGCCTATCTCTGTTGCAGACCCATACACTATTTCTTTGAGTGTGTGCATTAAAATCTCCATCTAATAAATCTCTTTATGCCTCTTAAAAAGTTTGTGTCTACAGAAATATAAACAAAATGAAGAACTAAGAAAACATTATTTGCAACATACATAATGGATAAAGAGTTGTATTCTTTTATGTATAATGTGCTTTTATGAATTAGAAAAAAGAAAAAAGATAATGACATAATTCTCAACAAAAGAACTGTTAGTGACCAATGAACACATGAAAAGTAATATTCCATCTTTTTATTAGACAAGTGCTTTCAAATAAAAATTGGTGAACATGAGAAAAATGGTATTGTTATTATCTATTGTTGTATAATAACGTACTCCAAATTTAAAACTGTTACTTACAGTTTATGTGCATCAAGAATGTGGGGGCAGTTAATTTTCTTAGTGGCAAAAATTGGTGGGATCCTTTGTAGAATAAGCTATTGCAGTCATTCCAGGGTCTTTAGTGGTAAAAGCTGTGGGGTGTATGGTGGCTGCAAGGTGAGCTGAGGTCCTCAGCACAGAAAGCTACTAGAGTCCCATGTAGAGGAGGGCACTGGAGACCACATTGGTTCCTATATGTGGCCAGCACTTGTAGATCCCATCCTTCCTCTTAGTTCCAGCCATTTCCGGACATCTCACCCGTGTCAGCCTTTCCTGGGATTTAGGTGGGATGAGACTAAAAGCATTTGCATGGGCTTTGTCCCAGTAGGCTGGTTAAGGAGATTTTTGAGCCCAGAAATAAATCTAAATACAAATAGAAATCTCTTTTTACCATAATTTTGGTATTTCATGTCACTGAAACCGATGGTCATCTTACTGAATGTGCTTGAGATGACCAACTAATTGCTCTTGTTATTTATTGTCTTAGTTACTTTTCTCTTGTTGCTGAGACAAAATACCAGACACTCAAAGTTAAAGGAGGAAAGGTTTGTTTAGCTCACAGTTTGTAGGGGTTTCAGTCCATAATTGGCTGACTCCAAGGCAGAGTGGCATATGGGAGAGAGGCAACAGTTCATGGTGGGCAGAACAGAGCAAAGCAACAAGGGACCTTAACAGCATCTTTCTACTCATTTTATCCAGACTGCTTAGAACAGGTAACACTCACACCCTTAATCCTAGTGCCCTTGAGCCTAGCATTGCACCATGAACCAATTCCAGTGTCACACACTATAGATCCAGCTACCTCTGAAAAAGACCCACCTATGACTGCCTGAGGCTTTAGGGGGACATCTAGAGATAAGCCATAAGATTTATGTTATTATACTTAGATCTTAAAAGGAAAACGAATGTAGCCTGCCATTTTTAATCTAATTTAAATGTGTTTTTATCTTAAAAATCAGATATTATAAAAAGGATAAAGTAAATGGCAAACAAAAATAATACAAAAAGTAGTTTTAAGGAAAACAAAGAAATATTGAAGTATTTGGGGCAATTTTTCTGATGCAAGACTTCTCATGAATTTACAATCATGACTAAGACTGAAGGGTCCTTTTAAGCTCACTCATGTGGCTGTTGGCAAGCTTTAATTACTCTTGGGTCATTAGACTAAGGGCTTTAATTCCTTGTCATGTCATGTACATCTTTTACTTGGGCTGCCAATAGCTTGGTGGCTTGTTTAGCCCAGGGGAAATAATGAAAGCAAAAGCGATTGAAGTAATGACAAGATACAGGCAGCCTTCATTTAACTGAACTTCTGAAGTCAAATGATAGCCCAATACTTTTGCCATCTTTTTGTTAGAAGCAAGTCACCAAATGCAGCCACACTAAAATGGGCCTACCTCCCAGCAGGGAGAATCATTGAAGATCATTTTAAAGGCTGTATAACACAATGGCATCGTCTAGGATGGCCAGAGAGCAAAGGAACAGGTAGGAGAAGGTATTGCTTCCATCTCTCTGGATACACACCAGCAATGCAGTCATCTCACAGGTATCTGGAGGCTATCAGTTTCAGGACCCCCAGAAATACCCAAATCCCTGGATATCCAGGTTCTTTATATAAAATGATATGCTATTGGCGTATAACTTTACATATCCTTCCTAATACTTTAAATCATCTCTAAATTACTTATGATACTTAATATAGTAGAAAGGCTGTATATAATTGTTTAATTGCTTAAATAATGACAAGGGGGAAAAGTCTGTACATATTCAGTATAGGTGCATTCTTTCTGAGTATTTTTGATCCAAGATTGGATTAGTGGACACAGAACTTGTAGATACAGCATGCTGACCTTACTTATTAAATATTTTAACATCTTCTTGAGATACACCAATTCTGCCTATAAAAAATAGTGAATATAAGGAACATAAAAAGTGTATAAATTAGAATGTAAACATTTGGAAGAAACCCAAATGCTTAGAGATTCAAGATAATTTATTACACAATCTAGGAATATACAATTTGCCTCTGTTACAAATGTTTTAAATTTTTTTTGAGAGAGGGTTTTGATAAGTTGCCCAGACTGGCCTTAACTTGCAATCCTACCACCTCAGGCTCCCAAATAGGTACAATTACAGGCATGTGCCACTATTCCCAGCTTGAAAAACTTTTAATAATAAGGGAAATTATTTGCAACTGATAGCTTGTTGGAGCTATATATGCAATATGATGATATTTTTCTGAAACTTCATGTTTATATACATAGAAACCAGTTTTAAAAGGATAGAATCCTAAATGTTAACAGTGATTTCTTTTGAGTGGCAGTGTTGTAGAAACTTGTTTTATCCCTATTTTTCTATATTCTCTAATTTTTCTAAACTGGGCCAATGTTACATAGACACTCAGAATAACATACTCTAGTAAAAGCACTATGAGAAAAAACAGAAGTAATATTTAAAAAAAAACAGAAAAAATAACTTAGAAATGATTCTGAGATCAATTTCTAAAATGCTATATGAAACTCTATGATTATGTTTTAAGCAGTTGTAATTCCTTTTCCTTAGGATTATTCCGTAGGATACTCATTAGAATAACACATGAGCTGAATAGCATCGATGCTTTAAATACGCAGTTTTAAAGGAAATTTGTGCTGAAGAACATAAGTGTGTGCAACGAAAGTTGTCAATAGTCCAAAAGTTTACTATTGAAAAGTAAATCATCATTTATTCTTGGATTCCTAAAAAAGCAGACAAATGATAGGCTTTTCATTGAATGAATGCCCTTTCTTTAGCAAGGCACAAATTAAGTGATTTAAGAAGTTGCTTCCAGTCTTAATATGGTGGTTTGGGCCAATTTGATTGGCATTCTATCCGCTAGTTTTGTTGGTAGGAAAGAAGGGTAATTCAAGATCCATGGACATTAGTTAAAGCACAGTGTTCAAGCCACTCTGAGTGGCTTCTAGTACCATCCACTTGCCCCAAGAGAAGCATGTTTCATGGTGACAGTGTTTTCTGAAAACTCTTTATAACATCTTTTTGCTGAGTACATACCATTTGTAAGGGAGCACTTTTGAAACAGAAGATGATTTTAAAATTGTTTCTTAAGACATAAGCATGTTAATTCAGATTAGAGCTGACTAGCTTCAAGCAAGCAGACAAACACATACAAATACGTTCTTTAGGAGTTATTGTGGAAATCCTCCTAAGAACGTTGTATTCTATGACATGTTCTCATATGATACATTCAAAGATTAGGTTTCATCTGGAGTTCCACAATTGCCCCGTTATGATGGTTTTTAGTAGCTGGCCCATTGTAATGTATCTTTGGAGAGTGTTTATTATATTTTAAAATTTGGATCTGAATCCATCCCCAAGCTTAATACTGACATTCACAAGGGCTTGTTGGCTCTATCTCAGGCTAGAGAAAGCTCTTATTGTGGTCACCTCAACTGAGCCAACTATTAATAATGTCAGAATACCATTCTGCAAAGCAAGGCAATACTTAGTCAAAGTGATTCATATTAGCTGAGCATGAGCAAAGAAATCTGAACAGGCTATTTCAGAATCTTGGACTGCCATTGAATCCATTGCTCTTGTGAACACAGAAGAAAACATCAGAGTTCATGCTCCTGGCTGTTCAGACTTTTTCGTAAATGTTTCACTGTGTCCCAAGGAAAAGACAGAGTGTTTTAATGTGGGAAATGGAACCTTCTGTGCTGTCTGTTCGGCAGAAAAGAATGTAGTTTGTAAAATATTACTTTTTGAACTTCCTGTATGGTATTTATACAATTGTGACTCTTTAAAAGACTAAATTGTGTATGACTAAAACAGACACTGATAGACCCAATTTCCCATGTGAGAGAAGTGTTCTTCACCACCCCTGTACTGTTTCCTTTCTGAGGTGCATTCTTGCCCAAGACTGTCTCATTCCATACTCAGCAAATCTCTGGCAGCAAAGTGTTAGGCATGGGTGCCATTTCTCCACTTACTATGCTGCTATACAATTATATTCTACCAAGACTGTGTTTGTCATTTAGGGTGAAAAGTAAGATCTTGGATGAGACAAAACTGGAATCTGAGCTTCGGTTTGAGTTCACATCTCTGAATCTCAGTTTCCTCATTGTAAAAGGGAGATAACACCTTATGAGGAGCATTAAAGATTAAGAATGTGAGTATAAGGTCTCGTAATTAGTAGGTGCTCAAGAAATGGTACTATTTGTTCTGACAACCAGAATAAGAGATTTTATTTCATTTGGATGTGAAAAATGTATTCAGTTGATGAAAATGCTTTAATGAACTTTTGAAGATTGGAAGAGGCTCAAGACGATCTTTATGGGTGGAGCGGGTGAAGGGAGGGCTGGGAATGGGGAAAAAATAAGAACCAAGATACATCATGTAAAGGTACAAGTTCCCAATGAGAAATGTAAATGTATTGTATACCTAAAATGTACCAATAAAAGAATTTAAGGGGAAAAAAAAGACCACCTTTATGTATACTTCCAAATATATGTCAGTGAGAACAGGAAGAACAGATAAAACAATGTTCTTCATTTAAAAAGAACTTACAACCCCTAATGAGAAAAACATTTTATGTGGTGATCTAGAGTACAATACATAGACATAACATAAGCATATAATTGAAATGAAAATTTAGTGAAACAATACTCTTCTACATGTGAAATAATCTAATATTTTATATTTTCTTCCCTTCTAGTAACAATCAACTAAGTTGATTTTACACCCACTAATAGTTTATCATAGTACCTTAAAAATATTGATTCAAAGGAGAATAAATTTATTTACTACACAAGTTTGTTTTGTATCGACTAGTAGGTATGATTTCATTTTACCTATTTCTTAACTTCAAATTACAGTAACTAGTGTTTTCCTCAAGGATGGGACAAGGAAGTTAATAACTCCTAAGTATCTGTGATGTGCCAGATATTACCTACATTGTTCTACAGATATTGTGGACTCTTTTAAAAGTCACAAGAATTTTATCATCTTCATTTTACAGATAATGAAACCAAAATTGCAAGAGATAAAGTACCTTACTCAGAATTCACTCATAGATTTTCTGTATTCCTAAATTTGTCACATCTAGAACAGTGACACGTCTGTAAGCTTTTAATCTCATGTATTATTCTCTTTAAATAAACTTATTCATTTTTTATTATTTACAAATACAATTTCGGTTTCAATTATAACATAAAAGTGTAGGGAAAATATCACATGTTTATTTTACTTCATATAATCTGAATAAAGAGTAGCCTTCTGAAATGTTAGAATAATATGACTAATTCTTAATGAAGCATAACTCACTGACAATGACTTTTTTGTTCTATCATTCTAAATACAATACTTTTGAAAAAAGCATTCCCTTTAAAAAATTTTTTTAGAAAAGATAATACAAGAACCTGTATTTTTCATTTACATAGTTTAAAATAAGCTCAACTTTGATCATACAATCATAAACTGAGAAGAATTTTAGTTTGATTCCAGTGTTTGAAAGGATGATCAAACTCCAAGTTTATTTTTTCATAGTTTTATTTTCTCCTACAGATTGTTCTCTGCAATGGATTAACCACAGACATTTGAAGTTGTACTGTTTAAATATCTTTGAATTATTTTTGTTTAAAAATGTCAATGGGTACGATAGGAAAAGTACATTTTTTCCTTGTAATTTCAAAACAACTGAACAGAACCTTTGGACTGAAACCAGGAATTGAATGTTTCAGCCTTAAGAAGATTTTCTTCTCTGCAAAGTAGTGAATGAGTCTGTTTGCAAGTTTAACTATTTCAAGCATCAATTCACTGGCTTCTAGCATCCTATGCTATTAAAAAAATCTCAAAAATAAATAAGCATAGTTTTATTTTCTCGGATAAGCTTTAAACCTGAAATTATATAAACTTCTTGTATATATAAAACTTTTATATGGTGAAATGGAAATTTTTTAAGTAGTGTTCCTTTTCATATTGTCTTCTATTCTCAAGTTTGCCCTAATGAGTGACAACCCTCCAGGATAGTCTGCAGTGGCCAGTGGAAGCTGGAATGATTTTTCTCTTGTTCTCCTTGGGAAGTGAGAAAAGTCCATTTTTGTAATACCCCTTGAGAAAGCACAAAAATGTGTCCTACCTTTTACTGTACTAGATTACAAAAACATAAAGTTTAGAATGCTTTGGAGATTGAATGAGGTCCATATTTTCTGAGACTCCAAGTTGGGGTAGTTAACTTTGAGGGTTTGCTCTCAGACCTACAGAGGGTTAGAAGGCAGACAGGTCACTGTGGGGCTTCTGCTTTAGGAATCAAAGTTTGTCAAGGACGTCTTAAGAGCACTGCCATGCTTTCCAGATTCTAGATCTTTCCATACCTTCCAGTCTGGGTTTCCTCCAGAGCTTCACGAGTCACTGACGTGCACACGGTCCTTGCTCACTACGCTCGGGCTAAAGCCTTTCAGACCTTCAGTTTTGGGGATGGTGAGCCAAGGGAGGATGTGGTGCTTACAAGGCACATTTTGAATAAAAATGACCTTATAAAATCTCTCTTAAATGTCTTAAATCTATACTGGCTCTTTTTGTTTCAAACCATTTCCTTGTTATTATAGTCACTATTTCCAGATGTTTTATAGGAACACAATACATCCCTTCTGTATTTCCATTCCAAATTGACTGTATCTATAAGGCAGATTGACTCCTTTTTTTCTGAAGGAAATTTGTGCAGATAAGATGAACAGCAACTAAAAGTTAAATGGTGACTCATTTGATAGTTGGAGGTTATCAGAAGGAAAACGTGGAATAACGGATTAGCGAACCCATTGAGGGATTCACTTTATTTGCTTTTTTTCTGAAGCACTCTTTGTATTCTCTGATAAAACCAAACACGAGACGAAGTATTATAATCCAAAAAATATATATCATTTTCTCAGGGAAGAAAACATATTCTACTTGCTTATCTTATAGTTTTATAAGTGAGTAAACGTAGTAATAGAATATATAAAGTGACATGAAAATAGAACTTTCAATAGGTTATTTTTCTTGATAATCAAATATGAGATGATTTCATAGAAATAAAGGCACAACATGCACAAAATTTTACTTTAGGGATATTAATCTGGCATTACCTGTGCTAAGAAGGAACAAAGATTGAGAGTAAAATAAAGCAGTTTTATTTTTAGTGATAAATATTATATTTTTTAAAAAATCAGTATTCAGCATTAAACTTATTATAAAAGAGCCAAATGATAGTGTGAAAAGACATTAGGCAACAAGAACAGAGACAAAGGTTCTAGCCAGAATTGGCTCTCTAGTGACCTTGGTCAAGTTGCTTTACTATGTTGACATTTAGCTTTATAATCTTTAATCTAAAAAATTAAAATTAAGCCACTTGTAACAACTTTTTAAAGTTCTAAAACAAGACTTTTGGGAGAAGAACATTATTTCACACACACCCACAACCACACCCACACCCACACACACACACACACACACACACGCACGCACGCACAAAGAACTTGGAATTTAACAGATTAGGTTGCATTGTGTGAGTCACAGAATTGTGGCTCCGGACACAGCCTGGAGAATTGGCTGGAGGCACCACTTCCTAAGCAGGTCCCATCCTCCCTGTCTTCTGTCTCTCCTGGAACTCTGTGCTTCCCCTGCTCTGGAGATTGTTCCATGAAAATATCATGCTGTCTTCCTCCTCTGGGGCATTTTCTCTCTCCATACCACTCTTTATATTCTCATCATCTTCATTCTTGGGATAATTTTGTATTCTTCATGCTCAGTGTGACCCTTTGAAGGTGCTGTGAGATACAGTCAGAGTACAGAGGCCCAAATTGTGAATCTATCACTCTTAATAGCAGGTAACTTTGGGCTAGCTACTAAGATGTAATTTCTTCATATGTAAAATGGGAACAAGGAGCTACTCTTTAGGATTGTTATGAAGTTTACATGTAAAATGTTATATGTGAAATCCTGGCACTGGGCCTACCACATGGCAAATTGAAGTGCTTAACAATACTTTGAATCCCAGAGCTGTCTGCCAGTAGGATAACATTTATCTCTTGTTTTTGAATGTGCTATTTGGTCTTCTATCTTTTTACATCATCCACTGTTTCCTCCACATTCCAATTAGACCATAAAGCCCCTGAGAAGAGAAAATAGGTCTTGTTCACAGATGTGCCTCAAAACTTAAAAATGAGCTTCTTAAATGAGGTAAACCAAATGAATATTGATGAATATTTGGCTATTCGACCTTCTGATCTAATAGAAAAAAAGACTAAGGTAACAATTCTAATCCAGAGATATAATCTATAATAAACCAGAATGATTTAGGAACTTAAATGAAAAACCCTAGAGTGTAAAGTATTGGTTTTAATAATTGGTCATTTGAGGCAGAGAACTGAGCATTTGCTATAGTTGTAATGCTCCTCCAAAGGCCCATGGGTTAAAGGTTTAGTCCCCAGCTTGACACTATTGAGGGGTGGTAGAAAGGTCAAGAGGTGGGGTCTAGGGGAGATCTGAGGTCATCTGAGGAGTGTCCTAGATGGGGGCAGCGGGGTCCAGTTCCTTCCTTCTTCTCTTTTTCCTTTCTGGCCATGAGGTGAGCCATACACTTCTGCCATCATGTGTTACCTCACCACAGGGTCAAACCAACAGAGTATAACAGAAATGTTGAAGATCATGAGCAAAAATAACCCTTTTTTTCTCTATAAGTTGATTTATAAGATAACAATATGTCCTTATAACCTGTTGGTTCTTTGGTAACATAAGTTGATGCTCATATTTTCATTGGGCCAAAGTAGTCAAGAAAATGCTCTGTTAGTTTTTTTAAATATAACAAGTAATTGAGATGTAAAAGGCAACCTGTAAGATATCCCATATGAAACATAGAAGTTTTCATTACAAAATGATAGACACATATACTGACTCTGCTGCACTGCTGATTATTGAATATAATAATTTAAATTTTTTAAAATTGAAGGGAAAAAAGGAGTCATTTGCTTACTTATTAGGGGCTTAATTCCAGGAATCTTGTCTCCATAATGTTAACTTTTGCTCAAGCCTGTTCTCCTGCAGTGCCCACCAGGTCAACATGAGCATATCACCTTGGTCCTGAGAGACTTCAGAGCTATTCTCAACCCTGCATCCTCTATCTGTTTTCTACCTTTTTCCGACCCTACTTTTGATCATGAGGTACCTTGTTCTTGAAGAATCCTCTCTCTTCACCTCAAGTGCCATTATCAAAATGTAGCAAAATGAGGGATAATATTTATAGATAAGTGCCATTGAAGTTAGGACATATTTGTAGAAAGTCCCCTTTCTCTAAGATATCTACCCTGAAGGACTACGTTTAGTTGGCTACCAGTACTCAACCGGATGCATATGGTTGCAACTGTAGAATTAGGCGTTCAGGATATGTGTGCAAAACAACATAGAACATCAGAGAATAAACCACTTTATAAAATGTAGAACTTAAAATGGTATAGAGGAAGAAGAAGAAAATATAAACTAATAGTTTGGTTTTTAAAAGTGTGATAATTAGAATGTATAGCATCTTTCAAATGAATTGTTGGTAAAAAATAATTGTAAATGTACAAAGCAAAGGAAGGCATTTTGTAATTAAGAACAATATTTATATTTTCTAGCATATAATGATTTAAAAATAGACGAAATCACCACCTACCCTGATTCTTTAAACAAGCATTTGCTTGCTTCAGTGATTGCAGCTTGGCTAGGTGATCTTAGGATTTTTTTTTTTTCTATGATTTAGTCAGTGATATAGACCAGGCACTAGAGAAAGAAAAGAAGGGAAACTACAAAGTAAATAAACTTAAGGCAGAAGATACATGTACCCAGAAAGTTCAACAGTTTAGAATATTTGTCTGATTTTTTTAAGTCCAAAAGTAATCTGTATTGATTATAACAGGAAGCTAGTCTTCCAACTCAGAGAATGTATGTGTGTGGCCAAAACCTTCCTTAAAAAAAGGCGTTGAAAAATTTAAAAGGCTTTTTATGGAAATTGCAACTTCCTATATTGTCTCTCTTCAGAAAATCTCTAAAGGCATTTTAGTCAATTCATACATATTACATGCAAAGTCCTTAAGAAATGGTTATGCATAAAATTTTATAATGAGAACTAACTAAAAATATTTTAGACATAGCAAAATTGTGTACCAGTATAGAATATGATAATGTTTTATTTTATATTATTGTCAGCATCATAAGTTAGCATCAACTTATGCTACCTTCATCAATAAGAACCAAGTTTAAATTTATCTATTTTTATTATTTCATGTCTTTGTTGATCCAGATAACATAAATTAATAACCAGTTTTTCATCTGGACAGAGTATTCAAGAAAACACTCTGTTCTTCCTTTTCAAATGCTAACAAAGCCACAAAGTGATTAAAGGACTTCAACATGACAGCACAGTCATCTTTCAGGTCAACATTTTAGTGATCCCAAGTACGTTGTGACAGACTACAGACAGCAACAATGCACTTCATATCATTGTGATCTTACATCCTCTACTTATCATACTAATTTTTTATTTTAATGTAGACATGTTTGCAGTTACTAATGATTACATTTATCATGGGGAATTTGCACATGTACATAACACAATTTAATTCTTTTTTTGTCCCCTTTTCTTCCCATCTTTCCCTGCTTCCTCCAACTCTTCTTAATCCCTTTCCCATTTGATAAAGTTCTACTTCAATTATTTTCCTCCATTTTCTTTTTTAAAAATCCTTTACCCCTTCCTCCCCCATCTCTTGTTCTCTTTCCTTTTTGAAAAAGATCGCCACACTTCCTGTTATCTGTCCTTTATTTTGCTCTTTATTTATTTTTCACTAAATGTAGCAAACTAAATTTTGGGTGAGGGAAAGGAGTGATGGTAAGGGGGAAAAATGCAACCTGGCAACTGGTTAATTAAAATAATAATGATGTCAGCCTTTTACACTGGAAATATGCACTCCATCCTGCTCCAGTGGCAGAGAGTGCAGATCTGCTGATAAGACTGGGGATGTAGTTGAGGTTAGATGAATGCTTACCATGTGTGACCAAGTGGGAGGAAACTGTGGTGAGACAGGGCAGGAGGGAAATAACTCACTTAGCGTCTGGCATAATGTTGTTGCATCTCTTCTGCAACAATTCTGTGTTATGTATGAGTTATGGGAGTTTGATCTTGCCTGCTGCCTGATGCAGAGAAGTACATTTTGGCTCAGATTAAGTTGTGATCATTTCTACTTTGCACCTATTCACCAGAGCCAGAATTTACAGTTCATTCTCAGCAGTTAAGTCTTTCAGATCTCAGAAGCTGTAGAATGAATGCAAAACAATATTGCTTTCTGGCATTTAGCGAACTTGACAAAGTCCATAAAATAAGTGTTACAAGGCAATACTTGACTTTTTACCCATGGTCCAGTTAATTATATTATGTCAGTGTGGCTCTTACAAATTTGGTTTATTACAGCAGAAAAGGTACAAGGAAGATAGAATGGGATGAAGTGTTTCCTCTACAATTTTTCTATTTTATTATGTCAGTGGGAGAGATTCTGGACTTTTCCCCCAGACACTAAAGAAAAAAAAAATTCATGGAGGTAGAAAATCCCATAATACACTATGCAGATTATTATGATTAAAACCTCTTAGCTAAACTGTGCTGTTGGGTATCCTTTACATTTTGTTTCTTGGAAAATCCCAAATGCTTTTGAAATTTGAAAACTCCAACTACTGGTCTCTGAAACTCTAGAGAATGAGCAGGCCAGAAAAGGAAACCAGAAGCAACCAGAGTAAACACTGATTCTGCTTAAGATGGATGTGAATTGTCAAAAGAAAGGTCCATAGCAGACAAATTTCAATCTCTCCAGACCCTTTCTAATTCTTCTGCTTTTCTTTTTTCCCTCTGACAGCTCCCTGGAGTTTTCCAGTGTCTTTCTTGAACAATTCTGGTAGCTAAGCCCCTTCATCCGTACTTCTTAATGCTGCCCAAAGTGTTCAATTGCACAGGTTTCCATAGCATCCTTATCTCTGAGAAGAATACTTAGAGTTTTACTTTAAATGAAAACTACATGTCTTTTAAATATTTTTGTATTGCATGATTTTATTTTATATCTTCTTGTTCTTAACAGGGACAAAGATTTACATACTACAATACTTTCCCCTTACTAGCATCCAAAAGCAGCAACATGGCACGAGCTTTGAGGTAGGTTTGATGTCCCCAGCACTATGACCAGGTGAATAATTTAACCTCTTTGGGCTTCCACTTGCAAGACAGAGATATTCTTATTGCTTGGTTATGTAATGACTGAATTATATAATGTCCAATGCATATTAGCTATTCAAAAATTTTAAAACAATTTTTTTCACTTAAAGGGTTAAAAAAGCTCAAAGAAAGGATTTTGAATATTTTTACAGTAAAGAAATGATAAATATTTGAAGAGATAGATATGTTTAACCTGATTTAAACACACACACATATATATATCAAAACATCACATAAGTACAATTTTTATGGTTTTATGTACCAGTTTAAAAAGTAAACAGTAGAAATAAACTACAAAAAGAAATTAGGAACTGAAAGAAGTGAATTAAAAACTTCTGTTATTCAAGCTGCATTTGTCATAAAATGACAACTTTTTGTTCAGCTTTTACTTTTTATTAATACATGTCTGCAGTCCATAATGATCACATTCCTCATGGGGAGTTGGTGCATGTATATAACAACACCCTAATCTTTCTCTGATATTTAAGGGTTTTTTTTTCCTTTCTCTTCATGCATGACCTTTTCCATTGAGGAATCTGGCAAACTCTTCAATTCCTCTGATTCCCAAAAGGAATTAAGAGGACATTGAAGCCCATATTAGACTGTTTCATACGGAACACAAAAACATTTGAACACCTATTGTATTATCCATTCATTAATTCAGCAGTGGACATTAACTAAGTGCCTACTATGTCAGAAATTGCCCAATGGTTCCACAGTATCCTATCTCTCCTTATTAGTTATAAAACTCATTGGATTTTGTACAGGGCAAACGCCTCCCAAGGAATTGGACAATGCGTGCAATATCTGAGTCACTTCATTAAAAAGCTGCTTGCTGTCCACCTTCTGTTCAGGTATAGGAATGCAGGAGTGATTCTGGTGAGCTAGATTGCACCTTGTCTGAGGGCCATCCCAACGCTGAGAGGAGGAGGCTGGGTTCTGTATGACCTTGTGGGACACAGGTACCTACTGCTTCTCACTGCCAGCTCACCTTTAGCCTGCTCCATTAGAGAGAACAAAACTCTCATCTTGTTTGAGCAACTGTACTTTTAGGAATCTCCTGGTCTGAACCTGAAGGAGTAGATCAACACTAATGAATGTTAAAATTGTGGAAATTTGTGTAAATGATGTAACAGAACATTGGCATGAGTAGGAAGTAATTTTGCTTCCATGTTTACAATATTGGGTTTTATTCACATATTTTTCAGTCCTTGTAGTGCCCATACTCATGAGCCTAAATTCTATTTTTCCATCAAGGGTTTGCTCAAATACTATCAACTTAGCAGGTCTTACCAATGTTGCTTCTCCTAGAGTGGACCCTATGTAGTCTATGTTGTTTTAGACAAGATTAATTTCATCCTTTCTGCTTTTCTCATGCATAGATCTTTTTGCCTAACACAATAACTATGCATATGTCTATAGATTTCACTAGGAACTTCAGAACAGGGACTATCATCTAACTTTTCTATCTCCTTGATATTTAGAGCAATGTCTTCTATGCAACAGGCCCTTAGTAATCCAATAAATGTGTGTGAGACAGTCATCGGATATAATTTTATTTTTGTATATTTCTTAGGCTAAAATATTTAGGCTTCAGAAAATCATCAAATTTTTTAAAAAGAAAACTCTCCTATTAACTCCTTTCCTATTGCTTCAGTAGAAGAGTAATTGTTATTTCATAGGTTTCAAGCAAAGTATAGGTTCCAAAGAACGGTATCTAGTATCATTTTTTTTTCCAATTAGAAAGTACTTGCCGGCTTTGAAAACACACATCAGGAAAACTGATTGTTGTTAGGATAAGATAATTATGATTGCCAATAAGTAGTTTAAAAAGAAATGTCAGCTGTTCCTGTCTTATTTTTCACATAATAGGGTTGTGGCCTGTTTCATCATGATGTTTTCAGGACCTAATATATATTTTTATTTCCCTATGTAGATCTTTCATCCTTTCACTGACATTTGTTCTTTTTATGCAATTACCCTAAAAGGAAAGCTCTGGCCAGGCAAATTGGTTGATGTCTGCCTCTGAAGAGACATTCATATCTCCCCAGTTAGCTTTCAAGTTCTGTGATCAGGAACCCTCAGGCCCAGTTTTAAGGAGATTTCAGTCTAGTTGAACTTCACTGTCTCCCAAAACATCCACAATGAGATTACATGACGAGAAGATCAATCTACTGAAGGTACTTAAGCAATAAATCTGAAGCTTTGCCCAGTCACTGTTCCTTTCAAGCCTTGTGGCAGAAAATTAAGCCACAAGAACTTTGACAAATTAGATATTATCCCATCTAATTTTGTATGTTTAAGCTTATCACACTGAATCGCAGCATTGTAACTGACTATTATGCCAACAAGGCCTTCGTTTAATCAGCCCAGTGCCACTTAATAGCGATTAATCACCCAACCAAAATGTCATATTAAGGTCACAGAAACTTAAAAGCTAAAACAAGAGGACATTAAGTTAGTTGATAAATAGAGAAAAAGAGCATGTTGTACCAAGGAAACTTCTGAGCACTTTGTTTTGTTAGAAGCTGTAGACTATTTAATGAGAATTGAGTCTTAACTTTCAACTGAGAACAGAAATGATTTAATTTATTTCCCTTGGTTCAAAAGGAGACCATTATTTGAGTTCTTCAGTGGGTTTCTGTCTGTAAATAGCAAACTCCTGCCCACAGAATACTTGAAATTGGTGGTTTATGGTACAGGTTCATGATTTTTATTTGAATTATTCTTGGTTTCCTGGCATTTTTCCCTTTGCTGGTACTTCTAAAGAGGAAAGAAATAGATGTCATACAATACTAAAGAGAAAATGTAATAAATAGCATCTATTTTGCACAGTTTCAAAATATTTTCTAAAGAAACAATTTGATTGTCTTGTCTGCAAAGGAGTTTTTATTTTCTAGAAAACTCGCCAAATTGAATGTTAGAGGACAAAAAGAAAAGGACTGAAGACTTTAAAAAATTTTATTATTAATGTCCAAAGGGGTACTGTGGAGTCCATATCAGTACTTCATGGGACAAAATTGTGAAAAAAGGTGAAATTTCACCACAGTATGCTTCAGGGTAGGAGCTGCTAGAGACCAGGATGCTGGGTCTCTCATAGTCCATAGCACTTTAGCCTTGACTGACCCTTATAAATATTGCTCTATGAGCTGACTGACTGAAAACAAAGTTGTTTAAATGCTATACAGAAAAAAGCCCCCCGAACAAGGTCTTTCTCTTTTTTGTGAGGGAGTCCTAGGTAATTACTAGGAAGAATGTAGGCTCACAATGGAATTTAAATATTTTGTAACATGATAAAACTGATTAAAAACATCAGTATTAAGACTGGAAAATAATAGCACAAAGACTGGGAAAAGGACCACTTTAGAGAGAAAAAGTGAATTTCAGTTTTCATACCCACAGAACCTAGGAAGCTCAGTATGAAAGATGGCCATGTTTGAGCAAGGCTCACGGAGATGGCCATCTTGCCTTCTGTTGGTCTGTGTGGGCCAGTGCAATACCCGCTAGTCACACAGTGCTGATGAACACTTGAAATGTGACTGACCTAATCACACTGAGATGTGCTAGAGGAGTGAGCTGATACAGATTTCACACCAGTTTTACCTGTTGATTGTGTGTTGAAATGCTATTTTTTGGTATATTGAGTTAAATGAAATATACTTTTGAAATTAATTTCACCTGTTTTTGTTTACTGGGTTTTTTTTTTTTTGTAGCTATTGGGAAATTTAAAATTACAGGTATGGCTCATGTTATATTTCTATTGGACAGGGCTGTAGTAGACTGTGTTGGTATCATCAGTGAGCTGGACCACATAGGATCCAGAACTCAGAGGAGAAGCCCTTTCTGATCTGTTCTAATCCCCTAGGCCAGGCCATGTCCAGGAATTGATAGCTCTGAAAAGAACTGTAATAACAGCAATAGTACACTTGAAATTTGAAGTACTATTTCTGAAAAGGCAGAAATGACATTACTCATGGAAAGAATGACAAAATAAAATTTAAGTAAGCAATTTCTGGGGACCAAATAAGACAAGGCAAGACTGAAGCATGAATATTAGAGGTTAACTTAAATGATTTCTTAAGAGCCAGGGTTGTACAACACTTAAGACAGGTTGTGACTCTTCTTTTTCTGGAGGACAAGATTAATAAGGTAGGTTTTCCTCTGAAGTCATAGATAAGAATAGGACGGGAGAAGAGAATTCAAGATACTAGCCCTAATATCAGTATTTATTCAGATACTTTGAGTGCCTCTGAAAGTTGGTGACAAAACTGGACTAGATTATCAGCTCTTTCAGATGCAGCGAGCCTCCACCTGGGGCCATCTTTAATTTTTCTTCTTTAGATGTTAATGATATTCACCATTAACTTCCTGACTTTCTGACATCTCACCTTTCTCTTAAAAATTTACATTTTAAAATATGTCAAAATTATATATCTGGAATCTGATTGAAAGTAACTCAAAATAGAAAGGTGTGGGTATTTTCTTTTTATTATGAAAAGCCCTGGCATGCATGTGACTATATTTATTAGAAAATTAAGTGGATATAAACAGTATTGGACATGGTGGCCATTTAAAAATATTTGGTGGATAAATATATATCCAATAATACTAATAAAAATCAAATGTCTGCTCTTCAAGATAGCTTCAGTAGAGAAAGCAGCTAAAATGTGATAGGACCCCAACTTTCTCAAGTCTGATCCAATACATTTATAGAACAAAACCTTGATAAGCAAATGTTACACTTCCATGTAATAAAATTTGGATTTTTTTACAATAAAATACAGTGTTATATCAAATTTCTTTGTAAATTATCAACTTTGTAAATTGTCTCTAAAAATATTGATATATTAAAAATTTTTGCAAGGTAACTTTTTCTGGTAATATGGCTTTAAATTAATAAATGAAGGAATAGTCACTACTTATATCAATAAGAGAAAAAACAAAGGTACCCATGCAGAGAAGTTTTTTGAAAAGTGTTCTATTTAAGTATAAATAGAAGTCCCTCCTCAAGTTAAAAGCATACCCCAGGATTTATTGCCTAAAATTGACATCCAAAGCAATTTCTTGAGTGGAAGCCATTTGTTTGTTTGTTGACAAAATTTCCTGGTGTTCATTTCTGTATAGCTTAGTTAATTCATAGGATGGTACCTTGGGTGAATGACAGGTGAAATATTCTCATATTTATATTTACACATCAATATCTAACTGGAAACTTCTGAGTTTTTAGTGGCTATGAACTAGTCTTGAGTGAGGTAGTAGTATCACACAAAACATGGTAAATTATCTGGGTGTGGCCAAAATAACAAACATTCATATGCCTCTCAAGTTTCTACTGTATGAGGAATTTATAGTGAATTCATCACTATTTTATTTATTCTTACTTCATTACCAAGGAAAAGTAATTTTAACTGGATTTTCCTGTAAAGAATCTATTGGTTTGTTTTTTCTTCTTTTTCTTCCTAAACTGTCAACTTTATGTTTAAACATTTGTTTTAACAATGCCAAAAATAGGTAACTTACTAGCCATTTACTCTACCTTTGGCTGGAACATCTCTTCAATTTCAGTCCCAGCACACAACTATTTGGCCCTTTATAGAGGTCACATATTTTCTTCTAAGTGGAGTTGCCCTGGCTATATCAGAACACATGTGTATCCAGTCTTCCAAATGAGGGCTTCTCACTACTGATGAGGATTTGCAGTGAACCATTAAGGCTGTTGATACACTACCCAAAAAACAGAAAAAAAACTACTGGTGCTTGTATAAAAGGTGACTTTACTCTATCCAAATAAATTACTGTTGGGTGGGGGTGTGAAGTTTAAACATGAAAACCATGTTGATACTGCAAGGAAACTATATGAAAACAATTTAACAGTAGCATATTTTAAAGCATTTTTTCCAGGTTAATGGAATTGTTCCTTTAAATACTAGGAAAACGTACTTCAGATATTACAATGCATAGTGAAAGTTAAAGCAACTGCCATGTTCCCTTTTTGGAGGCCCCCAGTGATATTTCCAAATATCCTGAAACAATTCTTCCTCATCCCAACCCCATCCTCCTTGGAATGAGAAGCCATTGTTTGGGGCAGGCAGTTTAATTCTTAGAACTTTTATCACCAGGAGAGGTCCTAGCTTTAACCGGGGAACTTGGGTTTTTTTTCTTTTTATTTGTTTTCTTTTGAAGATACAGATGATATGCTCCAATCAAATGTACAGTTTAGTGAGATGGATGGCACTGCACGAACTGGCAGTTCAAGGAAGTCTTACCTAGCTTGTTTACATGAACACGTTTTAGAACACCCATTTAGCTTCCAGCCAGATCTGCCCTGCTGCCCAGCACTAAGGGGAAAAGCAGCCAGTGGGCCTATAGGTCGCTGATAAACTAACCCTCCATTTGGCAAGCAAGGAAGGGAACTGATAAGGCCTCTGATTTATGTTTTATCTGTCACTAAGTTTTCAGTCAAGTCGGCCAGCCAGCCTGAAATTACTCGTTTCTGTTATCACCTCAGATGCCATTGGTTTCCTAAGTGAGGTGGATTCTGAGGCAACTTTTAAAAAGAACTTCTTTTCACTTCTCAGAGAAGCTCAGCTTAGTGATGCTGCTTTAACATATATACATTTGGCTCAGTAAACTTTGAGGTTGTAAAGCAGCTTGTGGGACTCCACTCCACTGCTGATTCTTAACTGTCCATGTTACCTATGTATAATTGTGCTATTGCTTTACAAACACAAAGAGAGCCTTGATGCTATAACTACATAAATGCTTGAATTATTTTAAAAGTGAGATACTTAAAATATCCGTGAAAATATGAAAATTACATACACCATTCTATCCAATTTTCCTAAAAAGAAAACTATAAAAAAGACGAATTTGGATTTTGCATAAAATATCAGTTGACTTCAAAAAATATCCCCCCAAATCCCTCAAAAAATAAGATAATCTGTCCTTAGGGAGAAAGAGAGTCAGTGGGCACAACCCGAAAGTAAAAGAGTCCTGTTTACTTGGTGATGGATGCCACGGCTTGGCTATGGGGGTCAATGGGAGATTAGCTGACATGAAAGCAAAGGAGTGTGCTCTTATCTAGTAAGCCAACACGAGTCAATAAATGAAAGCCCCTGGGTACTCTTCCACAAACCGATTTCAAGTTGTTTCCCCCTAAGTTTAAATTGGCTTGTCGTTTTACAAGGATGGATGGGTATTATTTTTAAGCCGTTATTTTACAATGGAAGAATGTGTGTGTTTCACAAGTGAAATTTTCCCATGGAAAAGGGAATAGCAATGAATCATAAACAGTGTAAACACTCCCAAGCTTCTTATACATGTGAGTTTATGTTCTAATACCTTCCCTGTTTGTAGTGTTTTCTTTCCAAACATCATAAGGAGAGAAGTGCTGGGGGAAGGGTGAAAGGCCATTGAAGCTATCTTTTGAAAACAATGGTAGTCTATCTCCTATATTCTCAGTTGTACCACCTTTTTGTTATCTGACATGGACCCACAGAAATTCACTATGTTTTTCCCAGAAGTAATATCCTCTTAATGTCCTCCCCAATGACACAGACTTTTCTTCAGGATAAAATCCAAACATCTTAGCTTGAAAATTAGACCTTTAGGATCTACAGTTTTTCCATCTGGCCCATCCATTACTTTCCCACAGCCATGCTTTTCCTAGGTCATACCAAAATCTCTCAAATTCCTTCACTATTTTACCCCATCCAGAAGCCCACAGATTTCTTTTTTTTTTACTTATCAGTTCTGACCACTTTTGTATCCCCACAGCCTGGAATTATTTCTAGACTTACCAAGACTCCATTAATGATTTGTAAGTGAAATATGTGCATGTGCTTCTCCAATGGTAAGAAAAAAAACACTTCATTTTTCCCTTGCCCTAATTTTTACTTGGATTTCAAAACTGCATCATTTGAGAGGTCTTCTACCTCCCCTCTCCAGATGTGGAAATGATGTTAGCTTCATAGAGTCTTATAATCTCTACTATAACCATTTAAGATTTTCTATACTGAATTTTAATCATATCCACTAGCAGACAGAGACCCTCTTTAGGTTGGGTTGGTTTCCCAGTTCTGTATGCCCTATGTCTGGGAATTTAAGTATGTGCTAAACTCAATTAATGCCCAAGTCCTCGCCCTGCCCGAAGATATTACAATCCACTCACTAAGGGGCCATTCCGGCCTGTCTCTACCTCTTCCCATTCTCTCTCACCTTAATCTCACCACGTAGGCGTCCATGCTGCTCTTCCAAACACAAAATGTGCCTTAATCCTTCCACACTGTTCCCTTTCTTTGTAGATCACTCATCTTCCAAATATTATTCTGCTTATAACTTTTTCACTGTTTTTGTTCAAACGTCACTGTTTAATGATGCCTACCCACCACAACTTCCCCAAACTGCAATCATACCTCCCTCCATTATTGATGCCCTTTACCCTCATCACCTTCTAAAATACAACATAAAATACTTCTTACATCTAATACTTCTTAGATCTAAGGTGTCTCCCAAAATCTCATGTTCAGAGCTGTGAGCTAATCTGAAGGGGCAGGTCACTGGGGGTGTGACTTGGAAGGATGTACTTTCATCCCTTCTCTCTCTACTTCCTGGCCACCATCTGGTGAACGGCTTTCCTCCACCATGCCATTCTGCCATTCTGTTTTCTCCTTGGGCCTTCTTACCATGAACCGAACCTTCGGAAATTGAATGAAAATAAAACTCTTCTTTAAGTTGTGGGTGCCAGGTATTTTATCTCAGTGATGGGAAAGTGCCTAAAGCAATCCTGACTTGTAACTTCATTTCTTGTGTGTCTCCACACTTGAACACAAGCTCAGGAAAGCAATGGTCTTTATTTTATTCAATGAAGTATCTTAGTTCATAGAACAATGCCTTGAACATAGTCAGCAATCCATATGTATTTGTTAAGTTAATATTTATTATATATACACATACATTAATAAATGCAAATAATATTTACTGCTTTAACATACATTATGTATGTTTATATATGTAACCAATTCCATAGTTGAATGAGATCATTAACTCTCTTAGTACACACTCCTACCTTTAATACAATCTATAGGATTTTTCAGTGCTTCTTTTGAAACACCGATATACACTCGAATTCATAGTCCAGATCTTAATGTTATATTTAAATTTTCCTTTTAATTTGAACTAAATGCCTTTATGAAGAATACTTACTCTCTTCCCTCCTAATGCAATGTTCCCTCATAGGCTACAGCTTTCAGCCCCTGTTTAAAATCATGGTTTATTTTAAATTGCCTTCTCCATTTTTGATGACCTCAATAAAAATCATTTTGTAAGCTCCTACATTCCTCAGGGCATGCCCTCTGTACACTAGGTGATTGAGCTCTGACTCAGTAGATCAGGAGATGGGCTCTGACTCCTGAACCTCAGATTCTGAAGCTTCCTTCTGTTGTACAACTGACAAAACAGTTCATATTCCCCGTAAAAATATTTTTTATTTATTTACTCATTTTTACCATATTTTTAAAGCCACTAACAAGCCCAATATGAAAATATTTATACTTGTTTTATCATCACCACATGGGCACATAATGCCTGGCACTAGGCTTGGAAAAGAGATGTCATTGGAAGTCTGGTGTGCATTTCATTATTCTCTGCATCAGCCTCTCAGAAGAGAACAGGGAGATCTAAACTTTACTTGAAATGTGATGATTTGATGTTTCTCTTAAGCTTGTTGAACATCAGATTCAGGAAATTAATAACATCATTTTGCTTTTGTTGTTTTTGGTTTTCCTTTTTCTTTATGTCTTGCTGTGCCTTATAAATTTTTTCAGGTTTTTTTGTGGTCACTAGATTATCTAAGATTAGCATCCTTATTTTTTATTTTTTTCATATCTGTTTGCATTTGTACTAGTATAATTGGATAACCCTGTTATTCAGCTTCTAAGTTACTTTCTCTTTGATAGAACAAAATATCTGACATCCACAATTTAAAGGAGGAAGGGATAATTTTGGCTCACAATTTATAGAGTGTTCAGTCCATAGTCAGCTGGCTCTAAGGCAGGACAGCATCGCAGAGGGAATTGGCAGGCAGGAAGCAGAGATGGATAAAGGGATGAGGAATTACTTCTTTCCAGGCCACACCCACACTGACCCACCTCTTCCATCAGGCTTCACATCCCTATGTTACATGCAACTACAAACCCAACAGTGGACTAATCCAGTGATGAGTATCACACACCCAAAAGTCCTACCTATGAGCACATAAGGCTTTAGGGGACATTTAGATATAAACCATAATAGATTCTTTCTCTTTGTTTGAGGATATCACATCCCCCTTAAACTGTCTCCTGTACAGATGTGGTCTTCTAGATTCAGGTCTTCTTGATAACAAACAAGTGGCATGGTGTAGCCTCGTGTTAGTTGTAACACAAGTAACAATTATGTAAAAATTCTATCTATCTATCTATCTATCTATCTATCTCCTTTTAATGTACTGTAATAGGAAAGTTTGCCAAAATGTGTCTTAATTATTTTGAAAATATTTTTCCATGTCTTAAAGTACTGTGCTGAGAAATAGGATATCTGGAACTTATGCAATAGAACAATATTTAATTTGATTGGGAAATAAGCTCAACCAAATGATCTCATTTTTTCAACATTTTTTATCTTTGAACCCATATGAGGCAAAGACTTGGAGCTAAATTTATATTTGAATAACATTTATTAAGTCCTATGCATTAAACTTAATCTCCACAACCTTCTGATAATTTTTAAAAAATAACTTTTTAAAGTAACTTTTCTCAAGGCCACCTATTTTGCATAGATGAAGAGCCATATTTTTCTCTAGTAAGATAGTCTCATTTATGAACTTAGGAATGAACTAAATTTCACCCATCTGAAAGTAATGCAGTCTTGGAGACAGACATAGTACATGTACATGGTACATAGTAGGTTGTCTAATAAAACCTGCTGAAAACCTTAGATGATGGGATACATCCAGAATGGTCAACCCCAATAAACTGCTGTGATGGAAGACTGTGAGTAAGTCGGGAGGGCATGGGGAGGAGGTGGTCTTGAAGTCTAGGTAGAGTCCAAAGAATAAAGAAACACAGAAAACTAAAAAAAAAAAAAAAAAGTCTCTACTTCACAAGATGTAGCTATTGTATTCCAAATTATATATTCTATTTTTTAAAGTAAAAATATCTAGATATCACCCCAAAAGCCTCAGGACTAATAGGCGGTACTTTTAGAAAGTGATTAAATCATGGGACCAACATAGCTGACTTGTTCTTAAGACTTGGCAGAGTTTGATCAGAATAGATGGGTCACTAGACTCATGACCTGGAAGGTGTTCCCTTCCTGGCTTCTCCTCTTACTGTCTTTACTTCCTGGCCACCATAATATGAACAGCTTTTCTTCTGTTATTCCCCATCTGCCATGCCATTTTGCCTTGGTATCAGTGGACCATGGATTGAAAATGTGACCCAAAGTAAACATCCTCTTTTAAGATGTGGGTGTTCAGTATTGACAGGAAAGTGACAAAGACAAACACTTTTTCTATTTTTAAAGTACAAATATTTTAAGTTAAAATACATTAAAGTAATAATCATTCCATTGTCTCTACTTTGACATTAATGTGTACTTAGTGAGGCCATTTTCTCCACTTGGTTTGCCTGAACTACCATCTAATGCCTCAGTGAAAGGATACAAGATAACAAAACCCTGGTCCACTTGCAAGAGAGCAAACATTTAGGAAAAACAGGTGAGGACTTTTTATACTACCAGACTACTTATTTTGAGAAGGGATCGGGGGAAGTACCAAGAGGATTTGGCATTGGATTGATCCTCAGAATGCAGTTTGAGAAGATAACTGGGAACTTTTGTCACCAGAAGTTCCATGGGAGCTGGAAACCATCCAAGCTTCTTTTATGTAATCCCTTTCTTTGGGCCTTATTAGAAATGACAGCTATCCTTCTCTCTTTTTGTCACTCCTCTTTGCGTTTTGCAGAGGAGGATTAGCTTTTATGCCACAAGGGAAAAGTGACTCATATATAGAGATACTCTTATCTTTACGAAATTCAGATAGTTCAGCAGATACATAAAGTGAATGGTACGTTCATTTTCACTTATTCTCAAATTCGTTCTGTTCTTTAAAAAAAAACCCTCCCTGATTTTTGGATAAACTAAATCTAGATGACTCTAGTATAATTCCTTCATTATAAATTATGAAGGTTCTAAATTGTATCTATGAGTTTTATAAAATAATTTAAGTGACTACATTGTGTTCTCTGATACCTATTTCTCTATCTATTATCTATCAGCGTGCATATGTATATAGATTGAGATAGGGAGATAAAGAAATAGATATTTTTAGTTCATCTCGGATGTCAGGTAATAAACTGCAGAATGTTGCAATGAAACATTTGTTCAGTTTTAGGATTTGAGTAATAAAGCACCAATGAAATAAAGATATATTCTAGTCCAAGTGTGGAAATGATGAGTTAGATCAGTATTGTCATATGTGCAGACACTGATGTCACTAGTGTTGACAAGCTTATGACTATTTCACTCACAAACTATGTCTTTCAGAGAATGCCCTTTGATCCTTGGAGGGAGCCCTTCCTTGGACTGCAACGTAGTAATGTAACAAACAATTCCTCCTTTGCTACTATTTGTGAATTTGGAGTAAGAAGCAGTGCTCTCACATCCTGTTTTATAAGACTTGGCTAAGGATGTTACTGCTTCTGACTCTTGTCTTAGAAGAGAGATTTAGAAATCTGTTGTTATATATTTCTATGCCACTTCAGAATGCCTCATTGAGAACTTAACATTGTGTCCTTTAGCTTTATTTTTAAAGGAAACTGCTTAGAACATGTGCTCAGTTGTCATCATAGTGAGAAAACACCGAAAATATGTACAGCTTATGTCATACTATTGCCTAATAAAGTATTACAAAGAAGCACAAAACCTTAAGAACAGTTAATAATAATGTGATGCTTTATCATCCTTAGCTCAAAAAATCTTTCCAGAAAATTCATCTGTCCCTTTCCCCTGCTTTACAGTACTGTATTACTAGCATAGAGATGTGAAAACCTAAAATCCAGACTGGAGATACTCAGAATCATCACCAAACCCCTCTCTATCAGTTTTTCAAATGTTTTCAAATATACACAAGAGTAGAGACAATCCTACAAAATAGCACATATACTCTTCTCTGAATTTCAATGGCAATCTACATTTTGTAACACTTTTCTTCTTTAGAAATGTTTTCTAAAAATTATTTTCAAGAATTTTTAAAATAGTAAACATATAATTTCATCTGTAAATATTTTCCGCCTGCATTCTGAGTGCCAAAGACTTTTTAAAAATTAACCATTTTGCCCCCATGATCATGTTTCCAATCTGTATACAAATTATACAGATTGCATTAAAATGTCATTCTACAGCTGGTTTGTTCTAATAAGGATTCAAACATGACCAGTACACTGGACTTCGGTGTAGGGGGCCTTGCCCCCCCGCTAGAACTCTTGAGTGCCTTTTACGGACATATCCGGGCCTGCTGCAAATCTACCCGGCAACAAGGAAGTAGCCCCAGTAC
>NW_004624769.1:5539171-5580597 GCF_000247695.1 Heterocephalus glaber
AAAGAGCATAGCCTCAATATGCATCCCTGTAGCTATAAATGTCTCTAGTTTCTCATTCTTTATGGCTGAGTAGTACTCCATTTTATTAAAAAAATTACCTCTTCTTTATTCAGTTTCCAGTTGATGGGCACTTGAGCTGTTTCCAAGCTTTAGCTATTACAAACTGTGCCACTATAAACATGAGTGTACATATATCGCTGTGGTATGATTCTTTTAATTCTTTTGGGAAGATACCCAGCAGGGGAATAGCTGGGTCAAATGGGACCTCTAGCTATAGTTCTTTGAGGTATCTCCATACTGATTTCCACAGTGGTTGCGCCAGTGTGCACTCCCACCAACAATGGAGAAGGGTTCCTTTCTCTCATTTCAACCTGCCAAAGATTAAAACTAGACCCATACCTATCACCATTCAGTAAACCAAGATCAAAGTGGATTAAAGATCTAAATATTAAGATAGAAACACTGAACTTGCTGGCAGATAAGTTAGGTAGAACTCTTGAGGACATTGGCATAAGAAAAGACTTTTTGAACAAAACCTCAGTAGCACGGGAACTAGACTAAAGAATCAACAACTGGGATCTCCTCTTATCAAAAAGCTTCTGCACTGCAAGAGAAACCACCAACAGAGCTAACAGAAACCTACAATGTAGGAAAAAAATTTTATTAGCTGTACCTCAGACAAAGGACTACTATCTAGAATATATAAAGAACTGAAATAAATTAGACCCCCAAATTAAAAGACCCAATTCAAAAATGGACATCTGAAATGAATAGCTATTTCTCAGACAAAGAAGTAAAAGCAACAAATACATATGTGAAAAAGTGTTCAACATCACTGGTCATTTGAGAGATGCAGATGAAAACAGCACTGAGATTCCACCCCATCCCAGAAAGAATGGCTGCTATCAAGAAATCAACCAAGAACTCTGCAAATTGAAAAAATTAAATACCAGTTATCTCTCTCTCCTCTCTCTCTCTCTCTCCCTCTCCCTGTCCCTCTCCCTCTCCTTCTCCCTCTCCCTCTCTGTTTGAGAAAATACAGCATAGGAGTGCATCAGACAGATTTGTTCTGGAATCCTGGTTTTGCCTCTGACACATATGTACAGTTCAATCATTCATGTATGCATTCATACCTGCATGTGTGAATATACAGTCATACACTGCTCATACCCACATACTCAAACAGTTGTACTTACCATGCTCACACATGTACACACAAGCACCTGCACACACACAAACTCACAGGCACTCGTTATAGACTGGATGCTTGTTCACACTAAGGGCTAGAGAAGCAGTTATATAAGGTCAGCAGTTCTGCCACTATACTTCAGCATGCTTTTCTGTTCCTTAAGAGGGATACTTGATTTTACATCTTTCATATAACACAGGGAGCCTTTTCTCCCAATATAGTGGCCAAGAATACCAACTTGGGGCCAGAAGGCTGAGTTTGAATCCTGCTTCCACTATGTAGAAGCTATGTGACCAGGGATAAATTATTAAGCATTTGTTCCTCTGTCTTCTCTTATAAATCAAGAATAATAGTATTATCTATCTCACAAGGTTATGTGAGGATTACATTAATAAGCCACTCAGAACTGCATTTGGCACCTGGTAACTGCTAAGTATTTATTTGCTGTTAGTATAAAAGGGAGAAATGGATGCAACCAGAAAGAAGTTTTCTATCCTAGCATGGCCCTGAATGCATTTTGAAGGGGAGGATGAAACATTTCATGTAAATTAACAAAAATTTTAATGGATCAGGTCATCTCAGTAGTGCGCATGGGAAGAATGTGTAGTTTGATAAGTTTCAGACTTCACTACTTTCCACATAGAGAGAAGGTCCTGTGTGTCTGCCAGTGTCTTTGGGGAAAAACAAGCATTTGGAGCTCAAATTTTTTAGGAGATAAGAGCTTAGCCCTGCTAACTGCCTCTAGGTACCTCAAAGTCTGTTTTAAATTGTTATCCTAGGAGTTTAATGGTAGGTGATTATCAGCCTTCTCAGAAATCTGGGGATTTGAGTGGGGTGCTAAACAAGACAGAAAATAAGCTCCACTGTTTAAAATCTATTTTTTTGAGTGACTGTCATACCTTAGTCTGTTTTTCTCATACTGAAAACCTTGATGTAGTTGTATCATTTGGTTTCATAACTGCAGTTCTTTTTAATTCATAAGAACTGTTTGACAGTGTTTATTTTGTCTCATTTTCTTTCTGTACAATTATGAAGTACATTGGACAGACTTGTCTTGATTTGGGACCTTGGGCTGCACCATCAGTCTTGTGGAGGTGTTCAAAACAGAGTAAGACATAAGCATTAAGTAGTGTAACAAAGAAAGATTTTAAGAAATACAAACTCCCTAATTCACATTCTCTATTACTAATTCTGAAAAACTCATCATTGTGGCCTATTCTAATTTCAATTTCCAGGAAACTTGAAGAAGGACCTTCCCTCAACTGTCAGTACAAGTTTCTATTTGTAAACAATGTCCCTTTAAACTGTATTACTTTGAGTCTAGAGGTACTTTAATATGCAAACCCTTGGATCTTTGAATTCTAAATAAAAAATTATTTCTGTGGCTTCTCTCCCTAAAAGCTGCTATTAAGGCAAATCTCTAAAATTCTATACTTTGTGCTATGGAAAAGTGAAGAGCCTACACATATCTATCTCTTCTTCAGCTGTAAGTTTTCTGAAAATAGCTATATTAGTCAGCTTTCCTGTAACTGGGACAAAATATCCAACATCCACAACTTAAAGGAGAAGAGGTTTAATTTGGTTCAAAGTTTTGAGGGATTTAGTTCATGGCTGGATGACTCTAAGACCAACAGCATGGTGGAAGAGTATGGCAGAGGAAAGGTGCTGATTTCACAGTAGCCAGGAAGCACAGAGAGAGAGAAGGAGTCAAGGAACACCCTGCAAAGGCATTCCTAGAAACACATCACTTCTAATATGGCCCTTCCAACAGCGCATTTAGGTATACACTCAGCAGTGCATCAGTGTATTGAGGAGTATATGCCCCCATGATCAAATCACCTTCCAAAAACTCTACCTCTGAACACATGAGCCCTTGGGCTGACATTCTAGGTCTGAACAGTAATAGTGACACTACCAGCTCATTCCCTGAGTCCCATTTTCTTTAAGGAGTATAAGCCGCTTAAGGCTTTCAGATAAATATAATAATAGCTATTTTACCTCATTAACCATTTCGTTTTAGAGACACCTTCCCACCCTCAAACCAAAAATGTTTGATATAAATTGCCTTTGGAAAAAATTTGGAATTATGCTAAATTATAACTTAAACATTTATATTCAAACAAAACTTAACAAAGTGTGTAAATGGGAATTAATGACAGGAAGGAAACTAATTTTTTGATAACCTACTATCTATCAGATACGATTCTTTATTTGTATCTTTTTACTTAATCACTAAAACAAACTATTACGTTATAAGAATGGAAAAAAACAGGAAATTGTCTAAGATCATTCATTATAAAGGCAGGAAGATGTTATCCCAAGTCTAAGTAACTCTACTTTTCTTATATAGAAATGCTTTATGAATATTTCATATGTACTATTTATTTTGCGGTGGTTTTTTTTGGTACTGGGGATCAAACTTGGGACCGTCCACTTGTGAGGCAGGCACTGGAACCACTGAGCTAAATCCCTGCCCCTTGCACTATTTATTTTGATATCTTTTTTAATAAAGATCTATTAAGGGCCTAGTACATGTATTGTACTGAAATAGTCACTAAAAAAAGATGAAAAATCTGATTCCAATTCTAAAAATGGAATTATATAACTTCAATTATAAAATCAGAGATTTTATAATTTAGTCAAAGAGAGAAGTCATACAATCCACACATTCAATAATCATGTTATTCTATAATGTTAATATGGTTAGATGTCAAAATAAGTGGAGTAAACAAGAGTAAAGAAAATTATGCCAGTAAATATTTATGGAACATCCACTTGGAAGGGGGGATTGAACCAGACCCTCAGTGATGGGCAGAAATGTACTGGAGAAGGCAGAACCTGTCACTCTCTAGGGTTAGAGTTAATTGCAGTATGTCATGGCTTATATCTAGATGTATCCCCAAAGCCTTATGTCCTCATTGATGGGGCTTTCAGGAGTGATTGGATCATGGGTTGTGATACTGGATCATGGGTGTGTGATTCTGCATTAGCCCATTGATTGGTTTAGAATAGTTCTGGGTGTAGATGGTGGACTTACTGAACCCTCCCTGGGTGTGGGTGGCACCAACCAATAGGCTAGTGGCTTGGATAGAGTGAAAAGGGAAAGAAGAAGGAAGTCCCCCTCTTTCTGTCTGCCAGGCCATGGACTCTTTCTTCTCTGCTATGTTGCCCTGCCTTGGAACCAGCTGACTATAGACTGAAACCTTTACAAACTGTAAGCTAAAATGAAACTTTTCTCCTTTAACTTGTGAGTGTTGGGTATTTTGTCCCAGCAAAGAGAAAGTAACTAAGACAGACAAGTGCATTAAAGTGATGATAAGGCTACCTAACACTAAAAAGGTGCTCAAATCAATGAATAGCAAGAAGTTGGAAGGAATGACCAGACTGACCTGGATTGAAAAGTTAGCTGGAGATTCTTGGCCTTATAATACAAGCAAAAAAGACAATATCACAATTTTAAGAGTGGTAATGTGTCTTAAAGGTGTCAAAACTTAATGATATTTGTGGGACCAAAAGGTACTATAATTGACTGACAAGTTTGGAGGATAATTAGACTTAAGACAAAGCAATTTAAACTTAAGGTTATAAAGTCTGGTGTAAGATAATTGTATGAATATAAAGTGAGAAAATAAAGTATGGGAACTTATTAACTCTATGAGATCCACTAGGAAGATTTAGTGATAATTGTTTGATTTGAAAAAATGATTTTGTAATTTCCTTGATTTTACAAGATATGCCACCCTATCTGACTCAATGACACTTGTGTTTGGTTGCATGAGTCAGTTAAAGGGGAATCATTAGAAAGATGACATATACATGTAAACGTTTATTTGTATTAGGTGTGATTTCAAGGTATTTCTTTGATGGACATGTTTACTGGAGTTCTAAATCATCTTTCTTGGTTAAATCATACATTTGGTCATTATTTTCAGCACTTTTAAAGTGAATTAAAAACTTAAAAACAATAACAGACCAGTATAATAAACAAATCCATCTAGATTTTGATTTTCCCCAATTTGTCAAAGTTTTATCACCTATACTACATTCAGTAGCAATCAGTTCATTGGCCTGCTCTATTAAATGTTTTCAAAGCATTGCCTTTTGTTTTCATAGAAACATGTCTTTTTGTACTAATTTCTCATTAATATATAGTATATAATTAAGTTATACAAAAGTGGCAAGAACGAGTTTAGAAAAATACACTGAGCTGAGCTGATGCTCAGTTCAAAGGCACTTTAAGTGGTGGCCATCAGAGTGCATGGACGCTTGAGTAAAATCTCCTTGGTGCATTAAAAGCATTCATCGGGCTCCAAGCAACCCTTGGTGTGTAACATTCATAGATTAGGAGCAGAAGTTAACCCATCAAACTAGTAAAAATGAGATTAAGGAAGAGCTAATATTGTTCTACACAGAACTCATTTCTCTAAAAGCTAAATGGTAACTGGCCTTACTCATAGGTACTGTGTGCCTTAAAGTGGAACTTGGCATGGAATTTCCTCATTTCATAGGAAGAGGACTGTTTGACTTTAAACATATAAACTTTCATTTTCTTTTGGCAAATTGTTAGTCAAGCAGAATAAATGACAAGTCTAACAATTTTTAAACTTCTAGGAAAATTAAGGCATCAAGCAGATAAGACATAATTGGAACTTAATATTATAAGATTAAATGTTTTAAAAATACATTTGAGACACAATTTTATGAATTTTCCATATTCTTTAAAGGTTACTCCAAACTAGCACCTATTCATTTTGTAAAACTGCATTTTCAAGTGTTTATAACACTATAAAGTGTTTGCAAAAGCCATTTTTGAGGGTTTTTCTTTTACAATTTATGAAAATACAAAATCAGTGGAAAGTTACAATGTCATGAAAAGTGAAGTTGAGTCAGGGAGTTATCATGATTTTCTTTGAAGTCATCCTAAAGGTCAATAAAAGCAAAGACTGTAATACTATGCAGCAAAATACTCTCCAAAGCTTATCATTTGGCATGATGTTCCTGTTCAGGTTATTGCATCACACTGTCTTTTAAATATAAGTCTTTTCTGGATACATCCTGGGCAACACTTTGCTGACATGCTGGCTCCCTAGGTAAATGACAGACTGCCTAAATTAATTTCTTGCCCTACCCTAGCAGCTCAGTTTTCATAAATTAGAAAGTCTCCAACTATAGGATGTTAAAATTAAGTGATATTTATATTATAGCCAGTAATCAAATCATGCTATTACATGTAAAAGTAGCTCCCTGTTTTAAAGAATAATCACATTTAACAAAGATTATGTCATCTAGAATTTAAAAAAGAAAACTCAAGTACATTAATTATTGAAGATTATCTCCACTATTTCTTCTTTTAAACACCTATATGTGATAACCATGTTACATGTAGTCTTTTGTGAATTGAGTAATCCTTACAAAATCCATTTTATTGCATCTACTTCATTTAGAAAGCATTTGGATGGCCATTAACGGCTTTTAGGTTTCTCAGAGATTTTTAATTATGACAGGATGTGTAGGCATGTAACGTAACACCAAAAAGCAGCAATACATTACTTAGATGACATTGTACTTAAGAAGCAGGGGAGTTTGTTGCTGAGTACTTTGGCTGATAAAGCTCTCATTTTTCATCTCTCAGACCTTAGTTCCCGTTTTCTCTGATTCTTTAAGTAAAATTAATTTTGCTATGTCAACTATGCTACCATTAGCTGATAATCCAGGAGGCGATAGATGCCATGCATATTTCATCCTTTGCTCACTTCATGATGTTTCTGAATGTGGGCTGAATATAAACAAGAGACAGTTCAGGTATGGTTACAGACAATGAACTTCAGCTTCAGCCCAGTGGTTATAAAAATTTGGTATATTGTTAACAATTTTGAGCAGACCCAGTGAAATATTTGGGGACATTGTCCCAAGTTTTGTAAGGGAAAATACTGACAGATTTACCTAAAGATGTCCAGGATTTACTGACTAGTTTAAGAGTCTGTTTGTGTTTGTTACATTAACTCAGTAAGAGGTAAATATCTTTGGGAGTTTTAGTGTTCAGTGTTTGCCTCCCATTTAGGCCTATGAAATCCCTGTGTCCAAGGAAGAAATCTCAAATATCTAGTACAGTGCTTAGTGTTAAGCATTTAAAAGAAGAGTCCAATTTTCACAGGGACTAGATGAGCCCATGGAGAACATTATCAAAGAAAATTTGGGGAGTAATTATAAGACTCAAGAGTACAACAATTAAGACTGTAAAAATGATAGAAAGAGCTTCCCTTCTCCGGTACCTCAGATGGTCAGGAACCCACACAGTAATAAGTAATCAGGTGTCTGAGCTTTATCTTAAGCTGTTGGTTGAGCTGAATGCAGCAAGTATACTGCAAGTTTAGGTGAGTTATTTTAGGTTCTACCCTAATGTCCTCCAACTCAGCTTTGGGAGAACTTGTGCAAAATTTCTTGAATGACAGACATTTGGAAACTCAAGGAATTAGATCATTATTCCAAGAGTCTTGAAGAACCAGTTTTGGATTAATCAAGGAGGGGGAACTCACATAATCATGTGAGGCATCTGGGGACTTTAGTAACAAACTTCAAGGGCAGAAGAAAACCTGGTAATCTACCCTATCTACAGAGCCTGTTTTGAGAGCTGGATATGACATTCCAACCATGTCACTCACCAAAAGGGTCTAAACTAGTTGATTGGCAACATTAATTAACTTCCATGGCTAAGGAGTGGTTGAGTAAAGAGAACTACAGTGGCTACAAGCATGAAGAAGTTAATTTCCTCCAAGGAGAATGTGTGAACCACTAGGAATGTATCTGGGAATGGAAAAACCCACACAGAGGAAAATCCCAATGTGCTCTTGGGCTCAGACTGAGACTAACAACTATTACTCTTGCAGTGAATTTACCCACACCATAATTTAACACAAATTTACCCACAGTGCAAATCAGATGTACAGGAAAAAATGTAGTCAGTTACTGATTATAACTGGTCTGTGATGAGAATTGAGGCAGAGAGAAAATAATTTTTCCTATTTTCCATTCAAATTCTTTTTTTCCCCATTAAATTTATTGGTACATTTAAGGTATACAATACAGTTATTCATCATTGGGATCTTGTACCTTTACATGATGTATCTTGGTTCTTATTTTTTCCCCTTTCCCCTGACCTCCCTTCACCCCCTCCACCAATCCCTATTTACAAAGATTTTGTTTCCATTTTTTTCCTTTTCTCATATTTTTTCTTTTTCCTTCTTTCCTTTCCCCTACCCTTCCCACTTCCTACATTCTTCTTTCTTGGGCAAATACCTAGGATAGGATGGTTAAATCACATGGTAGATTTATATTTACTATTATAAGAAACTGACAGATTGTTCCCTAGACTGAGCTGCACAACTCTGTAGCATGACCATGTCAGAATTAATTGGGTGGCTCCTTCTAATCGGGCAGAAGGACACTTGGATGCTTAGCTTTCTCGAGCTGCTCTAGGTTCCACCTAAGAAATTCCTGGATAGAACCTGGAAGTTCCCATGGCCCATAGGTGGAACTGGAAAGATCTATGAGTTGTCAACTACCAGTTCTGTCACTGGACCTACAGGAGAAGCAGGGAACTTAATGAAGAATGTGGCATGCATCTGGAGTTTTTGTATGCTGCCCTGGATTTCGCTGGCTTCACTCATTTCTACATTTTTGTCCCTTGCTCATGAAAGAGATTAACCGCCTTTATTTGCTTTCTGCTAGAAAGGAGTTAGAATTGTCATTCAGTGTGATTCATCACCACTTAAGTAATCTTATTTTTTTAAGTCAGCCTGGCTTATTATTATTATTATTAATAATTTTATTAGTTCATTTTAGGTATACAGTACAATGACATTCGTAATTGGAAATTTGTACCTTTACATAATATATGTTGGTTCCTATTTTTTTCCCCATTCCCCTGTCCTCCTTTCAACCCCTCCACCCCTCCCTATTTACAAAAGAGCCAAACAGCCTCATTGGAAAAATAGCCTCTTTAATAAATGGTGCTGGAAAAATTGGATTTCAACTTGGCAAAGGTTAAAACTAGACCTATATCTCTCACCATGCACTAAACTAAAATCAAAATAAAGATCTAAATATTAAAAGAGAAACACTAAACTGAATGGAAGAGAGGTTAAGGAGAACTTTTAAAGATATTGGTGTAGGAAAATATTTCATGAACAAAACCTCAGTTGCTCGTAAACTAGCACAAAGAATCAACAACTGGGATCTCTTCTTATTAAAAGCTTCTGCACAGGAAGAGAAAGCACCAACAGTGTGAAGAGACAACCCATGGAAAAAATTTTACCAGCTGTTCCTCAGATAAAGGTCTACTATCTAGAATATATAAAGAACTTTAAAAAGTCAGACCTCCCAAATTTAAAGACTCAATCCAAAAATGAGCATCTGAAATGAACAGACATTTCTCAAAGAAGTAGAAATAGCAAATAAACATATGAAAAAATATTCAACATTAAGTGATCTTATTCTGATAAGTTATGATAATATATAATGAGCAAAATGAATATTATTTCTGAATATTACCTAAAGCAAGATACTTCTTTAATAATTAAATATTTGACAAAAGAAAATTATGCTTAGATTCTGCCCACAGCATGATTTTTTCTCTATATATAAAAAATAAAGTTGTTCTTTAAACATAAATTCAAGCAGTAAAGAGCTATATTAAAAAATGATGTGAGCTCTTTCATCTAAGTTCCATAAAGGACATATGCAATAAACTTGGCTAAAATACTATTTTCTACTTTTTAAAAAATTTTATCTAGTTAAAAGAGATGAGGCATCTTTTGGGACAATATAATGATAGAATAGTGCTATAAATTCTAAAAACTAAGATTAGTAATTCTTGCCACTTTGTTCTTTAACTGCTTAGGGACATAATTAGCATCTGGTTATCAGTAAGTCAGGGAATAAAGTCAGTGACATCTCTAGTCCTGGCCTTGGTTATCAAAAAGTTAAAAAAGAACAAACAGCTCTATGTCTCCTAAACTTTTCAGGTAATTATCGAAAAATCTAGTTAAATGAAATATACAAAGAAGGTACAGACTTTGGAAAGAAAATGACATGACCAAAATAGAGAACGCTTGCATTGATTTTTAATACATAACTTCTAGAAAACCAGAAAAATGAAATGAAAGAGATATTTCATTCCTAAAACATTTTCCCTGCCATGTTTGAGAACGTTAATGTTTTTCTGTCAAAAGAAAAGAGAAGACTAGAAAAGCCACATTGCTAAAGCATGTAATTCCTCTAAATCACAACATTCATATTTTGAACTTTTTTAGTACATCATTCCAAAAATAATTAATTTAGAAACTGCGACACATTGTAGACTCTGAAAACAGAAGCAACCTTCAGGAAACCCTGAGCATTTCCCTAGGTATTGTTTACATCATATTTTTCTATCTGTAACCGTTCCCCTGGTGATTTGAATTAGGTGGCAAAAGGATATTTGATTACGTTACATTTCTGCCCTAAGGTTAATGAGTAATGTTTGTGATCTGAAACAGGGATATTACATTGATAGTGTCAGAAATATCCCCCACTGTGCCCAAAAGGTGTCAAAATGCCAATAACAAAGTGTGTGGTGAAGGTCACAGAGACTATATCTAGCCACTTGGTGGGCAGATCATAAACTCTTAATCAGTGGTACTTGGGCTGGGAAAGCCTCATAATTTATCCACACAGTCTTTTCTTCTGCACCACCGCACTCCATCAATTCACAGCCTAGGGCTTTAAACATTTTCACGAGCAAATCTCAAGGTATTTCTTTCTAACTCTCCTATAAATAGGTGGTAAAGAGAGGCATCTCTTTTGCTTTCAAAAGTCTAATTATTTAGACCTCCAAGGAAGAGCATCCTTTTTCATCTTTAAAAAAAATAAATCACACATATGAATGGAGCATCAGATTATCTGAGATCATGAGTTTGAATTTAAATCTCTAAACTGTCACAGAGTGAGGCCCTGAATCATGATGGTCTTTAGAATCAGTTTATAGTAATTTCTAATCCAATTAATCTTTTGGCAGATGCAAAGGTTGTTCCACTTGTCTGGTTTTAAAGTGGATTAAAACAAAATACTCCTGCATCTGTTTCACCCAACATAATTTTATGATAATGTGGAAGGATTTTACTTTTTTCTCTCATTCAGTATTTATTGAGTACCTCAATGTGGCAGACAGAATTCTGGAATTTGAGGTATTAGTAAAGAGAGCAGATACATTTGTGAGCTTTGTTTTGACATACTTCTCAATTGAATTCTGGCTAGACTGCTATGTATGTATTATTTCCATATCACTGGTATTCAGTGAGATACAGAACACTTACAGTTATACACTGTGGTGTTTGCATCAGAGGACACCCATGACAAGTTATTGCATTGTTCTTCTATAGAAGTCATGCATAGTGTTTCTCTACTCTTAAGTTGAAAAGAATAGATTTCCGTGCTTTATAAGTTTATTTAGTCTCACTCTATCATGTGCTGGTCAGATAATTAATCTGTCCACCATATCTTAAATAACTATGATTCAAATCTGCTACAAGTCACACCACTGGACAAATGGCAGGAGAAAAATTATAAAAAGGTAGATTCCCTGTAACTTTCCAATGTTTCACATTTTCTGTCTTGGGCTTCCTTTTTCTCCCTGTCAATTCCATCAATAGTTTTGCTTTTAATTCACTAGGGAGAAGAATAAAAGAGATAGGAAAAGGCCATATATGTGTTTTGGCATACAGTATTTGGATTTTTAGACAGAAACTCATCTGATTGCTGTATGGAACCCATGCTATAAATGGCATCTACTTGTCTCACATACAGCTGTAGAATATGTCAGGTTTCTGCACAGGATACTTTGCAGTTCTAGCAATACTTCTTTGTTTGTTTCTGGTACTGGGGATCGAACTCGGGACCTTACGCTTGAGAAGCAGGCAGCGGAACCACTGAGCTAAATACCCTGCCCTGAAGTTCTAGCAATATTAACTACTGTTGGGATGATATTTGTAGTATAAGCCAGTTGCAATTTGAATTAGAGGTAAGAGGCCATTTATGCTAGTCTTTACCTAGACATGGTTGACAAATGTTTGTTATTTTCAGATTCATAACTTTCAAAAAACAATAACGTTCTTTCTCCAAAAATACAATGTTGTGTCTTGGGTTGAAATGATCATACATGCTGTATTAAAAAGTTTGAGGCCTATTCCTGCCCTCTTCTTGTAGAGCCTTTCTGTTGTTGGTTATGCACAATGTCAACGGAATTATTAATCTTTTAACTTAAATGTTTGGGAAATGAAGTTTCTGTAAAAACAAAATTAGTTTTAATTTTTAAAATAAACTTAATTTGTTGCATCTTTAAATAATTCATTTCTATTCAAAAATTATTTTTTCTTTACAACATGTGTAAATGAAAGCATTATTAATTAGAAAAATATCTTTAGAATGAATTTTTTTTTCTTAAATTCTTTTATTGGTACAATTTAGATATACAATACAATTACATTTCTCATTGGGAACTTGTACCTTTCCTTGATGCACCTTGGTTCTTATTTTTTCCACATTCCTAGCCCTCCCTTCACGCCCTCCACCCTTCCCTATTTACAAAGACTTTATTTCCATGTTTTCCATTTCTCATCATTTTTCCTTTCCCTTCTTTCCTTTCCCCTGCCCCTCCCACTACCCCTACCCCTTTGGACCTTTTCTTCCTATTTTGATTATCGATTATTCATTCTAATCATTGGTACATTTTAGGTATACGATATAATGACATTCATCATTGGAAATTTGCACCTTTACATAGTCTCTCTTGGTTCTTATTTTTCACCTTTGCCCAGACCTCCCTTCAACCCCTCCACCCCTCCCTATTTACAAAGATTCTGTTCCCATTTTTCCATTTTCTCATATTAATTCCATACCCTTCTTTCCTTTCGTCTTTGCAGTGTGGAACCAGGTGGCTGTACAGAGAAGAGGCCAAAGGAGCCGGGGCGGGGGGGGGGGGGGGGTGCAGTGGATTGCTGCTGGGGCGCGGGCTGATTCGGTGTTTTCAGCATGACTGGAGACCTCGGGACCAGGTCCACAGACCTGCCTGTCTCTAGAATGAATGTTTTTTTAATAATACAACCAGCCTCTCTGTATAGTTTTGAAAAAACATAATAAAAAAAACTTAATTTAAAAAAAGACAATATATGTATTAATATCTGATAGCAGTTACTGAAACTGCATAGTTGGAGAGGTATACTTAATGAATAAATGTTTTATTTTGTGGTTTTTAAAGTTCTTAAAATAGAATAGTTGTCTTCAAATACATACAAATGTAGTATAAAACATATGTAAAACTTTATTACAAATAATGTGAGTGTTCATAGATGTGACTGCTATAATTTGTCTTGTTTACTATTTGTGATTTTCCCTCTTCAGATTTCACCCTGGCTACAATTTCAAATTAGCCACCTCAGTGAAAATGAAATCTAATGTAGTAAAATTTTGTGTAGGAAGCCAAGATACTAATGGATTAAAAAAGGGTGACATCATTCAAAAAAATTGGCACATCATTTCCTCCATTGCAGTTTCTGTCTCTAAAAGGAATGATGACTCAAAGTTGTGGTTTAGTTAACTAAAACAGATTACTAAGTTAGCATAAACTCAATCAGCAGGAAATTTGGCAGCCAGCACAGTTATTTATGATGTGCCAAATACAAAATCATACTCCTACTTCGAAGTTTTACTGACAAGGCATATTGCTAGCTCCTGGGAAGAAAAAAAAAATCTCTTCTAAAATATTTGTGCAAAAATTTTTTACAATAATATCTATGAAAAGAATTCATGACTTGTATAAAATGTGTTGATATAGAATTACTTGGCAAACAACTTATAGAACTAAATAATTATACCATTTAATAGTGAAAAACGAAAGAGCCAAGAAAAGACAACCATTGACTTCCATGAAACAGATTTTAAAATATTATTTATAAGATATTTCAAGATGAAAAGATCTTTGCCGAAGCTTTTTGATTTTCTATAGTTATCTCAAAATTCTCTTTCTTTATTTTTGGTACCTTGCACATATTTCAACTTATTCTAATTTTTTCATCTCTGAAATTTTTCTGTAGTACTACCTAGTTAAAATGCTGGGGTTCTGAATAAAACAAAACTGCAAAAGTCAATTTTACTTATTTAATAACAATGAAAAATATGAATCCATGTTTCTCTGGATACATTTGAAGTAAGAAAGAAACTTTATAATTACCTCTTTATCCACAAAAATATTTTACCTCACTGAATTATTCAGCCTAGATATTATTTATGCTTATTTTTTATTATTGTATCAATAATATGTATTTCCAACAAAACCATACTTATTGCAACATTAAATTGACATTTTAATTTATAAATTAGACAGTATAAAATAATTCTATGAATGTCATTCTCACTCTAAATTCATGCATAGATATTAGAGTTGGGTATTAAAAAATAGCAAAGAATAGTATACAATCAATTCAATTCAGCAAATACTTATTCTCTACTGTGCACAAAGAACTGTTGTAAATGTAAAATGCAAAATAAGGCACCTATTACCAAGGTCCTTAGAATTTGTTGACATAAATAACTTATGTTATCATAAACAATGTTTTTTAAATAACGATTCAAGGTTGAATGTTGAATGTATTTGTTGAGAAGATGGTATATTGAAACTGTAGAAAAGAGAACTATAGTACAGCCTTCAGTGTCTAGGAAAGTCTTTACAGACAAGGAGGAATTTAACAGGATGGAGAAAGGATATTGCAATCAACTGAGGGAGAAAAGACCGAGAGACCAGACTAAGAAGTCAATAATAACTAAGAACATGCTCAAATAAGAGAGAAGGCTTACAAAATAATGGTAAAAGCATTAAAAAAAAGTTTTGACAAGATTTGGAAGACTAAATATAATATGATAATTTCTGAATGCTAGTCCTAAATAGTAAAATTGGTTTTTATCCCTTAAACCTTGAAGATACCCACAAACCTAAAAATTCAATATTTTGGAGAGATTACTCCAACAGAAATATTAGACTAAAAAAGAATAGAGGAAAGAAAACTAAAATAATGAAATACATTATTACTAGGATATAAATGGAAAGCAACAGAGACTTTAAAAAGGACTGGGTGGTCAAGAGATGTTTAAAAAATAATGTTACCTCTGTTTTGCAAGACATTTTTTCCTTAAATCTTTATCTAAAACTTTTATGTGCATCACATGAGATAGATTAATGATGGCTGTAAAATCTTTGCTGCATCTCTTATTAAGAAACAGTTTAATTCCCATTCCCTTGAGCTTGGGCTGGATTTAGAGAGACTTGGTTCAATTGTGGAATGCAAAACAAGTGATATTCAGAGACTTATAAGATTACAGCACATGGGTCATAAAGGCCCTATCGTTTCTGCCCAGTGTACAGACCAGGCCAACTACAAAAGTTAATTCATATGCTGAATGTTTTTGAGAAGAGCTCTTTAAGAAACAGATACAAGAGTCAGAACCAAAATACTAGATTAATTATTAAAACTGGAGAATGTAGCTTAAATTTAGAGCCACACACAGGTTTTAAAACACTTTCTCCATATTGTGTTTTGGAGGCTCAATTTGGAGAAGAAATTGTTTAGCTAGCAGGATGTGGTAGTCAGTCTCTCACATGGTTCCTGATAATTCTCACCTTCTGGTGTCCACACTGCTTAGCCCCTTCTCAATCTGAATAGAGCTCACCTGTGTAACCAAAAGAATATTAGGGAAATGACTATGTAACTTCTAATTTGACTTAATCACAAAAATATAGGAGACGTAGCTTTCTTCCCTCTTGGCTCAGTCATTTGGGTGGAAGCCAGCCAACTTGTAAAGGTACTTAATAGTTCCATGGAGAAGTCAGCATTACAAGGAGGCTTCCACCAGCAATGAGTACTAATTTGACAGGCACTTCCTTAAAAACGGAATTTTCAGACTCATCAAGCAATGAGATGACTCTAGCCCCAGTGCAAACCTTGTAACAATCTCATGAGAAACTCTCCAAACTGACTATGTGCCTGAATAGCTACTTAAGTCATTCTTAGAATTTTGACTACACAGAAACTGAGTGGTATTATGTTCATTTTTTAAACCATTAAATTTTGGGGTGACTTTTATGCACCAATGGATGTAAAGAATTGTTTCTTAGATAGCTGATCCTTCATCCAAGGCTGTAAAAATTAAGACATGCATCTGTATAACTTTTGAACTTATGCATTGTATAGAGCCAAGATATTTGGAGCAATGGACCTCAGAGTTTCACTACTCACACTGTTGAGGTAAACCAACCCTCCTCTCATGAATACCTCAGGGGAGAAGTTTAGCAGTTACTATTTCTAAAATAAATCCCTTATGGAAAACAGCTTCCCAAAGATTGATGACTGGTTGTAGACCATAAGACAGAAGAATGACTCTAAGACAACTTTGGATGTAGCTTATATTGAGACAGAGATGAGCTTTACCATAGAATTTCTGTGAGTTATGCCTTTTCCTATTTAAAGGATAAATTTGGAAGAGGTTTGTTAGACAACTTGAAAACTTGAATTCACAAGCTTTTTGATGGAGGATGATTACTTCACCTGTATATTTGATTATTAATCTATCATATTTCTACCAAAAGTATGTGCTAGACATATAATTTTCGTAATTCATTCAATGAATTATAATTTAATGTTAGAAATTCCTTAAAAACATTGTCCCCATCACTTTTCTAGTGGCTGGGCCAAATACCCAACATACACAGTTAAAAGAAAAGAGGTTTATTGTGGCTTATGGATATAGTCCAGGCTTGGCTGGTTCCAAGACAGAAACAGCAAGGTGGAAAGGCCTGCCACAGAGGAAACCTGCTCACTTCATGACAACCAGGCAGCAGAAAGGGAAAGAAGAGAGATATATCCTGCCCCCAGGTGACCTAACTGTTCTGACCAGGCCCTGCCTCCTCCAGTAACAACATACTGTACTGAGCCATGAACTCATCTGTGGATCAAACTACTGATTAATATAGCACACCCATGATCCAGTCACTTTCCAAAAGTCCCACCTCCAATGCTTTAGGGGGACATTCCAGATCTAAACCATAGCAAACATTGTAGAAATTTTGCTTCCTCTTTCATAACAGTTAATTTAACTTACCTTCAGTGATATTTTTGCTAAGATAACATAATTTAATGCCAAAATCAGATAGAAGTTGACATGTCATTAAAATAGAATATAAGGAATAAAAATGTTCATCAAAACATACTTTGTTTTACAATAGTTTCAGTAACCACCAATAGTCGAGCCCCTGTGTTACTATTTTCCTTCAAACTAGCACCATTGAATTCTCTGAAAAACTTAATTTTAATCTCTATTAAAATTATATATTAAAATTAACATACATATACTGAATTGTGTAGATGACCATGTTAGCCTGCATGGCTAGTCAAGTTCACTCCCCATATTTTTGCCAGTTTCTAGAATCCTGTGTGCATTAAGTGAAAGACAATGTTACAATGTGCTATATCAGTGAAAACTTAACAGTATTTATAAAAATTAGTGTAGAGATGAAATATTTGCAGAATAAATACCAATTACTAAATAATTAAAATTACAGAGTAAGCAGCAAAAATACAGGGGAAACCTTGACAAAAAAAATCACATATTTTGGTATTAAATGTCATATTTGAGATGTGAGTGGACATACTCAGCAGGTTCTGTTTGCCCAATTTGCAACAATTCATTTACAGTAAATAAGGTGTTCAATGGAGACTGACAATCTGTCAAAGTTTCAGAAATAATTGGCTTAGAACTCCATTTAATGTTGATGTCAATAACAATTTCACCTCAAGTAAACTATATAGATTTACAGTTATGAAGAATTACTTTGTTTAAATTAACACGTGAGAATAATACTGTGCCTCTACTTTTCACATTATTATTGTTTTTTATTTGTAACTATTATTTCACACAGGAAATGATGTGCCTATAGAACTGGCTTTTAGAGGATTGAGTAGCATTATGCTCCAAACAAAAAGAAAACGGAAAGAAACACAACCATTTGTCACATCATATAAGATTTTGCTGTATGTGTTGTGAGATTAATAAATTCTTTTATTCAGTATTTCCATTTTTTGATTTATGTCTTAAGATGTCCACTTTTTTCCTTTAAAAATAACATCCTGCTAGAGTAAATTATCTGAGTACAGGTTTTATAATTACAGGACATTTATGAACATTCCATAATTTTTTGTAGCGCAATATGTCATTTCAGATTTTTTGTGTATTTCTCTTCTCACCTATAGCAGTACTGTAAACATGCAAGAAAGTCATCAGCAAATATATGACCGTGTATCAGTGAAATGCTCTTTTCAGGAGAACCTCCAAGGCAGCAGAATTCCTATAGCTGTCCTTTCCTAAGAGAACTAAGGTAATTAGCCTCAACAGGAGATAATTTCAGTTCACAGGGGTGGCTGTTGTTTTAAGTCTTTCTGGGAAATTTGGATTTTTCATTGATAGCGGTTTTAACATGTCACACTGGAGCCAGAGTGAATTAAAGTGAAGAGCTACATAGTCTAAACAAACATTCCTTCCCATTATCAGAAGCCTGACAACATAATAGCATAAACTGTAGTCATGTGGTCACATTCACAAGTAATGCAGGAACAATTAAAAATCAAAGAAATGCTACATTTCCTAAACCAGACTTGAATTGAGGCAAGCATATTTAAAATTACTACTATTCTCATTCTTGTAGTACAAGTTTTATATCAGAAAAAATTGTAGAAATGTTTGTTTGAATCATTGTCATGATTAGTCTACCTTTAGCCTGTGTTTTGCAAAATTAGGGTAGACATGTGCAGTACAATTTCAGTTATATACCTTGAAAACGCTATTTGATTTGGCATGTTTAATTTTTATAATATTTTTCTATCTTACCAAAATTACACAATTAAAGAAATTTGTAGCTGTAGTTCTACTATATTTTGTGTTTTTCTCAAGGTTGTTAATAGAATTTGGTTACATTTACTGTGAAAACATTATAAACATATACTGGATGATGTCATTTACATGTTAAAAGTGATGTCTCTATATTTTTCTGATGTTTATAATTGGGAGATTTTAAAAATTCATAAATTGATAGAATTATAGTCTCTGATGTGAAGACTTTTTCAATAATTTTGGAATTCTAATATTATTTTACAATGCTTAGATGATAGCTAGGCAGATAATAAAATTGGATTAAAATGCTTTTGGTTATAGAATGTTTGCATTATAAAACAGCCACAAATTCTTTGTTGTTGCGTAAGGGAGGTTCTATTAATTATGTTTTGGAAAGAATTTTAGATATCAACTTTTAGTGTGCATGTGTTCGATACAAAGAATTTGCTTCCACACCCTTTGAGCTTAAAGACCACACATCCAACACTATCCCAAACCCTCATTTTTTATGTACTCTATTCTCATAAGTACAAATTTGCCTGACTGTAATTGTTTTTTTTCAGAAAAGGAAATGAATCAATTACCTAGATGTTATTAAATCTTCTAAAAGTGAGGCTACTTTGGTTCTTCATAACAGTTCTCAAAGTGGCAGTCTGGTAAATAACTCATTTCACTCTGAGCTCTATTCTGGTTTGATGTGAAGAACAACTGAATATTGTTCGTAATTCAGGGACCGGGGTCAAATGATAAAAGAGCAGAGATTCAAAGATGAATCAAGGTGCATCAAAATGAATGGTGATAGAAATTTAATTTTAAATACCCATTCTATGCTAAGAACTGACAGACACTCTAGCGACACAACAATTAGAAATATTCAGCTCTGTTCGTAGGGAAATATGTACCTCAGGAGATAAACTCAAGCAATGTAATGACGTTATGAAAATGATTTTGAAAAAAAAACAAAACACTTGCGGAACAATTAAAAAGACAGAAGTATCCCCAGTTCAGTGATTCCCAAACAAAGCAATACATTAGAAACATTTAGGACATTTTAAAATAAAAATCCAAGTTAATACTTTCCTGGACCTACTGATAAAATATTTCTGGGGCTTAAAACTGGGAATTCAGATTTTTAAAACTCTCATGATAGTTCTGGAGTACAATCAGGTTTGGGAACATTAAACTATGCCATCTAGGTATATGATCATTATAAAGTTATATATAGCTATATCTACAGCCTTCCTAATTATTTTCTATTTAGGGCTCATTCACATGGAACTGACTATTCCAAATTAACTTCCATTTGCAAAATTCAAAACATCCCCAAAGTTAGTTCCCACTAGTTCTAATCACTCCAGTTCTTTACACTATATCTGAATTTCATACCAATATTTGTTGATTTATATTTCTATTTTAAACAGCATTCTTACTAATTTGTTTACAAAAATTTATCTTGGCTATACTACAATTTAAGATCATTGTATTTTTTTCTTGTGGTCATAAAATCCATATATATATAATTCATATGTATATGCACACAATCCATATATTATCCATATATTAATAATCCATATATTAATAATCCATATATTAATCCATATATTATGGATTGTGTGCATATACATATGAATTATATATATATATGGACAAGCACATACAAATTCATATATATATTTTTTTTTTTTTCCCACATTAGCCTCATCTTGCGTTTTGTCTATGTTGGTGCTGAGTGACTTATTAATAGAGCCCTTAGGAAAATCTTAGTTCAGTGCTCTTTACAAGTATGCTGCTGAACAGTTCAGTATTAATATTGCCCTCCTCAATGTAATTCGAAGTACAAATGATTTATTTTACTTACACTTGGTAAGCTGTAGGGCTGTTTTAACGAGATTCCTGGAAACGTTAACAGTGAGGGGGAGTGAGAGCAGTTCCTGGCGATCAGCACTCTATCTCCAAGAGATGAGAAAGGTGGAGAACAGGATGGATGATAGGGGAGAACAAAGCAAATAGGAAGGCAGAGGAGTGTGGGGTCACAAGGACTGTGCGGGGTGGGGTGAGAGGTGGCCTCATTTCATGGATCCTGTGTTGTTCTGTCCCCCTTAACGATCTACAGGCTGCGTTTGAATTCTGGTTTTCTCACTTTAGTACGATAGTTTTTGAATCTGTCATTTTACTCCAAACTTGTTTTCTTCTGTTATATTTGTTTTAAAATGCAAAATTAATTTTTAAAAATTTTGCTCAAAATACCCTTTTTGTGAACAGGAGTAAAGGTTCATAATAGTAAATCAAGGCAGCAAAACTTCCAGGGAATTTGAAGCACAGTGCAGTTTTTCATTAGTACATAGTACATGCCAGCTCATTCAGTACTTCTTTAAAAGTACAGTACTTTTTTAAGGTCAGTAGACAAATGAATATAAAATGTTTCTGACAGCGCTGCTGAGTTCAGCCAGCTTGATTGGAACAAGATAAAGAAATCTTAACCAAGCACTCCCTGTGGGAAATAATACATTCATCTCCTTCTTGAGTTGAAAACAATGAGAACAGATCTTTTATGAGGCAGATGAACAGAGTGGAATTCTGGCATTCTGTTCCTTCCCATTGACAGCCATTATACCAATCTACTAAATTCTTCCTGAGGAGACTTTTCTGCCTGACTATATTTGAACTTAATCATCCGCTGCTTCCAGACTATGTAGAGTTCTGATCCAAACCAGTTTTATTACCAGCCCAAAACACAAGAATCCCTCTGGATCAAGATATAGGAAAATGGCATTGAGGAGGGAATGGGGATTGCACTCCGTAAAAGTTTGCCAGCCAAAGAAGGTGCCAGTAGAAAGTTGGAACACTAACATAGTTCAAAAAGTGCGTGGTATGGTGCTAGAATATACTGCATATCTCAGCTTCTAGTAGTCACTGCTGAAGAAATGATACTGACAAATGGGTTGACAATCATTTTAACCTTATTTATTTCTATTCTAAGTTTCACACTAAATGTTCTGTATATGCAAAGAATTATGTTACATGGTGCCTTGGCTGACTTTGTACATTACTTCTTTTTCTTCTACTATAATCCATAATGAGAATTTTTTAAGTTAATTAGATCAGGTAAAGTACTTACAGATCTAACCATCATTTAACAAACATTCAGTCATTGAGTGCTGGCTATGTCTAACCTTGATTTAAAGATTACAAAATAATGCACATGTAAAACACACAAACCCTGTTCTTAGAGAGTTTAACATCCCACCACGAAGATATATGGCATGAAATAATGTGTGTGATAACAGATTTCCTGAGGAGTAGCATGAGTTGCCCATTACCTACTCACTGTATTTTGAGAGGCACCACAGAATATGCCCTCTACCAGTGGGGATTGATGAAATTGGGAGAACCTAAACTCCATTTAGCTTAAATCTCCATTTAATAGTTTGCCTTGACACAAATCACTCTGCGTGGTCTTGGTGTTTATTTCCTGAACAGCACAATGGATGTAATACCTACCCTAATTCATAATTATGATGACATTTAAAATGAAATAGTGCATATAGAATGACTTTTGCTTTTAATCAAGTAGGTTAGTTTGGAACTCATTGAGGTTCATTTACTATGTACAAGCCTCCGTGCTCGGTAGGTGTTATGTCTTTCATACTTAAGATAATCTTTCAAGTCACATATGGTGCATAAAAACCATTCTATTTTCTAACAGGTGAGAAAGCTGAGACTTAAGAAAGTTCAGTGAAATACACGCTAAGACCACACTCTGTGAAGTAAATAGAAGTATTCGAACTTAGGTTTTTCTGAATTGATAGAGCACACTCTTAACCAATATAATCTATTGCTATCTTTTTTCTGCAAAAGAAGCAATTGATTTCTAAAGTATTTGATATTAGTTTCTTCGGTGAAATTCCTACATTTACTCTCGTCAATCAGTGTTGCTGTGTCTCTAGAGTATCAATGTTTAAAGTGTGATGGATAACTGGGAGAGGAAAAGGGGCTGCATTCTAGTTATTTTCCTGGTAGGATATTTGTTTATCCCCTGTATGACTTTGGAAGGAGCAGAACATATGGTATGACTGGGATGAAATCCGTAACCTAAACGAACATGAGAATGAAATGGAAATAGAGTTGCTGCCCACAAGCCCCAGAGATAGTTTTACATAAGACTCACTAGTTGAAGAAGTCCTGGAGTGGTGGTCTTAGGTTTTCAGAGATTTCTGTTTAGACATTACAAAACTTGTACTTGAATAAGACTAATAGACATAAAAAAGAGATGACCCTAAAGTGGTCAGAAATAGTGCCTTAGCTTCCTTTCTATTTCCCCTTAAGAACCAGCCCTGACTTTGATATTAACTGGGTGAAGCAGATTACAGAGAAAACAGAAACAGAAAAATGCCAGATGGCAGTATCACTTCTTTGAACTAGAATGAAGCTATTCAAAATAATTTTTATTTTAAAAATTCTCTTTCCTTAGATATAAGTAAGATAAGACAGTTACGTAAGGTTGGCTTGTGAATAGAGATAAAGTAGGATATTTATGTATATTAGATAAATACATTGTGAGATAATTACAGTCATAAAGATATGCTAGCAGAAAGATTCATAAAGTACTTTAAGTAATAAAATAATTTCAATTAAAACTCGACACTATTTTCTCTAGAAATTCTCAATAGAGAGTATAATGTTGCCTACTGTATGTTTTATTTACTGTAAACCCCTTAAGAAAAAGAATATCTCCACTTGATTTTGTGTAAAATCTTGTGCATTTGGAGAACTTAGATTTTTAAAAACCACTACCTAGGCTAAGAAAATTAATTTTAAAAATTTGTCTATATAATATCTCTAATGTAATATACTCAAAATTATACTCAAATAAGAAAGTGTAACCCAAATAAAATAACATATGTATGTAATATACATACATTAACATTCATTATCTTTGCTGGTAGGATTTGGTGATATTTACTTGTCTTCGTGTGTTTTTAAATTTATACATTCATATTTTCTAAATTTTCTCCATTGAACATGTATTTAGGAAATAGGCAAAAATCAGTTTTGTGTGTGTGTGGGGTCTGAATGTTTTTCCTTTTATTAGGGGGTATATTTTAAGCTATCAGTATAAGCAATGATGTTTTGCATATGACCCAAAAGTGTAGGAAATAAAAACAAATACGGAACTGTTGATCAGCAAAGGAAACAATCAGCAGAGTGAAGAGAAAACATATAGAATGGGAAAATTATATTTTCCATCTATTCTTCTGAAAGGATTGATATCTGGATTATAGAAGGAACTCAAAACAGTTCATTAAAATTAAAGGTGCAAAGGGGAAGGGGACATGAGAAGGGTAGGGGAAAGGAAAGAAGGGAATGGAATTAATATGAGAAAATGAAAAAATGGAAACAAAGTCTTTGTAAATAGGGAGGGATGGAGGGGTTGAACAGAGGGCAGGGGAATGGGGAAAAAATAAGGATCAAGATATATTATGTAAAAGTACAGATCTCCAATGATGAATGTCATTGTATTGTATACCTTACAGTACCAATAAAATTAATCTAACAAAAATTTTTAATTGAGCAAGTAATCTGAATAGACACTTCTCAAAAGAAATACAATGGCTAAATGGCAATAGGTACAGGAAAAATGCTCAATATCATTAGCCACTGGGCAAAAGCAAATAAAAATTAAGATAGGAATCTATCTCATCCTTTTTTGCATGGTTATTATTTTGAAAAAGAACAGTGGAGTATGGTAGTGCACACATGTAATGCAGGGCTATGGGAGGCTGAGGCAGGAGGATGGCAAGTTTGAGCCCATACTGGGCAACTTAGTGACTTCACAAGAGCCTATATTAAAATAAATAAGTTAATTAAAAAGGCTAGGGATGAATCTTGTGAAAAGGCCCTGGGTTCAATCCTCAGTACTCTAAAACAAACAAACAAAGAAAAAAACAAATTCTAGTGAGATGTAGAGAAATAAACAACTCTTATACATCATTGGTGTGATGTAAATTTTCCAGTATCCACTATAGATACAGTATGGTGATCTCTCAAAAAACAGGCCTGTGATTCCAGCCCTCTGGGAGGAAGAGACAATAGGGTTACAAGTTCAAGCCTGGCCTGGGAAACTTATTGAGACTGACTCAAAATTTTAAAAAATGAAAAAAGTTGGGGTAAAGCCACCCTTCAAACCCAGTATTACACACATAAACCTACTAAAAATAGAACCACAAATAAAGCTCCACTAAAAATAGAACTACAAGGGATACAGCTATCCCACTTCTGAGTATATATTTAAAGAAAATGAAATCAGCATGCCAAAGAGATAGAGGCACTTCCATGGCAACACTTACAATAGCTAAGATAAAGAACCAACCTACAACAATGTGGTATATATACACAATGGAATATTATTCAGTGATAAAGTAGAATTAAATTCTGTTATGCACAGCAAAGTAGATGAAACTGGGATGACATTATGTGAAGCGATATAAACTTGACTCAGAAAGACAAATATTCTCTCTCATAGGTAGAAGCCAAAAAAAAAAAAAAAGAAAAATCAACCTGACTATTCAATAGTAATTAATAAGTTAATAAGGGTGGGGTGGGGAGAATAGATAAAAAAGATTGAATAATAAGTACCGAGACAAAAGAAGAAGAAATTAGTTCTAGTGTTGTATATCACAGTGGGGTGACTATAGCACACAACAACTATTATATATTTTCTGAAGTTCCAGCAAAAGGAGTTCAAAGTCTTCAAACACAGAGAAATCATAAGGAGAAGGAACTGCTAGCTACCCTTATTTGATCAATGCATGCTGTATGCATGTATTGAAATAGCAGACTGAACTCCATTAATATGTACAGCTATTACATTTTAATAAAATAACAAAATTATATTTTGATCTTATTGACAAACCTGTTCCTCCTATAGACCTCAACATTTTACAAAATGGGGGCGGGAGATTTAGCTCAGTGGTTCCGCTGCCTGCCTCACAAGCTCAAGGACCCGAGTTCGATCCCCGTACCAAAAAAAAAAGAAAAAAAAAAAAAAGAACATTTTACAAAATGAAAATTTTACCTGTCTTGGCCAAAATCCTTGGACTTATCCTGGACTCCTGTATTTCACATCCACATTTGATCTATCAACAAGTCTTTTGGAGAGTAGGGCAGCTGTTAATAAAACCATGAATAGTCTTATAAACCTTAGAAGTTAGGTCTCTCTCATGTAAGAGTTTAGAAAATATACTAGTTAGTCAAATCTCCAGGGCAGTGGGGCAGATCTGTCTTCTTCAGTATATTTCAAGGTGCAATATTCATCACCATTTCTAGAAAGAATGAAGGAAAAAAGAGAAGCCAAGTCAGGACCATTATCTTTAGGAAGATGACTTGGGACCTGCTACACATAATTTTATTTGGATCCCACTGGACACTCTGTGCTGCAAAGAAAGCTTGGAAACACTTTCTATCTGGACATCCCCATGCCCAGGAAGGAAGGGAGAAGAGATTCAGGAGGATAGGTAATGATCTTTGCCACAAGTCTGTATTTCCAAAATATTCCCAGTTTCTAATGACTTACTGCCTCCACATACACTGCTAGATGCCATTCTTGAACATCATTGGTGATATCTTCCTATTTTAGTTACTTTTCTCTCATTGCTGAGATAAAATACCTGAGGCCAGGAACATGGATCATCCAAGGAAAGCAGCAAGGAGTGAGAAAAGCCAGGCCAAGAAAGAATCCATGGGAGCTACAACCACCAAAAGTGCCATAGGGGTGGAGCCACCCAAGCCCTTTGGAGTTCATATCTTGCCACAGATTGCCTTGGAAGCTGCACATGGAACCCCAGGACTTAATGTTTTCCCTGCTGGATTTTGGATTTGCTTTGGTCCCAATTCTTTGTATCCCACTATTTGTACCTTTTGGAAGGGTAATGTTTAACTTGTGCCATTACATGTTGTATAGGGGATTGGAGCTAAGAATCTGCATTAAATCTCAGAGGAGACTTTAGACTTGGTCTTTTCAGCAATGCTTAGGCAACTCTTGGAGATCGACTAAATGTTTTTTGCGTTATGGGATATGCATGAGTCTTTAGGGGACCAGGGGTGGAATGTTATGGCTTGTGTTTAGATGTCCCTCCAAAGCTTCATGTGGTCATAGGTGGGGTTTTTGAGAAGTGGCTAAGTCTAGAGTGTGTGATGCTGGAATTGATTCACGGTGCAATACTAGGCTCAAGGGCGCCAGGATTAAGAATGTGTGTGCTACCTGCTCTAAGTACTCTGGATAAGATAAAAGGGGGAGAAAGATACTGTTAACGTCCCTTGTTGATTTTGCTACCTTGTGGGTGCCATGAACTGCTCTCTTCTGCGATGCTTCTCTGCCATGCCACCCTGCCTCAGAGCCAGCCAATTATGGACTGAAACCTCTACAAACCATAGGCTAAATAAACTTTTCCCCCTTTAACTTTAAGTGTCAGGTATTTTGTCTGAGGAACGTGAGAAAAGTAACCAAGACACCTCCTACCTGGTGTTTCTGCTTCTGCTCCTGCCTCCCTATACCTATTGACAACAGAGTGGTTGCTGATGATATTAGCACAGGCACTTTTCTTCCTGTGACTCATTGGTAACTCCCCCTCTCACTTGCAGTAAAAGCTCATAGTCTGGCCTCTGCTACTTCTTGAGCTCAGCTCATACTCATTCAGTGAGTACCTCTTTCCAGACCTGCTCTGCATGCTTGTACCTCAGGGAACTTGTGTCCACATCCACTGGTATTCTCTTCTTCTAAATCTCTCCAAGGCTCACCCTTCATCTTAGGTCTTGATTCAGATGGTCCCTTCCTGGCAGCCCTTGCTTGGCCATGATATTGAAAATTGCAGCTCTTTCTCCACCCTGATACCTTTTATCCCTTTGCCTACTTTATTTTTCTCCTTGGCATCTTCTGTCATATTATGTACTTTACATATATATCTTCTTCCTTTTTTCCTGTCATTACCCTTTATTTCCCAGTTTCAGAATTTGAGCTCCAAGATAGCAAATATTTTTCTCTCTTTTGTTCTTAGCACTCTCTATAACACCTGATCACATAGAAGTTGCTCAATGAATACATTCGAGTAAATTATAAACAGAATACAAGTATAAGTAAATCTCAGGTATCTGACTTTCCATTTAAAGCACTACCTAGGTATAAATATTTAGGAAATAAAGAATCAATCTGATAATAACAATTAATGTGAAGCAATGACACAAGAAATTATGTGAACTATGGAAAGAACCTGAGTCTTAAAATTGGGAGATTTTAGTTTAATTGCCGTTTTGACAGTAACCTATTCATAAAATTGAGTAATTACTTTCCTCCCAATAGGCTTCATTTTTTTCAGCTTACTAAAACACAAATACCTACTTTAGTCTTGTGAGAGTTTGGAGGCCTAAGTATATATAACACTTAGAAATTAATTAGCATTTCAAAGTAGTTGCATATAATTTATCTTTAAATTTATAACATTTATTAAAATAGAACACCACAGAATCTACTCTTTTCAAGTAGTTTCCTTGCATCAGTTGTACAAGATAGTCCTTTTCTAGTTTGTGCTTCATTTTCTATCCCTAAGATTGTGGAAAATTTTAAAGATTTCTCAAATAAGTTTAATAAAATAATCAAAGTAATAATAACTGAGAACTCCTAATATGCAACTTAAGTATTTTATAAAGGTTATAGCATTATAACCTCAAAAAATTCTAGGGGAGGTAGCTTCCTATAGACTCACATAGGATAAGACTGTAACAGGCTTTAAAAAACTAAAATGACAATAAAATAAATTTAATAATTTTAAAATACTTCAATGTTGACATGGAAGTGCAGTTAATAAAATATTGTGTAAACACAGAATAAATATATTTTCTGAAAATGAGTGGTTACTTACATGGTATATTACTTTACTTTTATCTCATAGCCCAATAAAGAATGACATAAATAAAAAATATAAAAAAGAAAAACTCATCAAAATAATTTCCTCTTAGTCACTATGATAAAGATGCATGGGAAACATCAGCTATTCAAAATTAACTCCCCAAGTTTTCCTGTCTAAATCAGAAAGAAAAAAGAACATATATTTCTCTACTTGTTAACTACACACAGCTCCATTAATAAATTTTCGTATGTCTTTTATAAAAGTAAGAAACAGAAAAAGAAGCAAATCATGGACAAGAGGACAGTACGGAATTATCAAGGGAACAACTCAGATTTCCAGATAATTCCATTTCAGGAGATGACAATAGTGCTTTTTTATCTCAGACTTGGCTCAAGCTTGGGGAAAAAATATTTCCCCAGGAAATTGTATCCCAGCTGAAGCAATTGACTTTTACTAACTATTCAGTATCCACATTTCTCAGTTTTTGCTACTCAGTGCATGACTGCTCAGTCATACACATTTGGATAGATATTCAGAATTGAATCAACAACTTTGACAATTAATATGTCTACTGGCCTTTAGCAAAATGGCTCTGCTACTTCAGAAGATGGATAAGAACCAGAATAGTCATCTAGGTTTCCAAGCTACAGTAATTTAAACAGTCAAAGAAAAGGAGACAGAATTTTACCATTTCCAAAAAAATATTTTAAAAATCACATTTTATACATCCTATTATTTTATGGACAAGTCTGGTTCATTGACCAAGTTTGTTATTTCTACGAAATTCTCAATAGTAGAGGCCATAATAAAATTCTTGACAATAAAATTTGTAATGCAAACAACAGATATCTTCAATTCATTAAAATAAAAGTGGGAAAGACTTTCTGGATGTTAAATGAATAATTTAATGGCTCTTTGGAAATCTACCTAGATAAATTTTATACTGATTATGGAAGTTTTAGTATCACCATTACTTTCATTTAAGTTTTACAATGGTAGCTAAGATAATTATAGCTTCAAAAAAATTCCAGAGTGTTCTTGGGTTTAAAGGGTCACTTCCTTAATAGATTGGAGCTGTGTCAGATCTACTTTAAAATGAGATAGTACATATAAAAATACTTTGAAAAGTTAAAAGCATCATATAAATGCAGGACCTGTCTTAGATGGAGACTCTGTTTTGGAAGCACTTAACTATAATTACAAATGTTGATAAATGAAAAAATAAGGCACCAAAAATGCTTTCATAGCCCTTTTTCCACTGCAAGTACATACACTGACAAGAGGAAATCCATGCCATGCATTAACATGGCCAAACCATTTAAACACCAGTCATGTAAGAAGTAATCAAATCTGAGTCTCCTTTGAGCTTAGCCCCAGGATGAATGTTTCCCCCACCCTTTTGGGCTCTGTGTAAATGTAAGTTTATTTTAATAATATTTTTAAATTATGATAGTTTAATGAACATAATTTAAAACATTGTTTGTCTTTCAAATAATTGGCTTTTGCAAAGGTACTTTGAAAACCAATAAGCTTCGTTCATTGTCCTTAAAGGGTAATGGTATGGATATCTTCGATTACTTCTTCACCTTTATAGAAAAAGCAAAGTATTATTGAAGTTCTAAGAAGCCTCTTCATACAAAAAAAAAAAAAAAAAGTGAAGCTGTAGGTTGTGCCCTGTACAGCTGTTAGATAGCTCTATCTCCCTCTACTGGCTAAATTATCATCCCAGGTTCTGAGTTCTGTTGACCTAAAGGATGTCATCCCCAGGGAGAAGGAAGAAAATGAAAGAAAGATACTCCAGGGCCCAGTCCTATGCCAAAGGAGACTGGGAATTTTCTTCCCATCTAAAAAAAAAAAAAAGAGAGAGAGAGAGACTATCATGAATCGTACTCACTAGGAAAAAAAAAAGAAAAGAAATAATTTCTTTAAAAAATTTAAAAAAGTGGGCCAGGGATTTAGCTCAGTGGTTCCACTACCTGCCTCCCAAGCACAAGGTCCACAGTTCAATCCCTGGTACCCAAAACCAAAACAATTAAAAATTTAAAAAGTACCAATACAGTTGACAATTCTTGAAGACTAAAATGCAAGTTCACAGTGATCTGTGTACAGTGTCAGTTTTATCGGGATAAATAAAAAGAACTAAGCAATTTACGAAAATCAGTCTCATCAAAGCTCGTGGTTGAGAATGTGCACATACTAAACCAAACCAAAAAAACCCCCATATTTTGCCTTCTTGATAAATTACTCCTTAGATCCATCCTACCAAGAGTCAGCAAAGGGAGAACCTGAGTTCAGGTATTTTAAGTGGCATTACATGTTTTTCTTAAGTTCATAGGTTAAACAGGTAAGTGGTTTCACGTGTAGCTCCCTCCTAAAAAAATGAGGACAACGATGATGAGCTAGCCACTTTTTAGAGGTGGAAAAAAGAAAAAAAAAATCCCAGTTAGAATCCATGTTCTCTGGAGACAGAGTTCCGAAGTAAGTGGAACCTTCTGACTAGGAAGGCCCTGCGGATCGGCAGCTGGGTTCTGTCACAAGGGCTGGGACGGCCTTGTTAGTACAGCGTGACCCCTGGCGCACTCGCAGAGATAATACCGGCACCTCTTTTCGCTCTAATCTCCTACCCGTCTGAGCAATTCAGCAGGAGATGGGGGCATTAAGGCCATATTATTCCAAACAACATTTAGCTGAATGGTAGCTGAAGATTGTGACAGCAAAAGACAAATTTTCCCGGCCAAATACTTTCCTTCCCAGAGAAGTTTCCTGTTTTAGTACTTTTGAGGTACAAAAATGTCATTGAAAGGGAACCAAGATGGAAATCCCACATCATCCTTAGCCCAAACCAAATGCTTTTAATTTCAGGCAGAAATTTTTAGAACTTCTTATGTTTCAATGGGCTGTAATAAACACCACCAAATAGCCAGATAAACATTAAGTCGTTTATTTATGTATTTGCAAATTTTGTTGATATCATGCCAGATATGTATAGACAGCTTGTTTTTGCAGCGTGTCTGAGTACTTGCTGCATGTAGTTATTCCTTCTAGACTGAGACAGAATTACAAGCACATAGCCTAAGTCAAAACTCTAAATGCAGGGGCAAAGTGTCGCTTTTTATGTTAGTGATACAGCATGTTACAACAGATCCTGCATTTAGACACCTGCAAATATTTTCTCACAATCCAGAGAAGCAAAAGTACAAACTTTCTTAAATTCTTATAGATAACTTTTACAGTTATAAGTGTAGCCTAATATTTTGCATTTCAAAGTAGGAATCTATGTAAATTAATATTTAAAATGTTAAGAGAATTAGGCCACACCCTCTGGTTACATTTTTTACTTCTATTGTTTTTTTCTTCCAAAATATATAGCAACAGGATTTTGCTGTGATGTTCTAATAATTTGATTTGGGTTTTAGATGCTGGCAATGGGACTGATGGGAAAAAATAAACTATCTCTCCGGTAATCTGCAATGCCTGGTATTCTGAAATAAGATCATATGGTGATCAGAGATGATTCTTTCCTGTGACAGGGCATTGTGTTTTGGCAAAGGTTAGTCATTCTTTTAGTTGTCCTTGCACAACATGATCTAGCTTGCATGTTAGAAGTTGCTTAAATACTATGGCCAGTGTCTCTCACACCTTTGAAATTCATAATAGTTATTGATTAACAATCATATTAATAAATTTTAAAATCTCTTCTCAGAAAAAAATATATGAATATTGTACACTTTGGAGAAAGTAAATACAGCAATAAAGAGCTGTTTTCTGTATCATTCATATATAAATACTGATAGATTTTATTCTTGGACATCCTTCATTGAATAGCATACTATACAGCTATATAATGCACAATTCATCTGAAAGTAGTATATTTCCTGCAAGTCAACTGAAATAGATTTGTTGAATGCTGTTCTGTTGGTCAAAAGAAGCTCTGTGTGTGTGTGTGTGTGTGTGTGTGTGTGTGTGTGTGTGTAAGAGAAGGAGAAAGCAAAGTGCTTCCAGGGCACAGGAGATGGACTATTCACCCTAGTACACCAAAATAACTCATTTGTTGAATTTGCTCTGTATGTCTTAGCTACATGTCTTACTACATTAAAATATGGTTAGTTAATCCATTCTCTTTAGAATGATTTGACTAGGTCACAAAAACTTAGAGGCATAGGCCATTTTGTCACAAAAGCAAAAGGCTGATTTTAGTAATGATAAACATGCTCATATTTTAACCTGATTAGATGCATAGCACTCACAACGAAATGATGATTTTCAAGTTAATCTCTTTATTTCACTGATTTGGAAACAGAATCTAAGAGGTGAAATGACTCTTTTAAATTGACATAAGTGACTCCATTTACAGCCTCTACTGCAATATATTGTATTTGACAATGTTTAAGCTATTCATTGTAAGTAAATACATGGCAAAATAAAAATATAAACATTATTGTATGGTTAAAATATATCCAATTAGTATCATAAGTAGAGCCAGGGTAAAACATAGTCAAATTAGGCAACCTGTCCGTGACACTGAGCTATACAACACTGGAAAGTCATAAGCATGATGCAAACAAACTAGGCTTTCTGAAGACCACTTTGAGCATGATTGATAAACTGTAACTTGTGCTGCTCTTAGTGAAAAACAATTCTTTGGCCACATCAGCTTATCTCTTGATGAGTATTTTATTTTGGCTGTGATTCAGCAGTCAGCATAAAGTTCCAGGAAGAGCATGCTAAAATTCAGAAACAAGTAGTATGTTTTACTGGAAAGGTGATTTACATATGATTAAAAAACTCATTTCAATTTATTTAATATACTTCCTAAAGCTATTTTCTATCCTAAAATATTGAAAATACAAACTGAAGATTTTTTAAAAATTCTTTTATTGGTACATTTTAGGTATACAATACATTTACATTTCTCACTGGGAACTTGTACCTTTACGTGATGCATCTTGGTTCTTTTATTTTTTCCCCATTCCCAGCCCTCCCTTTACCCCCTCCACCCTTCACTATTTACAAAGACTCTGTTTCCATTTTTTCCATTTCTCATAATTTTTCTTTTCCCTTCTTTCCTTTCCCCTGCCCCTCCCACTCCCCCTACCCCTTTGGACCTACAAACTGAAGACTGACAAAATACAGTTAAATGGAAGATTTTACAGACATTAAAGGAGGAGAAAAGCGTTCCCATTATTTTGAGTTAAACTTTGCAATTATATCCATGAAAGTTCTAGCTTCCTTTAGGAAGGGTGAAAAATAAGTAAAATACAATTTTCTTTTTTCTGTTCTGTTTACTATTGTTTTCTCTTTTTCTTTTTTCTTTTTCTTTTTTCTTTTGGAGACAGGGTCTTGCTATGTAGTCCAGGCTGGTCTCAAACTCACATCTATCACTGGGCCTCAGCCTCCCTAGGGCTAGGATTACAGTCATGCACCACCATGCACAGGTGTTTTTAAATTATTATTGTTACAATTTTCAAATGTATAAAATGATATATTTATAACAGATAAGAAAAAGATTACAGCATCAACTGCAGCCACAATAACAATCTATTATTATAAGTTTTTAACATCAGATATTTAATGAAGAATGCAGTTGAAAGCAAAAATGTTCCACACGATATTAAAGACATCCATTGCCTTGGATGTCTCAATATGAAGATGCCAGTTCTTCATTAACTAATTTATGAATTTAATGTGATCCCATTAAAAAAGACTGGTGACTTGTGGTATTTGAGAGAGAATCTTGTGCCTTGACTTGGTAGACAAGCATTCTACCATTGACCTACACTTGAGAACATTTTTGTTTTATTTTATTTTGAGAGAGAATCTCTGTAAGCTGTCCAGGCTGGCCTCAAATTTCTCCTGCCTCAGCTTTCTGAGTAGCAAAGACTTTTTTTTCAACAACGCTAGACAGATTTGTACTTCAGTTCATGTAAAATAATAAATACAGAAGATTAGCTCAAAAAATACTGAAAAGGAAAAGCAGTAAGGAAGAATTAGTTCTACAAAATAATGATGCAAACTGCAAACATTTTAATTAACACCCAAATCCATTGATGTTGGACTTCCCAGACTGCAGAACTCTTACAGGCAACTTCCTATTGCCTATAAGCTATCCACTTTTGTTACAGAAGTCTGCAGAGACTAAGAGAGTATCCAAAGTTTTAGGAAAACGGACTTCAAAAAAATCAGAGAAAAAAAAGATTTGATCTCAAAACATGAATTTCTGGAAAATTCAAAAATGTTTGAGAAAGTATGGGAGGCCTCATAAACACAACTAATGCTTATACAAAATAAAAATAAGGGGAGGCAGAATTTCCACGTATAATAATTAATGATCTCAAAAAACTTTCAGAGAAGGATAAAAATGTTTAAAAGTAGACATATGGCAAAGGATGAATGAAACAGGCCAATGAGAACATGAAAAAGTGTTAGGAAGAGAATGGTCTGTGTGAAGTGAGGCTTGCTCACTCAATCTCCACATGTGCTACAGAAAACAAGTGATTTTCTCCTGTTGTATCTGAAGCAAATATAAAGGAACCGAGGACACATTTTTCAGTCCAAGGGGTCATGGATGGGATATTGCCTGGCTGAATTTTACAAGAAAAGTTTAAGAAATAAGGCCATGGGGCTTTCTAGGTAGGGGGCTTGTCCCAAGGCCTGCCACAAGAGCATGGAGTTGGGAAGGAGCCAGGAGGACTTCTATGGCTCCAGGCAGAGAGGATGCCATCAGAGAAAGGCCCCCATTAGAAGGCTTAAGAATCATACCATAGTATCGAGCTTCATCCTGAAGCTGTGGGAAAGGGGCGGGCATTGAAAATTTCTAATGTTACCATTCACAATGATATATTTTACCTGAGCTCTGTTTAGTCACATTCCACAAACTGATAGTTTATATTTTCACTATTATTTTTGACAGGAATTATTTAGGATTGTGTCAATTTATAGTTTGTGTCATAAAGACCATTGATTTATTGATTTGTTTTAATTCCAATGTGATCAGAGAATAACCTGTGAATTTCAATATTTTGAAATAAATTTGAGAATTATTTTATTAGCCAGGATTAATCTAACTTGGTGAATATTCCATGATCACTTAGAAAGAAGGCTATCTACTTTAGTTGTTGGTTCTTTAGTTGGTCCTTTGGTTGTTAGTTCTTTAGTTGTTGGGTTCAATATTCCATCAGTGTCAATTTGGTTAGGATGATCGATAGGATTTTTAAATCTTCTCTTTCTTCACAGATTTTTATATAGTTGTCCTACTAACTACTAAGATAAGGGTGTTTAAATGTTTAATTTTAATTATAAGTTTAACTATCTTTCTGTTTTTATATGAGTTTATGCTTCATATATTTTGAAGATCTATTACACAATTATCATGTATGAGTGATATATTGACAATTACTATAAAAAACTTTCTTTTTTGTTTATATTTGCCTTGAAGTCTAAAAGCGGCAAATTCATAGACTGACCCAGTATAGTTTATCTTTCTAAGAGATTTCTCTCATTTCTGCCTGCTATAGCACCAAAGGCCCTCTAATCATTCCTAGACTTGCATATGCAAGAATTTGGAGAGAGTTTGTATTCTGGGTACCGTTCCTTCTGCAACTTCCTTATTTCTAGGATTTCTCCCCTAGAAGTCTAGCTCTGTCCTCTGCCAGACAGGTAGTCGAGTGTACCTTAGAGAGTCAAAATTAAGGCTCTGAATGTTGTTCTAAATGTGATAGGATGCATTAAAGATTTGGGAAAAGAATGTGATGCTATGGGTATTTTATGGCAATAAGATTACTTGAAATGCTCTAGGAAGTATATGTTGCAGAGTAGCAAGAAAGAAAGTTGGAAGACTGTTAGGTCACATTTTTAATGGCTCAGACATACAGTCTAGGCTTCATCATCTACAGCTTATCTGAAGAAATAAACACATACTTTTGAAAATGAAAGCATCATTTCTTAAAGAGGAATCAATCTCTTTGTAAATGTCTACATTTCTCTGATGTCCAGACCTGATTCACTATATGTTTGCTTATGAATATTAAGTAACCAAATAGTCTATTTAATGAAGAAACAACTGATATTATCTTATTTTATTAAATAAATAATAAAGACACCATGTTTCATATAATGACACCAACTTCTTTTAATAAATATTCATCAAATATTAACAAACAATAGACAGGTTCTGGTGTAAGGTGGAACATATAAGACAAAGTCGTTAGCTTCAGAAAGGTTATAATATAAAGGAGAAAAAAACAATAAAGAAATACGATGGAAGGTAGTGGTCTCGGCAGGAAATGACAAATGTGCTAAAAAAAAAAAATAATGTAGGGAGATTAGAGCTACTGATGATTTACCTTATAGTATTCAAATAAGTTCATTCCAAGGAAGTTATATCTGAGCAGCAACTAAAAAGAAAGGGCAGAGAAATCCCTGTACCTATCCAGCATCAGAAGTCAAGGTAAAGAATGCTTTGGTGTTCAATAACTGAACCAAGTCAGTGTGCTGGGATTGAGAAAGACTATATTTGAGAGATTGCCAGGGCCGGAGAATGTTAGTCCTCTCAGGCTGCAGTAAGGACTGTGAATTTTATTTTAAGTGTGGTAGTCAGTTGTTGGTACAACTTCTTTTAATTACAAAGCTGTTTGTTACGGCATTCTTTCTTGGTCACTTTTTTTTGGAGGGGGGATTATTCCATGACTGTCTTGCAGTTCTTCACATCTTCCAAGCCCCAAGGACTTGCTCTCTGTGTTGCTGATACCTTTCTAAGAGTGTTTAGATGGCAAACAGTGTTGAATAGTAGAGGTAAGTAGAGACAGACTTCTGGAGCATATGTTCCCTAAGCATGAATTCCTTTCCTGTAACATAAACAATTGCATGTCCAGATATTACCTGGCCTCTTTGAGTTACTCCTTAGGGCGCAAGGCTCTGGAAATCAAAGCAAGCATTGATTTTCTGACTACTGCTATTGCTGTAAAAACACTGTTTGTCCCTGACCCTAGAGAATTGCGTGTTTGCCCAGCTTCGTGAAACTGTAACAGGCTAACATTTTAGCTTGTAAGTAAAATAAAATCTCACATCCTCTCACTTCCTTCACAATTTTTGGTAGTTTGAGCAATAAGGATGAGATGCTGACAAACATGTGACTTTCTGGAAAATGAAAGCAGGATGCAGGATGAGTATGAGGAAGTAGAATTAAAGACAATAATAAACGGTGCCCTTGTTAATTCTCCTTCGTGGGAGGTAGCAGGGAAGGCAGGCTTTCATTTCCTGTCTAGCTGTCAGCCACGTGTCTGCCCTACTGGGGAAACCAGTACTAAGATTCATTTTAAGTGGGTTCAAGATTTTATTTGCCTTCAAACAACAGTTACAGAGGGACACACTTACATTTTGTATAAAGGAGGAAAATTTTTCAGATCTTAGAATTTGCTGGTTCATATGGGAGGTGAGGGAGGCAGTATACAATACACAAGAAAGAATGGCAATAGTTGGACCATCTTATAGATGAACTTCTTTTCAGTCTATCATGCCAACTTTGTATTTTTCCAGAAAGGATACAGAGACCTCAGAGTTGTTTGTTTCTGGTTTGTGCAGTGAGACCTCCTAGTTGCTACAAGAGAGCTTTTACCACCTGGGAGAGATTTTCGGGTAACAGTCAAACTTGAGTGAGATGCCATTAAATAGCATTGGAGTTCACTGTGGCTATAACAGTTTTTTCAGTAATGCATCTATAGAATATCAGTTAAAGCATAACTTTATGCTAATCTCTTAAAAAAGTGCTTATAACTGAATTCAGGTAACTGAATGAATCAATCCCTAAATAACAGGTTGCTATTAAACAGTCCCTGAGGCTGTCTTTCCTTATCCCAAAAGCCATGTCTCACCTGCACTGACAATACCATCAGGAATGTGTGCTAAGTATTTCTTAGAGATTCAAAAAATAAGCCAGCCCTAAATGTAATCAAAGACCCATATGTTAAAGGCCAAAATCCCCAGGTTCACACTACTGGAAAATGGTAGAAATAAGACATCTTGGGAGGTATTTGGGTCACAAAAGAAGACAGTGGAGCCAGGCTGCCCCTTCCTCTTTCTCTCTTTTGTTTCCTAGCCATGAGGTGAACGCTTTTGCTCCAATGCACGCTCCCCACCATGATGCGCTGCCTCACCATGAGCTCATGGACTGGATCCTAGAAAACTATGAACTCAGAATAAATCTTTTCTCCTTATCAGGTGATTATCGGAGGTAATTTTTATAATAACAGAAAAGTGACTAACACAGACAATTAAATGTTGGGGGACAGATAAGAAAAGTTATATCTCTAGATTTGAAAGAATTGCTCCAGAGATTTTCTTTCATATAGAAACTTGCTTGCAGGGTCTTTTTTTTAACCTTTTAAAAAAATGTTATTAGTACATGTTTTAAGGCTAATCTTAGTTTAATACCAATGAACAAAATCCTCTTTATACAGTGGTACCCCAGTTCACATACTTAATTTTTTTACAATTTCAGGGAAGATGGCCCCATTTGTGTTTGCATGGGGAAGACGGTCTCTGTTGTGTCCATCACTTGGTGTGGAGTTTGTGAACGGAAGCAAAATTTTGTCAAACATTTTTTTTTTTTTGAGAACGGAATTGTTTGTGATCAGAAGTTTGTGAACCTAGTATATTGTATTTTTTCTGTATATATAATTTTATATAAATATTTAAATACTTCATGTATATCTTTATAAATAAAGTCTCACTATGTCGCTCAGGTTAGCCTTGAACTCGCATTCTTGTGCCATATTACTCCTGGTATCTTGTTCACTTGTGCCAAATAAAGGGAGAAATTTTCTCACGCTCCTGTTGCTAGCACATTTGAATAACTCTTCCATGGTGAACTATACACTTACGCCTTTCAAAAATCGAGAAGGACTCAACCACCCTTAAGACCGAAGTACCCAGAGAACTGCTGCATTCCGTTGGCCTTGTATGCTTGTCCTCCTATTAGAAATCAACTTGTGATGTGGGTTCCCCCCTGCTCACCCACCACCACTGAGCTTTCTGTAAGACGATGCTAAATAGATTCCGAGGGAGTCAGTAACTGTGATGTTCCTCACAGGCCTGTTGTGACCCAGAAAGAGTCAGAAAATGACAATGAATCAATATTCAAGATTGATCCATCATTTGTAAAATGTAGATGAAGTTGAGAAAATTAGAACAGATTCCACTGAAGTAGAGAAATTTTATGATAGAAATGTAATGAAGGAAACAGGAAAGAATTTTTTTTAATTCAATGAGGTCTGGGGAAGAAATCCTACAAAAAAGAAGACAAATTTTAGAATAATATTTCCAGAAAATTAATATGTTTAATTCAATAGAGGCAATAAAAAATAGAGTGGATGCTGATGAAAACTTTAATAATGAGGTGGAAATGAACTGGAAATAATCCTAAAATTGAGAGTAAAAATGAGTATTAGTTAAAAGGGAAAAAAGGACAAGCATAAAGGAAGAAAAATCCAGAGATCAAGTACTCCAATTTTAACCATTTTAGAAACTAAAACTGATAAAACCTTGATGAGAAATAACCAAAGGAATGCTAAAATATTTCATTGAGTTGAGTTTTTTTAATCAAAGACTTCTGATTTTTCAGACCAGATTAACAGCAAAAGACACACTGTATAACCTAGAAAAGCACCTGAACTTCAAGGAAAGCAAGCAAATTTTAACAACAAATCAGAGTAGAGATATATATTTTCCACTGCAACTCAAGAAGCTAGGATAGAATAAGATAATATTTATAGTTTTCTAAGAAAAAAAGCCTGGAATCCAAAGATCCTATAGGGAAGGAAGATACAACTCAGGGTTGAGGGAAAGAATTTAAAACATATCTTAGACAAATTGAGTAATTAGGTAGAAATAGTATAAAAACATTTAAAGAATGTACAAAATATAAATGAATGTATGAACTGTGTGTGTATAGAGTAAAAACTGAGGCTACTCCCTAGCAAAAGAATATTTTCTCTTTTGCCTAAATTCTTTTATTGGTATATTTTAGGTATACAAGACATTTACATTTATTATTGGGTGCTTGTACCCATACATGATGTATTTTAGTTCTTATTTTTTCCCCATTCCCTGTGCACCCTTCACCCCTCCACCCTACCCTATTTACATAGACTTTGCTTCCATTTTTTCCTTTTCTCAAACTTTTTCCTTTCCCATCTTTCCTTTCCCCTTCCCCTCCCACTTCCCCTATGCCTTTAGATCTTTTCTTCCTATTTCAAATTATCAATTACTCATTTTAATCATTTTAATCCTTATTTACACTTTCAATTTCTCACACTAGAGAAACTATTCGGTATTTACATGTGTGTCCTATTTATTTCACTTAAGAGTAT
>NW_004624769.1:5581047-5622595 GCF_000247695.1 Heterocephalus glaber
CTGAGAAATGTCTGTTCATTTCAGATGCCCATTTTTGAATTGGGTTTTTTAATTTAGGGGGTCTGATTTTTTTCAGTTCTTTATATATTCTAGATAGTAGTCCTTTGTCTGAGGTACAGTTGCTAAAATTTTTTTTCCACATTGTAGGTTGTCTTTTAGCTCTGTTAGTGGTTTCTCTTGCAGTGCAGAAGCTTTTTAATAAGATGAAATCCCAGTTGTTCATTCTTTGTGCTAGTTCCCATGCTACTGAGGTTTTGTTCATAAAGTCTTTTCCTAGGCCAATGTCTTCAAGTGTTCTACCTAACTTATCTTCCATCAAGTTTTTAGTGTTTCTGTTTTAATATTTAGATCTTTAATCCACTTCGATCTTAATTTAGTGCATGGTGATAGATATGGGTTTAGTTTTAATCTTTGGCAGGTTAAAATCCAGTTTTTCCAATACCATTTATTAAATAGGCTTTCCTCCAATGAAGGTGGTTGGGTCCTGAAAGAATATTTTTTAAAACTTATATGTAGTTGGTCATAGAGAAAATCTAAGTTCTAACAATGTGTATTTTATGATCATATCCCTGGATGAAAAATAAAATTTCAAAATTAAGATTACTAAATTATTTAGAAATTGATGACAATAAGCATATTCTTGATTTAAAACCATATAGGATATAGCTAAAGGAAAATTAATAACTTTAAAATATTTCACTATTAAGTCAGAAAGATGTAAAACAAATGAAACAGCCATTCAATTTAGGAAACAGGAGAAATGCAGGAGCTGGAATTTAATAAAGATAAAAGCAGAGATTACTGATTAAGGAAAGAGTAACAGTTAACATTTATAGAGCATTTACCATATACCAATTACTGGATAAGCACTTTGCAAGCATTGTTTTATTTAATCTTCATGATAATTCTATGAGATAATATTCAACATGAAAAATAACAGTCATGGGCCTTTATGAGTCGAATAACTACATCAGATTCTATAAAGAAAAATAACATTACAATTTTTATAGATGTCTCTTAAGGAAATCGTTCAGCCCTTGATGCATTTATAGAATCAAAGCAACACTGTAAAACTAAACAAAATAAAGCTCAGAGAATTTAATAAGAGAAGTTGCAATATGTATTTATGTATATTTTTCATACAAACATGGCATATGCTTAGAACTAAAAACCAGTTCATATATTAAAAAAGTAAAGTTTAATGAAAATTAACCTAAATGAGAATTAAATCCAAGAAGTAGAATTTTGTACAGGCCATTGTCTTTATCTAGAATTTAATTAACATATTAAGACACTAATGAGTATTTTCAAATAGACAAATCTTGGGATTTAAAATATATCCTTATATGAAATGACATACTATTAGGAAAATAACAAATGAGGATATTGCTTGTCAAAATTTATGGGATAAGGCTAAACTTATAAGTACAAACAAATTACCAGCTTGAAATATTTTGAATATAGACAACAAAGAATGGAAATAAATGAGTGAATTGTACAACTCAAGAATTTCTAATACATAGAAACTAACAAAACTCACAAAGACTTATGAAAACAAAAGTATAATTTAATTATTTTAGACCTTTTTGCTTTTACTTCTATTCCATTTTTCATTCTAATGCACTCCAAGTTGGTATCACAATTGTTATTCTTTTCTTGGTATTGATGCTGCTCTGAATTGTTCTAAAGTTGATTTGAATGATAGAATTTTTTCAGTGTTCTTTCCTGATTCAATTCTCCTATCTTTTCATGTCTGCCTGTCTCCGAGCTCAGTGACCATTCTTGGGACACTGTTGTACTGTGACCCTGACCTTCTTTCCCATCAACTGCCTACTCCTTTAGGAGACTGCGTAGCGGTTGGTTTGAGTTGTGCCAGATCCTAAATGGAAAAAAAAAAGTTGCTTTTCCTTCAGAGCAAGAGAGAGGGAAAAAAAATACCAGACACATACCATCCTTCTGGGTATGTAAATACATAAACTGTAGATTTGACTTATGCTTCCAGAACTATGCCAGCCTTCTCCCTATTAAGTCTTATTTTAGCAACTTGGAACTGAAAAAAATCTTTACTCATTTTAATCGTTTTAATCCTTGTTTACACTTTCAGTTTCTCACACTAGAGAAACTATTTGGTATTTACATATGTGTGTCCTGTTTATTTCACTGAAGAGGATGCCCTCAGTATACATCCATTTAGCTATAAATGTCTCTAGTTTCTTGTACAGGTAATGGGGGAAAAATAAGAACTAACATACATCATGTACAGTTACAAGCACCCAATGATAAATGTAAATATATTTTATACCTAAAATGTAACTAAAATGTAAAGAATTTAAGCCAAAAAAAATCCTTACTCAACACATTTTTCCCCTTGCAATTTATATTTTATAGTAATTATTTTTGCCTGACTGCTGAGACTACAAAGCCAATTCTTTAAATATTTAGCTCTACTTCCTTTAGTCAATCTTTTAGGTGACTGTGCTATTCTTCTGTGCCTTAAGTAACACACTTTGCATCTTTCTATTAAAGAATTGTTTAATAATCTCCATGCAGAGCTAGGGATATAGTTCAGTGATAGAGAATTTGCCTACCATGCACAGGGCCCTGGGTTCAATCCCCAGCATGGCCAAATGAAAAAAGAAAAGATTAATAATCTCTATGGAGGGTTTTTTCCTTTCTTTTACTGAAATTAATTCTTAAAGAAGGACATGTTCATCCAGCTGTGGGTGGATTCTCTTTGAACCCTTTTACAGTCAGTGCCATTTGATATCTACATCTCTTAATCTACTCTCCGAAGGTTTATAGCCCTTTCTCCAAGTGATTCTTTGGGCCTGGCAGCAATCTCCTGGTCACCTTACTATGAGAAGTAGAGCTTATTTCTGGTTATTCTAAAGCAGTCTTATATTTTCTTTTACCACAATCAGCAAATCAGAAAAACCATAATCCCTGCTTGAGCCAGTCTACTCTCCCAGGCACAGCTGTTCCTGCAGCTGATTCCATATCTTGGAATGTCAAGTGCCACTCCCTGCCTAGTCTATCTCCTCTCTTCAGTGAGTTGCTGGCGTTTCTAGTGCTGGAGGATAAACACTAACATCAGGGTGTGCTTGTTAAAACACATTGATGCAGTCAGCACAAACCCCTGGTGCCAGTATCAGAGAATACAGATATGAAAACAAGCAGTTGCAAATATAAAGATTGGATTGTATAGAAAATATATATTATAAAGAAAGTATAGAACTTGAATAGGGAAAATTAATTGCCTATGGGTCCTGGGTATTATAGGGTTATTTTTTTCAAGAGAAATGATTTTTATATTGATGGAAGATTCCTTGAGGAGTCTGGTTAAACAGTTATGGGGAGAACTAAGGAAATGGTTCTTCACCTTCTTGTTTTTCATGAGGACTTTATCTCCATGGCAGTCATCCTCTGGGGTCCAGCTTTCTTTCATCTCATTATAAAATTCAGATACAAATCACAATATTACATCTGGGGACAATGTCACTCACCTGTAATCCCAGCTATTTGGGAGGCTGAGGCAGAATGATTGCAAGTTCAAGGCCAGAGAAATCGTTTCAAAAACAAACAAACAAAACAAAATTAGAGAAGTAAAAGTTAAAATTGCTAACTGTTAATTACAACAGATATAAAATAAGGTAAAATTTTAACATTTCATATTTTCATTATAAAATGACTTTATTAATCTAAAATTTACATACCACACAATTTGCAAAGTTAAAATATAAGATTCAGCAAAGTTTAGCACATTGACAGAGTTGTACAACTGTAACCACACTCAAACTTAGGTAATTTTTGTGATCCCAGATTTTATAATATTTAAAGGAATAACTATTAAGCATAGAAGAATTTATTTTGCTACAAAGCCAAAAAAAAGCCAATCAAATACTTTGCACATTTTTAAAAAGATGAAAAGTTACAAGATTGTTTCCATCACTACCTCAACATGAAGTGGACAGCATTCTAAAGGGATATAACCCTTCTAAAAGGAGTCCTTTTCCAGAGAACTGGGAAGAAATAACAGAACCAGAGGGAAGGGTAAAAAGTAGAAAACCATGGGCAATGAATATTTGAGAGAAGGGTGCTATCAAAACTGCATTGGTAAGTCAACAGGGCCACTGTCGTGGAAGAGTGGCTACTGAGGAAAGCTTCCTCCTGAGATAAGGGACTGCTGTGGTCCTGAAAAACGGTCCCCTCTCCCTGACCTCTCTCTCCACTGCCCCCTCCACCATCCTTCTGGGACCTTAGGCTCAAAATAACAGCAAACAGAGAAAACCAACCTGACAAAAAAGGAGCTTAGGCTAGAAAATGAAAACAAAAATAAAAACAGAAAGGTTAAGGGAATTATTGATAAATTTAAATACTAAGTAAAATCTAAAAAAAAAATGTTTCATTAGTAAGATTGGAGAATGAGCACAAGGTTTGTGGGCTAAAATTCTGAATGAATATATGAAATGCTTATGAAGTAAGAGTATAGATGAAAGAATTTATTTTAGAAAATGAAAACAAGGAAGGAAATGCTAGTGACAGAGATGTTAAATTAGAGTGCAACAAACATAAAAACATCATACGTCAGTAATATGCACTCAAAAGTAATCTATGAGTAATAGAACTACTTTTATTATTTTATGCTTTTGTATTTTCAGATTTTTAATATAAGAAGTCTTATTTTTATAATCAAAAGAGAAAAGGATTTTAAAAATAAGAAACACAACCCAGTGAACCAATTGATATTCAGAGACATACACCAGTTAAAACATTTATTATTCTTTTCTCAAGATTTTCTAGGCTCTCTTACAAGATGCCATATTATTAGAAAGCAATGTACCTACTTTCATTTCAGCTCTTTACTAGTTTAATTTTTTCAATTCTCTTATGGCATTCTTTACACAATTGGAAAATTAAAATGAGGTAATTTACCCAGTCCTGATTGTTTGTTTTGACTCCAAAGAAGTAAGATCTAATAAAAATAAAAGTTATCATTTCTGGAATTTTTATATGCAGTTATTAAGTAAACCATCTTATATAAATTATTTTACTGTATATTTATTGCAATTCTGCAAAGTAGGTCTGATTTTCTCCACTTTACAGAGGAGACAAGAAGTTCATAATGATTAAATAATTTATCTACAACTCCTGTACCAGTAGTCAGTGAGGAAATCAAATCTTTCTTCAGTGCTGGACTCACTCCTTCTTGGGTACATTTGAAACACAATCACAATAGTTCCTCTCTCTCAAGCTTTCTGCAGTAATTTTTTAATCTCCTCCCCTCTCCAGTAGTCAAATAGCCTCTTGTTTCTTACTCTTTATTTCCTATATAGGCCATTTTAAATAACTTGGAAAAGGTGACACACTATATCCGGTATTTTGATGTGGGTAGTCCAACATTCAAAAGCACATTTAACAATGGTATTACATTACTTTCTCGGGGCAACTAATTGTGCAATATAAGTATAACAAAGACAGGAGAGTTATAAAGAGGCCGTTCATATTCTTGCTTCCCCATCAGTGAGGGGGCTCCAGCAGCAGTCCCTCCCCACAAGGTGAGCCCTGTCATCCTCTAGGGCATCCTCTCTTTCCCGCAGCCCTCCACCTTACGGCCCCATCCCACACACCATAAGAGACCTGTTTCTGGTGAACATCACCGCGTGTTTCATATTTTCAATACAAAAGATTTTCAAATTTCACTTTCTGTAATTTAATACTGTGAAAAAGGGTTTGTTCTTGTTTCCAATAGAACAAACATTGATTCAACCTCTTGAGAGCCGTGAAAGCCCCAAAAGGGGCTCGAAAGATACAGAAAAGTTATCTTATACATGTGTGTCCTCTCTTATTAGAGCTTCTGTGGACCATCAGACACGGTCACCAGGCTGAGAATCGTGATGCTAGAAAAGAGCAAAAAAATCTTTGTGTAGAACTCAGATTGGCTTGCTCCTTTTAAAAAAGAAGGAAGAAATTGCCTTTTTGCCCCGACATTTTAGCTTTTGTTTAACATCAAGTTATTTTCAAATGTCTGCCTTTGTTACATGTTTGGGATTTTTCAAGGATTAAATTATCAAGTGGAAACTTGGCCTGGTCATCACAGATCAGCCACATTCAGAAAAGACTGCCCTTGGCACAGTGAAAGAACAGGCACACGCTGCCTCTACCGGATTCCCTGCTTCTGCCATCCCTCCAAAGGGGCAGGGGAATCCAAAGTCAGTTCTCTTTTGTGTATGGAGGCAAAGCTATTTCCATTGCCTTGTACTTCTGCTCATGACATTTTACATTAAGAGAAAGTCCAGACATCAAACATGAGTAGAAAGGGGGAGCTAAAAACTGACTGTGGATAAATAAATTAAGCCCTGAATAATGGCAGTTGTTGATGGTACTGTAATGGGTCCTTGCAAACTTTATAGAACAGAGAGGATTTCTAAAAGATCTTAAGAAAAGATAACTGAAGGGTAGCAAATATTATATTAACTGCCATATTCTGATCTGTAAAAGAGAAAGAGAGTTTGAGGGGGTAACTAAGTTAGGAGTATGTAAAACAAATGTGTTTATTGTTATCTATTATTTATGGCCCTCTGGATATCTGGTTGTTCAGTTGACTATACTTCTGCCTAAACCAATTTAAATTAATTTAGCTAGTAAATTGAATAATGTTATATCAACTGCTTTGCTGCAATCAAGATATATTGCACATACTCCACTCTCTTAGTCTATTAACCATATTTCCAATGTTGACGGATAATTGCCTTTAAGTGCATCCTTGCCCTCTCTGCTTTTAGGCCTGGCTGATAGGACCATTATGGGAAGTGCCATGGTCCCTGAATCATTTTGAGAAAGCAGTTTGGCTTAACTCTCTCTCCCATCAGTAATATCAATACAATCTGAGGACTATGAAGAGTATTTGCTTTCTCTAATGGTCTTTGCTTTCCTTAAATAATGGCCAAAAAAGGGTTCATCACAAAAGAGGAAAACAAACTTCAGCTTTCAACTCCCTAATGTTTTCTCCACTGCAGTTCATAAGGCACATAGTCCTGAAGGAAAATAACACTTCTGTAAGGATTTGTGTTTGTATCAATGAATGCAGAGAATTCTGCATGATCAGAATTATAACTTCTAAAAATAAAATTTTAACTAGAATGAATGTGTCTGCTTCCATTTAGACTCTGCTTGAACATTTGTATTAAGGCATATCAGTAAGTTATAAAGAATCAGTGTTGGTAAAAGTCCTGCTTTGTAGACCTGTATTAACAACAAAGTTTAAAAAAACTTTTCATTAATACATCAAATTCCAGATATCTTTCACCAGTATGACAGATCCAGAATTGTAAACTGCATTTCCCATTTCTTTACCAACAATTTAATTAATATTATGACTGGCTTTAAAAATCTTAGCTTGTATGTGCCTCTATTCAAGTCACAAAATCCTCTGTTTTAATTTTAATCCCTGGTTGCTTACGCCTTTAATGTTCAATGTCAGAGTTTTTCATTGATTGCTTCTAACTTTAATGTTTGTTGTAGTATGTTAAAATTACAGTGTAAGTTTATGAAGCTGGCCTGGAATCTTCTTTTTTATATTATAGATATATGTTGGGGATACATAACAATTACATTTGTTTGGTGATATATATATATATATATCATCTTGATCATTTTCAATCCCCTTTTGCCCTCCTCCCTTCTGATTTCTTTCCCCATCTATAAAATCCATCTCTATTTTTTCTTTTTTTTTTGCTGAAATTCTTTTATTGGTCCATTTTAGGTATACAATACATTTACATTTATCATTGGGTGCTTGTACCTGTACATGATGTATCTTGGTTCTTATTTTATTCCCCATTCCCCTGACCTCCCTTCACCCCCTCCACCAATCCCTATTTACAAAGACTTTGTTTCCATTTTTTCCCTTTTCTCATATTTTTTTTCTTTCCCTTCTTTTCTGTCTCCATTTTCTACCATCTCTCTTTTACATTCCTTTTTAATTTATTTATACTTTGTTTCTCACATAAGAGAAACTATGTGATATTTAATCTTCTGTGCTTGATTTATTTCACTTGATATTATGGCCTCAATAGCCACTAATTTTCCTACAAATGACACAAATTCATCCTTCTTTACAGCTGAGTAAAATTCTATTGTGAATATATACCACATTTTCTTTGTCTATTCATCTGTCTTCTTCATTTCTTAAAATTAGGTTTCTGAAAACTAGCCTGATTACGATTATTGATATCTATAATAATAGATTTGAAGATAATTCTCTGGCCCAGTTTGGATACACATTAGAAAGAACTTTCCTGGTGTGATTATGGACAACTTGGGACCAGCATTATTTCCTTGTTCCTTCTATGATCAGCAGACTTAAAGCTGGATGTAGCATTGGGTTAGGCACTATCATTCTAGATGCCTGTGTGTGTGGACTATAGAAAAAAATCACATATTCTAAAAACTGTACTTCTTATCAGGTTAAAAAAAAGAGATCCACAAAACCTCAGAGATTAAATAAATATTGTGAAGATAATCTAATTGGTGGTGCTTCAAACTTCTAATTCTAAGGGAAAAAGAAAGCACACAAAAATAATGTTTCTGTCTGTTATAACTTACTACATGAGACTGTTGATACATGAATATATGCTGTTTTACCTTGGATTGACATGAATGTGTGCATCTAACATACAAATATTTAATACTAGAAATATATTTTTATGTATCTGGACCAAAATCAAAATGAGATCATATATGGAAAAGCACTTTATTCTTTACAGTGAATTTAAAATATTAGATTTATTATGTATAGATTTAGTAGGCCTAAGAAACAAAATGTTCCTTCAGCACTATCACATTGAATTGTCCAATTGAAAGCATGTTGTGACTTTTCACAGACATTTCAAAGTAATCATTTGATCATCATGTAGTTTCCTAACCCAAATCTTTCCATAAATGGAAAACTAGAAATCATAAAATATTTACCAGAGGAACCAAAATGACTGTCTCAAGTCTTCTCTGGTTTTCAAATCCATGTGTTAGGCAATATTTCAAAAGACATAAATTTGTATAACTGCTCTATGGAAATCTATGTGAGGTATTCTTATATATTAGGCAATTCTCTACACATACATCCAGATACACACACACACACACACACACACACGTTATTAAAAGATAAAATTAGATACAGGCTGTGTACAGTGGCTTGTTTTGTATCTTGACAAAATAGTTGTTGTTTTAGGAAGCAAAGATGTTTGGATTAAGTGCTGCAGAGTATTTTGAATCACAGCCAATACTTTTTGAAACACATGAAATACAAATGAATTTAGCTGTGTGCTCTTTGAGAGGAAAGATTATGCCTTTGCTCCTTGCATTATTTTACCACAGATTTCAGGACAGTACTAGATCTAAAATGGATATTTAATGAATGTTTTGATTGAACAGTTGGCTGAAAAAATGTTTTAAATGTATTCCAAAAATAGAACTCTATGCTTGACTTAGAAGTTCTCAGTTACCTGTAGTGATAATGAGGAATATATGCTTATAGTATATAGAACATTGGTAGATAAAGAACTTAATTTTAAAAGTAAGTCAAACTCTAAAACAACTATAGCCATCCAACTACAGACAGCTCGAACAAAGTGGGACAATGAAAAATTATCTTCTCCTTTTTCAAGAGAGATAGGTTATAAAGTAGTACCCATCAATCCAAGTCACTTTCATTTTATTTCAGGGTCACTTATTCTCCATTATTGCCAGACCATGAACAGTGTGTGATAATGACAAATCAGTTATAGCAGGTGCTACGGTAATAAGACACTTCTGTCAAGTAAATGTTTTGAGTTTGGAATGTTCCAAATATTGAGCCATTATATTAATCCAGTAAATGCTCAAGTTAGACTCCAGTCAGCAGATTTTTATGAAGATAAGGACTCCTGAAAAGTTTCATTCTCTAGCGATTTATTTCTGGTGGAGAGGACAGATTTCTATATTAAAAAAGAAAACTAGAGAAAAAAACAATTGTATGGCCCAGTAATAAAATACATGTGATTAAAGAGTAAAGAAATTAGAGTGAGCAGACATGTTTATAAGAGGGGAGGAGGTCTTGAACAATGAGCAGAATTTGGATATTAGGAAGGTTGTCAAAGACTTGATATAGTGTGTGGCTTGAACAAATGCACAAGAATTAGTGTATACAATTTTGAGAGTAAGTACCTCAGAGTGATAAACAAAGATTCTGGAGTCAGATTTCCTGGGTTCAAAGCCTGCCTCTGTGACACCTAAACTACCTTTATCTCAATTTTTCATTTGTAAGACGAGGAAAATAATAGTACTTATTGTTGCTGTGAAGTCTCAATAAATTAGGGAATGTAAAGCATATATGCTAATATATATAAGTGAATATGTGTAAGTTACCTATAAGTGTGCCTGGGACAAGTAAGTAATACATAATTTCTTATTTATTTATGGGAAAGGTACTTGGAAGGTCAATATTGTCACAGTCTATCCTGGAACAAGACTGAGGAGTAATGGGAATAAAAGATCAATATCTTATATTTCATCCTTGCACTTTAAATAAATAGCAATGCCTGAGAAGAACACTGGATGTCTGTCTCCCAGGCCATAACTCTGTTATATCATATTATATTTTTATGGCTGCAGCTTGTGCATCTTTAAATTGGGTAAATATTCTGAATGGGATATAGGGGAATGCAACTTAGAAAGCTAAGCCTAAAAGTAAAACTTTTTTTTTCTTAAATTCTTTTATTGGTCCATTTTAGGTATACAATACATTTACATTTATCATTGGGTGCTTGTACCTGTACATGATATATCTTGGTTCTTATTTTTTCCCAATTACCTGTACTCCTTTCACCCCTCCAGTCTTCCCTATTTACATAGACTTTGTTTCCATTTTTTTTCTTTCCTCATAATTTTTCCTTTCCATTCTTTCCTTTCCCCATCTCCTCCCACCACCCCTACCCCTTTGAGTAAAACTGTTTTGAGACCAAGGATTCTGACTGACTACAGAGGACTCAGTACATCACAATAAGAGTTTGAAACTTGAACCAAGGCATAAGTAGAATTAATTGAAGGCTTTTAAATATACTTCAGGTAAAAAAGTTTCACAGAGATTGCGTGAGAAACTGTATGTGAAGATTTTAGTGCATTGTCTAGCTGATAAGCCTTTGCATTTCCAAGAGGACTGTAAGTTACACTACAGGGGACATAGGTAAATTTCATTATTTACCAATACAAATCTAGTCCTTAATGTTTGCATTTAATATTCATTTAGGGAGGAAAAATTTTCTATTCATAAAACTTATATACTTCTTTATGTTCCAAATAAAGGCTGTATTATTTCCATTGACTATAGCATTCTAATTTATTTTTAATTACCTATTAATTCTTTTCCTCCTTCATAATTGCATATCATTAGCATTTAAACTCATTGCACCCAGCTGTGGAACAAAATATGTTTTAAATGACTTTATTTTTTTTCACTTCTTATTAGCAAAATAGTTTTCTTTATTTTTATAACACCCTTTTTTCCCAGTTTCATTTGTAAGTTCCTACACTAGTTACTTGAGTAGCAAATAATTAGATATTAAATTTAACATTTTTAAATTACCTTTTTCAAGCAGAAAAGCACCAATTCCTAATTTCAGCTTCCAGAGACTACCAACTTCAAGCAGCAGGTATCAGAGTTGATAGAAATCTTGCAGTGGAATTGAGGAAATTGTCTGTGGATGAGAAAATACTTTTCAATGGAGGGATGGAGGGCACGAAAATAGCCCATCCTTCCTTCTCTTTCCCTTTTTCTTCCCTCCCTTCCTCCCCTTTCCTTCCTTCCTTCTCTTTCTCGCCTTCTCTTTCATTTCTTCTCCCCTCCATCCCTCCCTTCCTTCCTCCCTCCTTCCCTTCCATTTCTTCTTCTTTCAGATCAAGGGCCCATTGTTCTTCAATGAAATTGGTACTGACTCACATTCACTCACTGCACAAAGAGTTATGGGTGGGAACCTGAGTTATCTAGCAGCATACTCAGATTTCTGATTCCTTCTGTGGGTGTTTAGCAGGCCTTACAGCTGTATTTCTAACATGGATGCCTAAAAGACTCACCTCAGAAATCAACTATGATGGGAATAAATTTTAAAATATTATTTAAAACACACATGCAATTTTTAAGAAACTTGTAAGACATTCTCCCAATCTTACCCATCCTTGAAATAATATTTACTTTCCTCTGATAAAAGGGACAACTTGGTGGAAAACTTTTACAAGTTCTGATAGGACAAGCACTTAATAAATAGCAATATAATTATTAAGAAGAATGACAGGAAGAAATTGAGAGACTCCTGAAAGGCCCAGGGGAAGACTGAACAAGACTTGGCAGGAGATTAAAATAGATCAATGGGGAGATGAGTATTCTAGAATAAAGACACAGTGGATAAAAATGAGCAGCATGAGTTTGCTAACAGTAAGACCAAGGGACAGTATGTGGAACAACCCAAACAGGACAGAGTTGGTGGAAGGGTGGCTAGAAAATATTTGTGATACATAAAGAAAGAATCGTATTAACTGTGATGACTATAAATTCCAAAGTTTAAGAAAAGAGCATGTCTTTGATTCAGCGAGTTTCTTCACCTTTCAAGAAACTAAATAATTTTTTTAAATTATGAGTATGATGGAATCACTTCAGAGATACCTGGAAATCGCTGAATAGAATAAATATCATAGACAATGGTAAAGAAAACAGTTAATGTGGATACATGCTATTGTGTGCTGAGAAAGTTTCCATCAAACAGAGAAATAAATGTGAAGTCAGATCCCTTCAAATGAAAGCACATGACTATAGCTTCTTCACAATCCAGAAAAGGAGTGAAAACATTACAATGTATGACATTATATAGTCCATTAATTCATAACATGTAAAAGGAAATTGAGTAGCTATTCAGTGATTTATTCTTTTACAGAGCATTAAGCTGACCTGAAAGAGTCTAATATAACATTACACAAAAGGATGATACTAGTAAAAATTCAAAAGCTCTTCATCCATCTTTTAAAAGAATACTTTCAGTATTAAGTTTAATAAGTTTAATAGACTTAACAAAAACTAGCCCAAAAAAGGTTCAGTGTCAGTAACTGAACTGCCAAATCACTGCCCACTTTCATTGTGGCCTCAAATCTGAAATTAATCATGTCAATTTAAAAGAAATTGGAACTTTGTATGATTTAACTTGATTATGCAAGATAAGACATTTCTTCCAAAATGGTAGAAAAAGACTTGTGCAGTAGATATTTTTTAACTGTCATTGCCTAAACACAATCTTAGAGAATTTTGTCTCTTAGTTTTAATCAAAGAGTTGGATTTTTGTGAAGTTTCAGTAGAAAGCATTTGTCTTTCACTGTTCTTGGTTTATACATTTTTGAGAAAGTCAGTCAAAAGAAGACATGAAAGCTATTTTTTAGGAGCTTTTCCTACATTTTTATTGCCTTTCAATGAAAGAGATGTTTGGATTTTTTTCTCTTTTGAGGAGGAGATGATAAATAGTTGGGAGTGTGAAGTTTAAAAGAACATATATCTTGGCTATAAATTCCATAACAGATTTAATCTGATTTATTTAGATCTCTTATTTTTTCTCCTAGCAATGTACAGTCCATTTAGGATTATTCACACATTTAAGCTGTATTTTTATAACAGAATCATATTTTGGTAAAATAAGTGAAAAAGACATGAGAATCTTTCAGTATGTAAGGAAAATCAAATAATTTAAGTGAAATTACCCTCCCAACTTAGAAAATATTCACTTGCATTCAGAGAGGGCACAGAAAATGTGAGTATATCTATCCAGATGACATTTTGTAATTAAAAAAAAGAAAAAAACTCTACCAACCTCCAGAAAAAGAATTAAAGAAGGAAAGGGAGAGAAGGAAAGAGAGTTTTAAAAAAAAGAGAGAGAAATCACTTATGGAGAAACAAGAATCAAGAATTAGATGCTGATGAATAACATGCTAAAAGGAAATGGAGCAGTTTATTTGCATATTTATTCAGAGTTCCAAGGAAACAGTTTTGATCTAAAATTATAAATAGTATGTTTATATATATATACATATGCATGTGATTTTATTTTTGAACAGGTATCTTCATGTGGCTCAAAAATGAAAATAATACAAATTTATACAAAAGAAGGCTTCTACGTCCTCCTCTGTGTCCATCCTCTCTCCTATGGATAGGCAGTTTTATTAATGTTTGTAATATTCTAATACTTCTTAACAAATATGTAAGCAAATATGAATATATATTATCTTTCTTTCAATAAAGATATCTTACGATCAATTTTATACTATTACTTTATTTTCATTTTTCAAAAGATATTGTTGAAGAACTCATTATTTTAGCACTAAAAGATTTTGTCATTCCTTTTTAAGACTTCCTAGATGGTATAGTATGCATTTACAAGAATATTTGTGACTAGTAGCCTATCTACTGGATACTTGAGCAATTTCTAATTTTATTCTATTATGAACAACCTCCAAATTAAAAATTTCACATATAGTGTTTCTTAAGTGTCTATACAGATTGTAGGATTATTTTCCAGTAGTGTGATTACTAGAAAAGATTATATGCATTTAGGTAAGTAATACCAAATTTTCTTCCTTCATAGTTGTTCCATTTTTTTTTTGCTTAAATTCTTTTATTAATACATTTTAGGTATACAGTACATTTACATTTATCATTGGGTGCTTGTACCTAGCTGTTCCATTTTGGAATGCTAAGAACAATGGATAAAGCTACTCGTTTCCCCATAGCCTTACCAGAAGAATTACATCAACCTTTGAATTTTTTTCAATAAAATATGTAAAAAATTTTCTCATTTTAGATTAAATTTGCATTTCTCATATTGTACAAGTGTCCCTTCTGTTACATTATGCATCATTTGTGTATTCATCAGTAAATAATCCTAACTGTTTTGGAGGGTTCTTAGTTTTTTGTTTTTTGTCTCAACTTCTTGTTTTGTAGTATTAGGGATTGAACTCAGATTTTTTTTTTTTTTTTTTGCAGTACTGGGGATCAAACTCAGGACCTTGTGCTTTCCAGGCAGCCACGGTGCAACTGAGCTACATCCTGGACCCTGAACTCAGATTCTTAACACTGAGCTGCATCTCCAAGCCTTTTATATTTTTTATTTTGATACAGGGTTTTGTTATGTTGCTCAGGCTGGGCTTGAATTTGAAGTCCTTCTGCTTTAGCTTTTCAGAGTACTGGAATTACAGGCATGAGTCACCATGCCTGGCTTCAACTTCTAAAGCTATTTATACATTAGTAAATTAGCCTTTGTTGATGATCTGCATTACAATCTCCCTCTTCCACCACGACCATTTTTTAATTTGTGTTCTAAGTTTGTTTATGGTACATTTTTCCATACAGAACTCCTTGATTTGTGTGTATTCAAAACTATCATTTTTATCATTAACTACTTCTGGATTTTGTACTATATTTTAAAAGGCCGTCTCCATTATAAAGATATAAAACAATTCAATGATGTTTCTGGCAGAAATTTTATGCTCTAATATTTAACATTTTGATCTTTGATCCATTTAGAATTTATGCTCATGTAAGATATTCAACATTAATTTACTCCAGATGACTCCCTAATTACTATACCATCAGAAATCCAACAATCATATTTTGAATGAACAGAATAGATAGAAAACCTAGCTGTAAATAATTACTTATAACTTCAGATTGAGGAGGGCTTTTCTAACTACAGTAGAAAATCTGGTAACCATGAAAAGTTTAGATGTAATTTTGATTCCATAAAATTAAATATAAAAGTATTTCATCTTAGCTCACTAGTTCACGATTACTTACTATACATTAAATTCCTGTATACATTTTATTTGTATATGGACTTTATGTTATGTTTCACATTTTTTTCACAAGCATCACATTGCATGACCTTTTGAAGTTCATGAGTATTGAACATGCCTGTTCTTAACTGGTTGGTTGCCTAAGTGTCTGTCCACTCTCCTGATATTCTGGTCTGCTGATCGCCAAGAGCCCAGTCCTGTATCTAGGCTTGCATTCACATGTGGATCTGGTCTCTGACAACCAGTCACCTGACTTTGACTCAAATCAGAGTTCTGAGTGCAATTTTGATGTCCTAACAAGACAGAAAATATTGGGAAGAGGCTCTATTAACTCATATATATAGCAATTTGTTTGATCTTAATTGTTAACAATCTGTTTGACCTATATAAAGAAAGAACCGTCTGCAGGAGGAAGCAGTTTTTCCATTCTTTTATTCTTTCCCTTGGCATAAAACTTGCACTTTTATTCTCCATGAAGTCCTGAAGCCAGAACTTGGATACCATATCCTATAATTAAAGGACACTACCATTTACCAAGATGTCATCTCTAGGATTGACAAGGACAGAAAAGTTCCTCGCATGTAGCCTTAAAGACCAGCGGCATAGGTTTTTCATATTTATCATAACCGGTTCTCAAATGAGGTTCTTTCTATTTCAGTTTTGGCTGAGGTCCTGAAGATCTAAGAATTATGGGGGCCAAGAATAACACATCCTAAATCACAATGCCAGGACATATAAACTACACTTGCAAATAAATGTGGTTGTACATTTATTCTGCCTGCTTTTGTCTATTATTCAACTTCAGAGAATAAAATAATTTTAAGGCCAAAAATTCCAGATCGGATGAAGTGTTTTTGACAAGAGGTCAATATTCTAAGCTTCCAAGGAGGAAGCCATGTGACAGAGAGGGCTTCAAGACACTCACTCTGGTACTGACTGGTGCAAGATTCTCACCAGGAGATGTATACTGCCTCAAGTTGGCAGCATCAAGCAAAGGACTGCACTGCATGCAAGTCACTGCTTCCAAACTGCACTGGAACAAAGATATTTATAGACCAAATGTGGATTTCATGGTAATAAACTAAGATAAGGATGTGTTGAAAATCCTGACACCTGTGGTAATTTTGAAAGACCAGTGTGATCTTATAAATGGATGGGTCAGAGGAAACCAAGTGGCAAAATAGGATTTCTTAAAGAGAAGAGATGATAGTTATAAGGAGACCCATGGTAAGAGATTACCAGTGGGGATAAGCAGAGATAATTTGTTCCAGATATTCCCTAACCAGGAAGGTAGCATATTTTATCTTACAATTAAATGCCTGGTCACATTGTACAAAGAGATGTGGTGCGTGAGAAATAAGACAAATCATATCTTCATTCTTCATTTCAGTATTCCCAGCTTGTGTTAGACCTAGTTGCTGGAAAAAAGAAATTTAAATTGCACAAGAGTTTGGAATTTATGTTGGCCTGAACTGAAACTATCTTCTTATTTGCAAAGAATATGAAGAAGTTAAGAAATCAAACCTGAGAGTTATCCCAGGTGTGGAGAAAAATAAATTGTGAAACTGATTTGAAAAAGCACTGGGAGAAAATCAATAAAATTGGTTTCTGCTTAGCCTTTCCAGATCCAATGTATTAGATAAGTTATAACAAATATGCAGGTCTCTTATATATCTGTAAGTCATTTACGTCTTATCCCAGCAAAACTGGAACAATCTCATCAGGATTTAATGACAACCCTGCTAGCATTCTGTTCAGAATAATTTATTATTTGTATCATTGTCATGTGTACTGTAAGAATTTTTAGCATCCTACACTGTTGTCCATTAAATGTTAATGAAGTTCCCCAGTATTTTTTAATGAGTGTTTCCTAAGGGCAGTATCTCACAAGTTGAAAAACACTAACTCAAGGTGAATGAATTCATGCTGAAATCTGGGTAATATCAAATGACACGATAATCCCCAGTAACACATAGTGTCTTAGTTACTTTCTCATCACCGGAATCACAATTCAAGAAGGAAAGGTTTATTTGGGGGTCACAGTTTGTGGAGGTTTGTGGCTGGCTGCAAGGCAGAGGAGAGGAGGGTTACTGATGGTATATTGGGAAAGGAGCAAAGAGGATCAAGGAAGGAGGGAGAGAGATAGATCCTTCCAGGCCATGCCCCCAGTGACCCACCTGCTCTGACCAGGTTTCACCTCCCAGCATCGCATTTAGCCATAAACTCATCTGCAGGCTAATCCACTGATGAATATCATGCCTCCATGATCCAATCACCTTATCCAAGCCCCACCTATGAACACATGAGGGTTTATAAAGATATATATAAATAAATATAGATATAAATAGATAGATATAAATCATAACACATAGCAAAGGTGAACCTGAAGTGGAAAACTTGAGATTCTCACTCCAATACAGATCTTATACATTTAATAACTTGAATCTCAGTAGAAATAAAAGAGGAATCCATTGAAGCAGATCAATTTCCTTGGCTTGAACTGTAGTCCTTAAAATGGAACCTAAAATCCACCTAAGTAAAACCTAGAATAAATAGTTTGTTGGAAAAAATAATGGCTCTGTACTAAGTCCTACCCAAACATAATATGACACAAAAGTTTATGTTCTCAAATGGTCACCTGCAATACAGTGGTGAATAAGAAAACTAAGATAAAGTGAGAACAACAAGCTTGTAATGATTTATCAGAGGTCAATTTGCTAAAATGTTTACCAAAAACTTTGAAATCTAAATATAGGAGATGGTGTCTAAAATATAGCTCTATATGACCTTAAAAATTTATAATAAAATTTCTTACAAGTATGAACTGAGAGGATAGCATTGCCAAAAAGAGGGATAAAAATACAAGAATTAAGTAAGAAAATGAAAATAAAATACCCTGCTCTATATCCAGAACATAGATATTCCAACAAATCATAAACAAAAATCAAAACACAACTACTGAGGAAGCACAACTATTAAAGCAGGAGAAGTAGATGGTGGAAAAGGAAAAAGAAATGAGGAAAAATGAGGTGGGGAGGGATTAAGTTAAAGGAGAAAGAATGGGTGGCAGTTCCAGTAATTATACAAGAAAGATTGAGTTGCAACTCTGCTAGGGACTTGAGAGATGAACTGTGATTAGTTATCAAGGAATGAGAATCTGAAAATAAAGGAAGAAGATTAACATTGGCTATATTTAAAGTTAAAATAGATACAGTCTGAAAAGAGTAAAACTACAGGCAATCGTATTATTGGTAAGAGACTCTTGAAGCAAATCTTTCAAAAATAATATATGTCAAAGGTACACCTGGAAGAATACACATTAACTTCCAATGTTCCACCAAAATGGCAAGTTAAAGACAGTCACCAAAATGAAAAAATAAATATAATGGAGATTGTAAAATAAGTGGTCCCAGGGGAGTAGTCCTGTGAATTGGAGGTTTATCTGTAATAAATACACTATTGTTGGTTGAATGCATAGGGACAGATGAATTAATTATGCTGAATTCAATATTTAAACCATTTCTCAAATGTTATGGGAATAACATTTTAATAAATATGTCTTAGAAGTTTCCATGGTGTATTACTTTGTAGATAGACAAAAGGAAATGTTCTCATTATACTTAGCTTGTAATGCTATTTTTATATTTTAAAAAATACCTCTGGAAAAGTAAATAAATAAAGTATCATTTTTAAATGAAATTTAGTACAATTTTTTCTCTTCTTTTTTTTTCCAGTATGAGGGATTGAGCCCAGAGGGCCTTGTGCACACCAGGCAATCACCCTACCACTGAGCTTCATCCTAAAATAAAATTTTAAATTATGAAACGAGTCTCCACTTGGATTCCAAATCTGAGGGCACAAGACAGCAGAGTGGTTGAACTACAAGTGAAGAAGGGGTATAAATGTTGTCCAATTGTTAATATATTTTCTTTTTCCTCATTCACTCTTGTTTTTTGTATCTCACAATATCATAATTTTTAATTTCATTTCTGACTAGTGCTGCTGGTGTGTAAAAAGATAACTGATTATTGCATATAACTCTTAAGTTCTACGACATTATGCAAAGTCACTTATTATTATATTCTTGTTTTTTTAATTATTAGTTTGCAGCACACAGTCATTACATTCATCATGGGGATTTGGTACATATTCGTAGCACATATTAATTCTTTTTATGTCCCCTTAACCTCTTCCCTCTTCTTCTCCCTTTATCTGATCCTTAGATTCTTTTCATTTGGCATATGAGGCTGACTACATACTAAACTCATCTAGATAGCTTTGAGCAGACTAATCTTAAGAATAGCTAATACTAATTAAGTGTTCACTAGATTGCTAATCAGCTTTACTTCTATTAATTTAATTGTCATAACAATCACATGAGATCGATATTGTTATTAGCCACATTTGACAAATAAAAGCTAGGCAACTGTTACATAAAGATTAAATAACCTCCCCAAGAATATGCAGCTAGAAGTAAAAAGGTGAGCCAACTTGTGAAACCATAGTGCCAGGTTGGGGTGTAACTCAGTGATAGACCAGTTGCCTAGCGTGTGCCAGAAGCCTAGTTTAGTCCCGATACCACAGAAAATAAAAAGTAGTATCTCTTCACTCCCAGGAAAAACAAACTGACTGGTAATGAACACCTGTAACTACAAAAATGAGACAAATATTTTGTGTAATAAGTAAAACCGAGTTTAAACACTTGAATTAGGAAGTTTAGGGGAAGAAGATCCTCAAAAGGTAAACAGGTTTACTTGAAAAAAAGATGCAATGTATAAAGTAAGAGGAGGCTTTAGTCATGTGGGAGATTGTTGTGATGTCACTTTTAACCAGTTGTGAAAAGTCAAACACTTCTGGATTCAGGTAGTGTAGGAGAGAGAGAAACAATACTAAAAATGAAAAATTTCGGGAAGATAGATGATTATTTGCGGACACAATATTTACAGACTCATTGAAATTGATGCCTCAACTGGAAAAATAAAAGTTAAAAATATTTTTAAAATATGTTTTAGAAATAACATTTTTTGAGAACAAGAAGCCTATCCAAAAACAATATATTTAACATTGTGTTTATGTAATTGTAGCATATACAGCCGCTTTGTCTCTAATTTCTTTCTAATGACTTTGAAAATGTCTATAGCATGTGGTTACCTTATCTTTATTCTTTTTCATATCTATAAATTGCTGCTTAACTCGTTACTATGGTCTGAAGGTTTGTGTCCATCCCAAAATCGTATGTTGGAATCCTAATGATAATGATATGAGAAAGTGGAACCTTCAGTAGGTAAGTAAGTATCGAGGGTAGAGCACTCATGGATGGAAATAATGCTTTATAAGAAGACCCCACAGAGTCCCCCTTATCCTTTAGAGTCTGTGAAGTACAGGGAGAAAGCACAAGGATGAAGCAGGATGTGACCAGACACTGAATTTGCTGGTGATTTGATTAGGACCTTCAGGGGCTTGAATTAAATAAATTAATTTCTTTTGTTTTAGAAATAAATTTCTATCATTCATAGCCACTCAGTGTATGGTAATTTGCTATAGGCAGCCCAATCAGATTAATGTGCTTGCCTTAAAAATTGAATGTGATCATAATGTATACCTAAAATGTACCAATAAAGTTAATTAAAAATTGTTACGATAACAAAATAATAATTGTATCTGCAACATTATTAAACTATGCTTTGTATTCTTTTGCTATTGACTCCTCAATTTTAAAATTTATCAAATGCAGCATTTGTTTATATTATATGCCTTAAATATAAGTATCAGTTTGCCTACTAATATTTTAAAAATTCACCAAAGAAAGAATCTATAAGAGCTGAAATTGTTTACTCTTAGAAATGAACAAAGAGATGAACAGATAAAACATTAGGCTGATCAACTAGTACTGTGTCAATCACTTCTTAAAGGAAACATTTTTATAAATATTTATTGAACATTTTCTACATACTACATTGAGGGTAGAATACAAGCTTGTAGAAGTCATGGTGGCTCGTGCTTTTAAGAAGATGTATATATCAAATACAGTCATCCTGGGAGGAAGCATACAACAGATACTTCAGGAATGTTAGACACTTGAGGAGAGAATGAGGGAGGTAGTAATTTGTCCTGGTGGGCAAATATAAGTGAAGACAGTTTGTGGTAAAGCAAATAGAACTAAGAAATTGAGCAGACAGGAGAGTAAATTTTCCATATTTGCTGAAATATAGGTTTATTATTTGGAGAAAATAAAATTTAAAGAAAAATATAAGCTGCATCAAGGCATAAAGGGCCTTGAAGGCCAATCTATAGCTATTTGTTGTTACATAGATAAAACATCTCTATGACAGATCTTTTCATACAGATATTTGCCATTATCCCAGCATTTGACTTTTTAAGATAAAAAAAAAAAAAATCAAAAAACATAATCCTTGGGTGAAGGTTAAAGAATATCTGAACTTGATTTTGGAATTTAAAAAAATTAGTAGTACAGTTTTACTACTATCCCTTGAGACTTAAGATAAAAAAATAAGCTTAAGAAAATAAATTTTATAATTGATAATTTGAAATAGGAATAAAAGGTCCAAAAGGGTATGGGTGGTGGGAGGGGAAGGGGAAAGGAAAGGAGAGAAAAGAAAAATTATGAGAAAAGAAGAAAAAAATGGAAACAAAGTCTTTGTAAATAGGGGAGGGTGGAGGGGGTGATGGGCACACAGATAATGGGGAAAAAAATAAGACAAGATGCATCATGTACAGGTACAGGTGCCCAATGATAAATGTAAATGTATTGTTTACCTAAAATGTACCAATAAAAGAATTTAAGGGAAATTTAAGGGAAAAGAAAAAGAAAATAAATTCTAACAAAAATGTTTTTAAAAAATCAGATGGCTTATAGCATACAATGGGTCACCTCCTATCTTAATTTATGTAATTTATATATTTATATAATTTTGTAAACATTTAATTGTCTCTAAAATGGTATAGTACCCCAACACATCCACACACACACAAACACACAAACAGAGCCACAAGACACAATGGCATTACATTGGCCATGCCTGGATTTGTATTTTAAATGGTAACTACACATTTATGTTCACTGACCTTATTTTGAAGTTCAAGAATCTTTATTTATTAGTTCATGCACTTAAATCTGTAAGCTGGGAAGTCATGAGTTCAATCATAAATTTGAGAGTCATGAATTTGTAGGCAGTCTAGAGTTCAATCATAAATTTTGAAGTCATGAATTTGGCATGGGTTTCAGTTTTACCAAAATGTATCTTCCTAATGCTAATCCAGTGACATCACTATGGTCTTCAGACCTTAATCCCCAAGTGGGCGCAACTCCAACTGTAAACACAGAGTTTTTCACATTTTAAACCTTCATCCCCATAGAACCATGAGTTTGGTTATGACTTTAAATTTATATGAAACTTACATTTTAATCCCTAATTTTAATCCCTATAAGCATAATGTCAAAATACAAATTCTTCAAGCACATGCTTTAGCAAAAAAAAAAAAAAAAAAAGTGTTTCTTTAGTGGGGCATGAGTTAAGGACAATCTGTCACCGTAACTTTGAACTACTTGATCTTGGTATGCTTTCTTAGTCTAGTTTTAATGTGTCTTAAACCCAATTTCTCTTGTCTTCTTTAAAATGGACTAATCTCCAATCATCATGGAAATAAGTCAAGTAAATGAAAAATCATAAATTATATGGGGACTCACTAATTTGGGTGGTTTATTTGGAAACAAATGCCTAGGGCTTCAAAGAGAAGCAACTGCCTTAATTCCAATTCGTTGTAAGCATTGGCCAATTTAACTTGCCAGGGAAATGATAGATGATTTGATGAAGTGAGTGGTCAATGTGACTTTCTGTTCCATCCAAAGAAATGTTGGGGGTTGGGAGCAAGGTAGAGATTGGGGGTGGAGAGAAAAGGTCTGGAACATTAATTCTAAACCATGGTTTTGATGAAATACTCAGATTAGTTACATCCCATTTCCCAAGAGGTATCATAAAGAATCCTCAAGTTTATCAAAGTTAAATGCTCTCAATTCAATTTTCTTTTAATTATACATTCTACAAAGCACATTTAGGAAGTTACAAATCCCAAGACTATGAAATACTAAACTAGATATGTGCTAATAAGAAAATAATTAAATCTCCCCACTGTTCAAGTGACATTATTGGAAACAAAAATTATAGGACATCAACAAGAGGAATGAAAACAGAACTAGCTCTGAGTGACCTTTATCTTATAAAAGCATTATTCTTCTTTCCAGGAGTGAATACATTTCATTATACCTATATTGTGGCACACTCATGTGGAATGTAATAGAAAGGTATTATTGTTATCTGAAAAAGAAAACTGAAGACTAGAAAGCTTAAATGTGATAAATTCAAGGCAACACAGGTGATAAATAGCAGTGACAGAAGAAAAGATACCGATAATTATTTCAACTTTCTATTATAATTCACTAATGATTAAAATGAAGAAGTGAAAAGGGAAGTATAGATGATAAAAAAATTTTAGAATCAAGGTTATATGAATTCATTCATTTAAAAATGATTTCATATATTTATTTGTTTCTCACTATATTATGAAAGGTGAGTAATGTAAGATGAAAAATCAAATATAAGTTTCAAAGAAATAATTAAGTGGTCAATTATTGAATTTATTTGTGACCATTAGTTAGATCAAATAGATATTTTTCTCATAACTTTTGCCTCTAAAATCACTTGTGGAGTGGTTGAATTCTCCTTGCTTTTCTTTTTTTTAAAGATTTTCTAAAAGTGTTTGGGATGGGAACTACAAAACAAAATTGTATCTTGAATTTCAATGTTTCTGTACAGAGGATTTTCTTCCAACTCTTACTTCAATACCAAGTGGTTTATTTAAAATACAACGGATTATTGGGCCAAGATACTTTCAAAATATTAATAACGGCATTATGATTAACTGATCATCTTTACCGAGGAGTCAAGTTTTAACACTCTTTTAATGCTTCCAATTTTGGATAGATATGGTATGGACTGATAAGTATAGATCTAGCCTTTCTTATTTGGAAAAAGATACCTGCATTCTCATATTGACGTGCAGGAAGTAGAAAGAAAATGTCAAATGTAAATGTAAAACAGGACAGAGTAAACTATTACAGCAGACCATGCAAGTGGCTCAGCTCAGACGAGCTTGTCTGGGAATTTTGTGCTCTCCAGATGAGTCAATTTGATACATGCACTTATATACATCCTACAAGAGTCAAATGCAGTCTCTTATAACTGGAATGTATCACAAGCTGACAGCTTATGAAATACCAAAGTATAGAAACACAAGCACAGTGTGATGAAAATTACGATAACATACAAAACTCAATTTTAATTACTTGTGCATTAATTGGATCCAAATTAGTTGTATACTCACAAGTAGAAGGATTTCTGTGAATGATTTGGTTATCTGATAGATGTGCAAGCAAAGAAAAGAAAATAATTTATTTTTGGCTGCTAAAATAGAGAAAATAGAGCCAATATGACAGGCTAATTAAATAAAATATATTTCCTATTACTGTACAGTGACTGACCATGTTAATCAAAGAATTATCATGTTAGTAAGGGCAAAGTCATTTGAAAACAAAACAAGAGTGAAAAAAATAAATAAAACAAGCACGAAGACTTTTTAAAAGTAAATATATATATCAGAATTTGAGGATGAAATTTTAAGAACTAAAATGGAATGAAGATAAAATAATCAAAGTTTTTTTTAAACTTTTATGTTTAAAAGAAGGAAAAAAACTTTTTTTGCTGGTAAAAGCAATCATGTACACATAAAATCAGAAAGACTGCCAAAATGTATGGTCACTTTTGGCAAGCTTGTAAACAGTTAGGTGGATTAGCAGGAAAACATGTTCTTTCTCTGCCTTCCTGCTCTCCTCCTTCCTATTATCTTAAGAAAATATATAGAACTATACTAGTTTGTACAACAAAATTTTGTCTTTTTGATACTGCTTTTGAATTCTTGTATTCTCCTATTTCTGGGCATTGCACATTGAATTTATACCCTGACTCGCAGAGCTGGATAAAATCCACTTTGTTAAGTCCCTTCATGTTTGGGGATCCTAAATAAACTACCTTCAACAGACTATTCCTGTGCCCATGTCCAGATTTAAAGCCATGTAACACCTGGACTTTGTGAGCTTAACCTGCTGTGACAAATAAAAATAAATAAGAAAGTTTCCCGTAGTTGACAACCCAGGTGGAAGTTTTACTACAATTTCCATCAGTCATGGGGGCAGGCTTCAAGTGAAATAAACTGTATTTACACACAAGTTTGCTCAGAAAGGTGGCTGTATTACTGCCTTATTCAGCCTCCAAAACTTTCAAAGAGATCTATAAATATATATTTTTTTTAAACCTGTGAAAATAAATCCCCTTGTCTACTTGAATTTTTTATTTATCTGTTTACATACATCTTTTCTATATCTGAAGAATTTGAATGAAGTGAATTTTGTCCTAATTCAGGGAGAAATTTTAGGCATTTCATGCTAAATGACATAAATGCTACAAGGGAAAAAAGCAAAGGACTACACATAACTTCTCAGGTCTGTACCTCACATTGATTCTGTTATTTTAGCTTACCTTTTTCTCTGATTTACTGAACAGATGGGATGGGAAAGGATGACAATTAAAATTTTGAAAATATTCTATAAGGTACAAAAATTTTAAAAACCTTTTAAATTTTAACCTCTTCACCATCTAAGATAGAATGCTGGGTTTAAAAAAGCCAAAAGATCATGATTTTTTAAATAACTAATTTTTTCTTAAGTACATGGTGTAAAAGTCCAATACAAATTAACAAAAAAGATTTATGATAAGTCTTTCAACATGATGTAAAAATATATTATAAAGTTACCATAGTTAATAAAGTGTGGTATTATTGACAAGCCAAAACCACCTTCTTAAGAGACAAAAAACACCACAGAAAATAAGAATACTACATATAATGAAGATCACAATTAAGAGCAACTGAAGAAGAATGACTTAGCTATTAGATAATGTTTAGCTTTCTGAAAAAAAAGAATTTATATTCCAAATTGTACCAAGCAATAACATGATTTAACCATCCAAACCAGATGGCTAGTTGTTTTAACAATATTATTATTTAAGAGAGTAAAATGAAATTGTAGTAGGCCAAGAACATACAGATGAATATCTGAACTGAAGGTATAGGAGCAAAGAAAAACAATGAAAACAAAAGCAAAATGTTCTAATAACCTAAAAATTAGAAACAAGTCAGCCCAAAAGCAAAATAAAAAAAGAACATTAATAGACAATTATAAATTAAGAAGGCATTACAACACAAATGGCAGATTAATGGACAAAATTCTAAAAAACAAGTAACTCCTACAAATAAATAAAAAGAAAAACAGACCACTAAGATTATAGATAAAATACAAGAATAAAAAGCTTATAAAAAATATAGTCCTTGAATGCCTCAAATAAGCTCTAATTCCATTTCTAATCTAACAAATATAAATTAAAATGGAATGTTATTTTCCACTTTCCTTTTGAAAAACCTGAAAAATAAAGAATAGTAACTATTGTAGTTTGGATAAAACAGACATTCTCAATGCTGCAGGCAGCCATGTAAATTATAGCATTTTGAAAAGATAATTTGTCAATATGAATCAAGATCCTTAAAAATGTCCATGAACAATGGTCCAGCAATTCCATGTCTAGGGATTAATCATATGGAATTCATTTAGAGATACATTAAGGTGTATGTATAAGAATAGTAATAGTTTGCTTACAATAGAAATAAAAGGAAAAATAAAACTAAATAATAAAGATGAGCTTTATAAATTATAGTACATACATTAAATGCAATACTATAAAACAAGTTTAAATCTTATCTGCAAGAAACAGTTAATGACTTAAAATATTCAAAGAAAATCAGGATACAAAATTCTAGCACACTTTGATTCAAGTTTTGCCATATACACAAACACATTTAAACACAAACAGAAAAGTACTATGCTGAGCTATATCAAAATGTTATAGATCAGGTATTAAGTTTAGATTTTAGTTGATTTAAATTTTCTTCTTTACATGTTCCTACAAATTTTCTTCTATGAATGCATATTTTAAAAAATTTTAGAGTAAATAATTTTGTAGAATCCAATGTTTAACTATATACAGTTTGTCAGCAATGTGAACTTAGCCAATTCACTTTGCCTTGTCTTTAGATCTTCATTTACGAAACTATTCACTATTTCAGCTATGCATTTCAGACATAGACATGTAATGTGTACAACGTTTTCTAAAAATAAATAAATGCAAAGATTATCAATTTAAATGTTTTCTTTGCTTTAAAAGTAAAGGAAATGTATTATTAATTATAATTATTCTTAATTATACTTCATTATTAATATTTGATGCCATCTTAAAAATTAGGAATAAAATTTCCCAGATGGTTCAAACTTTTAGTCAACAGAATTATAGACTTCTAGTCAATAGGATTACTGTGGAAGCTGTATCTATGGTTATTTGTGTCAAAATATTCATATCCACCATCAATTAATGAACTAAAACTAAACTGATGGAAAAGTAGGATGTCAGCATGAAATTAAGGAAATCTTTCAGCAGTTTCCTGGCTTTTTCTGAATATAAGATATGAGAATTCTTATTAGGAGAAATCCAAATAGATTTCTCCCCATTCATCATATTCATACATTATTTCTGAAACACTGGGTCTCAGTCTTCCTCAGTGAGGAATCAGAGTATGTTTCAGTCTACCAAAGGGGATGTGATTGTGGTAGATTGTGATGTTTGGTAGTCCCTCGTTGCTCTTTGCCAGTGTCTAGCCAATGTGGAGATCAAAATTATTTTGTCAGTGATAAGAAAAGGGCGAGATAATAACTGATTGTATTGAATAAATGCAGTACAGAGAAATAGAAAGAGCAAGTTGGAACGGCTATGGAGTTTCACTTTACTGTTTCACTTAACTGGAATAAAAATACTAACAACAAGCAACATTATTGTATCCTATTTACTTTTATTCATAGTCACAATAAGGAGTCTGTGCTGAATGTTATAAAATGTACTCCTTTCTCATATAGTCTAAATTTTGTTTGTTTATGTTTAAGGAAAAATATTTGTATCAGTGGTCTTATTTTTAACATAGTAACAGAATCTATGACACTTAAATTAGAGGTTCTACTATTGGGAAAGAAGAAAAACAAACAGCAAAATTTCTGATACTTTTATTTTTTGTATGGAATTATAAAGACTAAATTTTTAAAGTTTTGAAGATTTATCTAGCATAGCTCTCACAGAGGGTTGAGGAATGCCTTAAAAGCTGAAAGCTACCTTTATGTCGATTTTCTCATCATATTCTATCTATAATAAATATTGCCTGAGTGTTTTCCATGTTGGAAAAATGAATTAGCTATTTTAACTTTTTTGTCCCTTGTGATAATCTGTTAGTCAGCCAGAAACTTAAAACAGCAGTAATTTCCAATGGCAGTAACTTATAGTGGTAGTCACAACTTTAATCCTACTTCAGTGCTCTGGTACAAGTTGGCCTCTTCTGTTTTTAGAAAGATTAAGCAAGGCATACTTTATTACTACAACATCAACCTCAAAGTGTATTTCTTTGTTGAAGAAATTTGAAAGAACAGGAATAAATGTCACATTCTGTGGTTCCATATAATAACCTTCTCCCCTTTAAATCACTGTCTTCCCTCATATTTTTTTTGGAGAGTTGGAAAAAAAGCTACTGCAGCGAGTGACCAAAGTGATCACAGGGCCAACACACTGCCAACAAAACCAGCAGAAACTTCATCAAATTCTTCTGTTCCAGATCTCTCCTCTTAGTGAAGGCAAATGAATTCTCTTGTCAGAGTTTGCCCATGTGCTGCTTTTTTCATCCATGGTCGGAGACTTCAACTCAACACAAATGCATAGTTGTCTTATATGTAAAGAGGTAGCAACCATGTAGATTTGAACATCCTGAAACAGGTTTGGCATCGTGTAATGGCAAGTTCAAAGGTACCTATTGGAATGTTACCTCGTCAGCACATTCAGTGATAATGAAATGAGTTCTTACCACTTACTTTTTAACGGATTCACTGCCGGGAGACAATTGGAAATAACATGGAACTTTAATTTAATTTCAGCTCCTATTTACAGGCTCTGAAATCAGATGTGTGCTACTTAACCACTTTGATTCTCCATGTCTTCATCAGTAAATAGCTACTTTTTGGAAACTGAAGACAAAGATTAAATGTGGTAACACATGATTGAGTGATCCATATATAATGTATGTTCAGCAAGTGGGAATGGGTTTGTAAATATATGACTAGAATGCACCATAAATTATTCAACAAATTTTGTTCTTTGAACATTGAAAATATTTCTATCGAAACATTTGGGCTCGAGGTGATTTTTAATAAAAGTTGTTTGAATATCTAAATAACAGTTTAAACATGTATATAATCAGTATTTATCTTCCTCATTGTTCTTATTTAAAGGCTTGAATTCAGTTATTAATTTTCTTACTTCTTTAGCATCCCTTCTTGCCTCTAGACTGTATGCTTCATGAAGTTAGGGCCCAGTTCTTTATGCATCATTGCTTTTCTAGGGCCTAGCAAACACCAAACATTCAATAAATATTTGTTGATTGACTAAATGAAAGCTAACCAATTTCCTTTAAGAGTAAAAGAGTGATGAATGTGATCAAGTACAGCCCACCCCAGTGGCTTTCCTGACAAGAGCCCACTGGAAGGGAATGAGACCTACAGGTACCATGCAGTCCTCCATCGCATTTAACCAGCAGTCCGTCCACTGAATTTTTACTATCCATGCTATGAATCATGTAAATTAACTTCCTTTTGGATTGATAAATGTTTTTGTTTCAGAGTTGAGAGAAAGAATAAGAGAATGTTATTATGCATAAAACAAATGACAGAAAATTTCCTCCTGAATATACCCTGCTCCTGTCTGGCTTCACACAAGCCTCTGCCATGCGCCATCTGGGGGCACCCATGGAGTCACAGGACAGAACAAATCAGGTCCCCCTACTCTAGCAGAATGTTCGGCAGCTGGTGAGGGTGGGTGGGAGACCCAAGGAAGGGGCAGTTTAGAGCTATATGTTACTGTCTAGCACTTCATTTGAACAGCACGGGTGGTGCTTGGTGACTCTGGCACAGTTTCCAGAAGCACTGCCCTGCCAAACAGAATTTGCACCTTCACAAGTGCCACCTGACTGTGAGAGACATGGCCCCTTCTAGAAGCAGCTTTCTGGGAAAGAGATTACACCTCCACTCTGGCTGGAGGAAGAACCCAAGAAAAGAGGATTATTTATCTGGTAGTAGTATGTAATTGATAATTTGGCTCCTTTTTTATTATATTTTGTTCATCCACCATTTACTCTGAAGACTTATATTCCTTAGACATAGATCATAGAAAGTAATAAAATATGAAAGCCATGAGGGTTCCTCTTTTTCTTCTTCTTCTTTCTCTCTTTTTTACAGAGTATTATAAAAGTTTGTTTTCCTGGCTAACAGCAGCCAATGTACAAAGCTTTCTTCGTTAGACTTTGCTATTTAAACCGTCAGCTCACTCTGCGAGAACATCAAACATATGTCCACCAGATGCTGGGGAACAACGCGATACTAAGGCCTGACTCAAGTGAACAATAATCTGTGGACAGCGGGTGTGAACCTGAGCTGGGCCAACACCTCATCAGACCGAATGGCTAATTGATTTCAAAATTAGACTTGGTATTTCTGAACAATAATCTTAAAAGGATGCAATAAAATACATCAGGATCCTTTGAGCTGGCCAAGCTTTCATCCAAATGGCTTATTACAAAGAACTGGCACACCTGAACTTTGGCACAGTCAAATAAATCCAAAAACTGCAAATGGAAACCACATTTGGCACTGGAAATTTGTCAGGAGAAGTTTGTATTCTTGAGGAAACATGATTTTTTATTTTGAAAATAATCTTTGTGTTAGTGGTAGGAAGCAATTCATTGAATGTGTTTTACTCTGACACCTGTGATTTATGCAATAAAATATGCACAATAGGTATTTGAAGGCTTGTGAGTATCACATAATCTTTGGAACACCAGCAGCCGGGGCACAGCAAGGGTTATAGTAGTTCCATTAGTGATAAGTTAATCGCATGTGTAGGCCTACCCCTTTGAACTTTGAATAGCTGTTTTGTGGCATCGGGTCCAAAAGGGTTTAAATCTGACTGCACTGCAATGACAATAAATTATACCAAGTATTTTAGAAATGTTTGGAATCTTATCTTGCTTTCACAGTGAGCAAACTAAGTTATAATCCATGCTCTAAAAATGGCATAAATTCTGAAAAAAGAAATACCTAGGAAATATATAATGGCAATTCTGTACTTCAATGCCTTTTTCTTGCAACATTTATTAGTACTTCTTCAGATGCATATTGAATGGCTCTGTTTAAAAGAAAAGATAAATAGGCAAACAATAGCATATGTCTGTGTGGGTAAAACAAAGAATTGACTGATTGTATTAAAAATAAGTTTCTTGTTTCAGTTTTCTATTTTAGAAGAAAAGCTTTGGGCATTTTTTAATGTTTCTGATCCAAATAATTAACTTGTGGTAAAGGCGTTGTGCTTAATTGAATGTATTCTTTAGACCTTTCCACCGTTTTGCTAGATTCTATCCAAATATGATGAAATATATCTCAGAGGGAAGAAGGAGAAGAAATAACATCCAGGAAAGGAAATGGGATTACTAATCCAAAATTTACATAGCAAAGAATTATTGTGAAAACAAAGGTAGAAGGGAATGACTTTGGAGAATATATCTCCAGCTGAAAACATTTTTCTCCTCATCGTATTTCCTTTTCCTAAGATAATCTCTCTCCATTTGTGTGCGCGCACACACACACACAGATACACACACACACACACACACACACACACACACACACACCTGAGAGCAATTGTGATCATGACTTTTTAACTAAAAGAAGCAACTCCCAGCCCAGGACCCTGAAGTCAATGCTGAGCCTTTTGGGTGAAAGGGATTGACTGACTCTTGGGAGTTAGTGCTTTGAGATCTGAAGAAAGGAAGTCAGATAGGAGCTCTGTTCTCACATTTCCATTAATTTCCTGGATAATCTTGGATATGACTTTCTTTCTGGTCTTCAGTTATTAAATGATGAGAATTGGACTAGATGTTATCTAAGGACTCTTTAAGTTCTAAAATATTATAAAGCTATAAAATAGTTCCTTCAGTTCATATAGATAAGCATGGCACGCGCATTGCTTAAAAGAAAACTGAAAAATATTTAGGGTGAGATATTTACTGAACTGAGTTAGGACACATGATTTAGGAAACTGGTTTATATAAGGAGATATTTTAGCATAATGAGATAGAAAACTAATTGGCAAAGCTTTAGCGATAAAGTACTTTTTGAATTAGAAATAAGTGTTAGCTATAAGTAAATACATGGGAAATTCTCTGGTTAATTCTACCAGTATACGGTAATAGCAAATTTTCCGAATAAAACTAATTTCTGGGAGCACATTCCTCAAATCACATTCTGCATTTACCTAGTGAGACAGCAAATTCAGAGTTTTCTTTGTATGAAAACAAGTGAATACTCAAGATATCAAAATTCTTTATGGATTTACTAATGTAGAAAGTGTTGAATTCTGGAGAGTTTTAGATATAATGATTAACTATGAGGTATTTGTTTATGTATTTTACTAGCACAAAATAAGAGACTGAGATTAAAGCATGAATTTAGTTTCAAAATTTTATTGACCCTCAAATATTAGAATCCAAAATGATGCTTAAATCACTCAAATACTCTTATGGATTCAAATTTAAAACTATGAGGGTTTTTTATTCCAAAACATATTCAGGAATTAACATTAACATGACTATGTTATCTATATCTTTAAATAATTTTATCTGGAATCATATATACTGTATCTTAGAGGGTACCTGTCTTAATCTTCTTGAATATGACTTTTGTCTCATTTAAGTGATTTTCCAGTTTTTGGAAAATGGTAATAAAAATGACAATAATATTTAACAAATGAATTCTAATGTGTCAAGTGTCTTAAATGCAATGACTCATTTTAAATTTCACAATAGATTTACAAGGAGGATATTCTTTTTATTTTTTGGTACTGGGAATCAAACTCAGGACCTTGTGCTTGTGGGGCAGGAGGTGGAACCACTGAGCTAGATCCCTGGCCCAAGGATATTCTATTTTACTAATGCAGAAAATAATTTTAAGGTTGAGTAGCTTGCCATAAGTATTAACTGACCATCATTTGGAATTCCTAGTTTGTTAATAGGTAAAATTATTACTGAGTGTAATCAGTTCATTTATTCATTCAACAGATACTCACTGAAGGCCTACTACAGCCCAACTACTATTTTAGGCAGAGGAAAGCAGTAACCATACCTTCTGGGTTGGGGGATCAGAAAGTAAGTAAATATATAAATTGGCAAGTTTATTTCAGTTAGAAGATAACACTGTGAAGGCTGCCATATCTAGTCACGTACAATGTGATAAAGATAAAAGAATGGCACAATGAAGAGTAATTTTTAGATTAATAATCAAGGAGACTTCTAGTAGAAAGTAACATTGGAAATGAGATTTAAATGACAGAAAACATGTAGCTAGGGGAATATTTGGGCAGAGTCACCAGGCAGAGGAGACAACTAGTCCAAAAGCTAAGGCGGGGAGGAGTTCACTGAGCATAAGAAGGGTAGTGAAGGGCCGGGGATTTAGCTCAGTGGTTTCACCGCCTGCTGCACAAGCGCAAGGACCTGAGTTCAATCCTCTGTACTGGGGGTGTGGAGGGGGGGAGACCGGGTTGGCTAGAGCAGGTGAGCAGAGAAGGGGCAGGCAAGGTGGGTGGGAGAGAGGGGTTGGGCCACATACGGCCATCTTTGTCTTGGTAAAAAAGAATGAAATGTGTTCCTAAAATACTAACGGAAATATACATTTTAGATTATCATCCTTAATATCTGTTCTAGTAATGTCAGGTAGAGGCTTGTGAACTTTACTGACTCTCAGGATTCTTGGAGATTTAAGAGGAAAACTGAACTATCTTCTGGGGGAAAATTCACTCACAGACACGGAGAGAGAGGGCAGGGGAGAGAAGGAGGGAGGGGGAGAAGGAGAGAGAGGGAGAGAGGGAGAGAAACACTGTTTTAGGAGCTAATTAGGTTCACGTTCTCCCTGGAGCCTAGTCATGGGCCCATGAATTTCAGGTTAATAAAAAAATCACAAAAACTATTTTACAATGAGCTGAATAAATTGTGGTCATTAAGTTATAATCATAATCTCCACATAAGCAGACAAGTTTTCCCCCTAAAATTATATGGTCTAGGCATTAAGGCATTCTGCACTATATAAGATTAAGTTTCCAGTTTCAATATCAGTGTTGTTTTTATTAAGATCTACAGTCTCCTTTCTCTGAATGTGAGATGCAAAAGACAAATTCCTAAATCTGAAAAAAATATTTTAATAACTAATTTGCCAGCAACATTTGACCAGAACTAATGTGAAGCAGCAATTTGTTTATTTTTGCCAACTTTTTTGTGGCACGTAATAATTTATAATCATGTGTTGGATTTTAGGGTGATGCCTCAAGATTAATTTGTGATATTACATAATACATAATGTATGGGTACATATGTTCATTTATATGTACAGATGTACACTTCCTGCATCCAAAAACAAAACAAAAAATCTTGAAACAAATGAGGCCTTGAGATTTTGAGTAAAGAACCAAAAACATGTATAACTTCCTTTCCTTCTGAAGTTTTTCCTGAATAACTCACATCTTCTCTATGTATTCAGGATTCCAAAAATATGTCAGCATCCAAATCTGCAGCCAGTTACATCCAGCTAGTATTGTGCAGTGCTACAGATGACAATTGAGTTTCCCCAGTTCAGAGCACCTCAGAAGTAGGAAGGCTACAGACACTGTGGACATTCTCCCTCCACATATAAAAAGGGCAACACCAGTTCCACACTGATTTGTGCTTATACCTTGAGAAGTTCACAGGGTCCTTCGGCTTCTGCTCCCTCTGAAGGAATGCTATTAACTTAGCTGCTGTGCCACCCTATTCTGTGCAAGGAGCCCTGGCCTCTCAAGGGACTTTGCTAGAATCATTCTTAATATATCCTCAATTTTCTTTCTTTGTTTTCTGCATTCTTACTTAGCCTTAATTTATATAATCTAGCTTTGTGTTTTCAAGGCCTTTTACCATCATGAAATTTTGAATACTTACCACACTGTCTAAAAGGAGACATCGTTCTTCTTGTGTTGACACAAACCCAGAGATGGGTTAAGCACTTTGCTCAGGAATCAGAATTTGAGTGAGTGATTGAACTTCCACTGGAACTCAGAGTTTCATTTGCTTTTTCTTTGCTCAGGTCTTTGGGGCATGATGTTATCTGGGAACTATTCAAAAAGCCCAACTAATTGTCCCTAGAAATGGTGCTTCTTTTTTTAAACAATTATACCCTTCTGAAAGCAGAGGACAGGAGAAGAACTGTAATTCTCCAATGTATTGAATATGATTTCCCTAATGTATTAATGTATTGAATATAATTAATGTAACTAATTCAGTCTTTGTAAAATTATTTCTCAATTATTTCAATCTGTTTTCATACCACCATTTGAAACCTAATGCAATTATACTTTGAGAAGTAAAATATTAGATTAAAACTATTCAGTGGAACCTTTGTTGAGGTATTTCATCTATTGTCTGTCTAGCACATATATGCATTTAATTGAAAAGTTAAGATTCATTTTTGAAGGCAGTGGAAGACCAAAAGTAGTGCAGTGCAAACTTGGGAAAGTCTCTAGGGGAGATTTGCCAAAGTTAATATTTTTGAATTCAAATGTAAAAATTTGACATATAACTTACTAAGGAAAAGAGGTCAAATTCAGAGAAATCATTCTTCTCTACCTTCCCCAACCCTTTTTCTCACCTACACTGTTTTGTGTATGCCAAATAGGTAGCTTTCCTCTTTCTACTGCTCTATGGATCACCATAACTGACTTGTTCCACTTACCCCATGAAGATCACATCCAAGTAGTTTTCAACCTGTACCTCAGATACAGGTTACTGTAAAATCTGCTTCTATACATATATAAAGTTTTCATCCAAACACACTGCATGACTCCAGAAGTCCAAATTGACAACTCAATTCTGTATTTTATGTTGGCACTGCCTTACTTCTCCATAAGTGCCAGTGACAACATTCTCTTGAGTCTTTGGACCATCTCCTTGTTTACATATCATTTACAGAAAAACAACGCATTTCTGTTTATTGTACTTCACTCACATTTCCCATTGACTAGGAAGCTGATGAAGAGGTGCATCTCTCTGTAGAAGTCCACACAGCATCTGTAATGTCATTTCTGAAAAAGCTTTGACTGGCTCTTGTGATTAGTATTCTCAGAGTTGAGCTATCTAATCCAGCCCATTCATTCCTCAAACATCACATTTACCTGAAACAATTTAGGATGTGGTTTTTTTTTCCAACTGTGGCCCAATTTGTTGGCTTCCAGGGCCTTGGCAGGATTCCTTTTGAACATTCTCTAGATTTCCACTTACAAATGTAATAGCCTCCCTCTATCCCATTCTATATACTGTGATTTTCTTCCTTCAATCTTGAACTCTTCTACGTCCATCAAGAAGTCTTTTCTTATTAACATCACATCCTCCAAATTTCTCTATTTACCAATGTAGTTCTCTAATACATACAATTATGTATTAATGCTGTTTTCATACTTTGGCTTTGTAAATTCCTGTTTGGTATATTATTTTTGTTATTTTCACATCTGTCATGCTTTTGTCTCAAAGGACACAGTCTGTATAGATTTGTTCCCTATTCAAACTTAAAAATGCAATAACAATTTAATGCTATTTAATGCTTTTATCTTCTATCTGATCAAAAATATTTTTCTAAAAAAATATATATTGAAAAATTAATGTAATTTTTCTTAGAACTAAATGCTCAATATGTAGTAAAGGACACCAGTGTTTCAGAGGGTAGCTGTTAGAGTCCAAATCTCTTGAACTAAATCCCAGTCTAACTTCAGTTTTAGCTCTGTGCACTCAAGCAAGTTATTTTCTCTGTGATTCACTTCCTTCATAAGTTTCACAGAAATAATCATAATACTTATTATTTAACAAGAGTGTGAGATTTCAATAAGAAAATATGTTTAAAAAACATAATGCAGCTTGGCACATAGTAAGTGCTCAATAAAATATAATATCTACTTCCATAAAAATAGTTATTGTATTATGTAAACTTTAATATACTGGACATTGGAGGACAGGGTTCAGAGAACAGAGGGAAAATGAACATACTACCAGCTTAAAAAACAATTTATAATATACAATATTTAGTGTGATTACACATCAAAGTCCTAACTTTAACAATAGTATCTCAAGGGCCGGGATTTAGCTCAGTGGTGCTGCACCTGCCTCGCAAGCACAAGGTCCTGTGTTCGATCCCCAGGACCAAAACAACAACAACAAAAAATACACAACAGTATCTCCAATTGAGACAATTCATACATTTAATATTTAGACTAAACACAGTATGCATGAAGTAAAGAGAATTTTCTTTCACAGATGCAGGATTCCCATGTGTTGTCAGTACTAAATAAATATAAATATTCTTCCCTAACTTGGTCCCTTTACCAATACAAATAGCAAGTCCTATAAAGTACTATTTGCACCCTACTGGATCATTAGGCTTAAAAACTGATTTAGAGAAGTTCCTGTACTTTTCTTCCTACAAATTTATCTAAATTTTCCAAACATCTATGATTAATGCAAAGATTCCAGTACTTAACTCCCCAATACCACACTTACTAATCACAAATGATCAAGTAGTGAGTTTAATTTAATAGAATTTTGCTTGTAAGTGTAAAGTGAAAACCAACATGACATGGCTCCAATGAGTGAAATCATGACTATAGACATATTTATCAGAGTAAGTAAAATAAAGCCTTGCAAATGTCTAATAAATTGCTAGTTCAAGAGCTGAAAATCAAACCAAAGCTATATTCTTAATAAGATAAAGAAGGGCCAGTGGTCAGGGTCAGGGTGAGCCCCCATTTGAGAGCACCCCTGCTTGCTGGACATGGTGCAATAATAGAAAACAGAAAAAGTAAATTTAGAGGATTAAAGAAGTAATTGAAAACAAGATGATCATCCAAAATCATCATTTATTGAGGCAGCTAAAGAATTACCTTAAACTGTGTAATTTATAAATAGCATTTTATTTGCTTACAATCTAGAGGCCAGAAAGTCCAAAGCTAAGGTGTCAGCTGATTCAGTGGTTGGGAGTGGCCTGCTTCTTTTACAAGGTGGCTTCTATGCGACTTCACACAGTAAAAGCAACAAATAATCTTGCTCAGGCTTCTCCTACAGGGGCACAAATCCAGTTCATGAAGGCAAGTCCTCATGATTTAGGGCCTTCCCAAGGTTAATGCCTTCTTGATACCATAACATTAAGGATTAGGTTCCAACATAAGAATTTGAGGGAAACACCAGTCTTCAAAAGATAGCAATGGTGGCTTAAAATCTTAGCCAAAGCACAACACTGTAAGACAGGCTAAGACTTGGCCTAGCAGGAGGCACAAGCAGTTGGGAGGAGACAAAGCCTAAACTGTAACTGAAGGTGGGTTTTTAGTATATCTGTATTATCCCTTAATGAAGGTTCCAGTAAGTTGCTTGGGGACCAAAACTGACTGGAAGATGTGGAATGAGGAGGTGCTGGGAGTGCAAATGTTGCTGCTGAGTAGGACTGAAACCAAGAAAGCCCTCTCGCACCTTGATGATTTGATCTATTATAGCCCTGATGTCACCAATGGTTGGGATTACAAAAATAATGATATTAAGGCAGTATTCTATACCAAATGAAGGCAATCCCCTCTATCTTGAAAAAGAAGGAAGTAGTACAATATAAATTCACCTTCATTTTCAAAATTTCAAATCACGTAAAGAAGTCTTATGGTTGGAAGGACAGTTGCCAAACAGAATATTAGTGCACTTCACATGAATTTAAAATCACACTTCATGTAAAAAATCTTTTAGGTAAATTTAAGCTTTCCAAATATATACAAGAAAGTAAAACACACAGGAAAATCTGTAAAAGAATAGTGGAGAAAAGAAGGAAGGAATAAAGGAAGGAAGGGAGGGAGGGAGGAAGGAAGGAAGGAAGAAAGAAAGAAAGGAAGGAAGAAAGAAAGAGAGAAAGAAAGAAAGAAAGAGAAAGAAAGATCTGATTGCAAATACACTTAAACAATAAACATGATAAAATGATAACCACACTAAAACATATTATTTAGATTCCAACATGGCTGATTAGAGACATTGGATAATACAGGTATTCTGAAACTGCAGAGGCAATCACATCCAGATACGAAAAAGTAATTCAAAAAATGAATCCTCTAGATCAAATCAAATATCTGGGCTGTTTAAAAGGGGAAGCAGGGCTATTATTGGTCCATGCCTCCCCATCCCGCACACCCTTTGCCCCGTGAATATGCCACCTTGAGAGTGGTTCTAACAGCCTGAGGGAAGGAGACAGAGCTGCAAAGCCAGACCCCTGGGATATGCTCCCAACATACTCTCCTTGTCAGCTAGAAGAGGAAGCTCAGCATTGGAGGAAATAGCAAACTCAACCAGCAAAAGAGAGAGACAGCAAAAAAAAAAAAAAAAAACCCAAACACTATTCCAAGGTTCTTAGTTTGAGCATCTTGAGAAATAATAGTTCAGAGACATCATGCCTGCCTCGAAAAGGCAAGCTTCTGAATTCAATCCCAGGTACCAGAAGAAAGGAAAAAAAAAAAAAAAAAGGAAAGGAAAAAAAACTCAAACAAAATAAGCAATCTCTCCCATCATCCTGTCAAACTCCAAGGAACACTCTGTCCCTACAGCCTCCTACCCACTGCCAGGCATTGACAAAGGAAAGCTGAACACCACGGACTGGGCAGTACCAAGTCCCTAGCAGGGACCCGCAGATCACATCACTGGAGACAAGGAGAAGAGGCAGAAAAATCAATGGAGCCAGTCCAGAGTGAGCCCTTTTGGGTTGTTTTCCCAAACACTGGAAAGATGTGACACAGTGGGAAATCCTGCCTGTAGCTCTTCTGCCAAATCCAGGCACTGCGCCAAATTCCATGGGTTGGAAAGCAGAGCCCTTGAGTTAGGGATGGATAAAAGTCTGAGTATGAAGGAATAGAGGGAGCATCTTGGAATAGAGGGCTTCTGACAATGTACTGGGCAGAAGGCCCCTGGATAAAGAACATGGAGACTACCACAGGTTTTGCTTGGCAGTGAGGGAAGCAGAAATGGACGGTCATTGCAGAAGTCAGAAAAGAACCAGGTGTTGAGTAAACTATTCACATCCTCTTCCTTCCATGTTAATTGAGGTGGAAGGATTTGGGGACAGAGACAAAGATCTACAGTTGGCACCACCCAGGAGGTAGGTGCAGAAAGACTAACAGCCCACACCAGACCCAAGCAGGCAGCTAGGCAACCCACAGTAGGAAAACTGGGTTGGGTGCCTGAAAGTGGACTGCGGACTAACTTAGGCACGGAACAGTATGGACATGCTGGCAATGTGAAGAGTGGCCACTTGATGTTTTTGTGTTTGTGTTTT
>NW_004624769.1:5635596-5737723 GCF_000247695.1 Heterocephalus glaber
TAGCTAATCAGGCCAGTTGGTAATGCACATCCTCCATTCAATCCTAGAATAAAAAGGAAACAAACACATATCATTGGATAGTGAAATGTTTTCCAGTTATAATGATTTCAGAAAACATCGTTGAACTAACGTAACTAAGAGTTTCCTTGTTTAGGGTTTCAACACTTAAGTGATGCTGGCTCATTCTGGAGCAAATTGTGGGAGATTGTACATGACTTAGAAGAAATATATATATATATATATATATATCGAAGGCCATAATATATATAAAGGTTCACTCATGGCATTGGTCATTCTATATATTTGGACAAATCTATAATATTATGTTTCTACCATTCAGGTACCATATATTTCTTTTTATTTTTTTGGTACCGGGGATTGAACTCGGGTCCTTGCACTTGCGCAGCAGGCGGCAAAACCACTGGGCTAAATCCCTGGCCCTCAGGTACCATATAGAGTAGTTTTACTCACTTAAAGTGTCTCTGTCCTTCATCTATTCTGTCCTTCCTTCCCTCGAACCTCTGGAAATGCATGATCTTTTTTATCACCTCCAAGTTTTGTCTTTTTCAGAATATCATATTGCTGGAATCATACAGTGGTAGCCTTTTCAGATTGACTGGTTTCACTCTGTAATTTGCATTTAAATGTCCTCTGTCCTTTCATGGATCGATAGGTAATTTTTAGCACCAAACAATATTCCACTGTCTAGATGAACCGTAGATTATTCTTTCATCTACTGAAGTTACTATAATAAATTTATAATAATGTAAATAAAATGAATTCAAGTAAATAATTCAAATAAATTAACATAATTTGCCTATAGAATGAGTTAGGAAACTTTAGCTCAGCTTCTATCTTCTGAAAGAGAATGTATAGGATTAGTATATCTTCCTTAAATGTTTGGTATAATTCATCAGTGTATTTATCTGGTCCTGGTATTTTCTGTTTCGGAAGGTTATTCAATTTCTTACTAAGATTCAATTTTGTTAGTTGATATGCACCTATTCAGATTGTCTATTTCCTCTAGTGTGAATTTTGTCAGATTGTGTCTTTCTGTAAATTGATCTTTTTTGGCTAGGTTATAAATTTTGTTGCCATAGCACAGTTCATAATATTCCTTTATTATCCTTTCAATATCTATGGGATCTTTTATTTCTGGTGTTAGTAATCTCTCTCTCTCTCCACCCCCTTCATCATTTAGATTGGCTAGAGACTTACTTATTTTATAGATCTCTTTGAAGAATCAGTTTTTTGTTTTATTGAGTTTCTCTATTGCTTTCCTGTTTTTCGTTTTACTGATTTCTGCTCAAACATTTACTGTTTCTTTACTTATGCTAAATTTGAATTTATTTTTCTCTTATTTTTCTAATTCTCTAAAGTGAGAGCTTAGATTATTGATTTTAGACCTTTTTCAAATCTTTCCTAATATGTCCCTTCAATGTTATAAATTTCTCTCTCACTACAGCTTTTACTTTATCCCATAATTTTGATAAGCTATGTTCTCATTTTCATTTAGTGAAGAATATTTTTAAATTTTTTATGTTACCTTCCTGGACCTATGTGTAATTTAGAGGTGTGCTGTTTACTATCAAAATACTTAAAAGATTTTCCTGATCTTTTTCTGTTATTGATTTCTAATTTAATCACACTGTGGTCTGACAATGTACATTTATGATTTATGCTTTTAAATTAATTAAAGTGTGTTTTATGGACCAGAATGTGGCCTGTCTTGATGAATCAAATACCTTTTTTTAAAATGGAAAACTCTAAAAATTTCAAGAATCTATGTCATTCACAACAGATTTTTAGTCCAAAAGGCAATTAAATAAAAAGCACTAAAGTATTAGTTTAAAACTGAACATTGTGGTTAGAAACTAAAATACAGAGTCCCAAATAATTTATTCGTTGAAAGAAACTTGTAACAAATTTAAACTTATTAAAACTTCATTATAAAAAATTACACAGCAAACTTTTAGGAGGTAATAAAAGCAATATTTTAGGTAGATGTATATTTATTAGTCAGCTTTCCCATTCCTGGGACTCGATAGCCTATACCCACAACCTAAAGGAGAAGAGGTTTAATTCGCTTCACAGTTTCTGTGGATTCAGCCCATGGATGGCTGCCTCCAAGGTAGAAACATGCTGAAAGGGTGTGGTGAAGCAAAGATGTTTAGTTCATGGTGTCCAGGACTAATCCTTAGAGTAGATCCCAAAGTAAATCAATTGAATTCCATCCTAATCACCATATCTCACTCATTGTCAACTTCATATCCAAACACATATCCTTAAATCTTTTTTTTTTTATTGGTACTGGGGAATCAAACTCAGAACCTTGTGCTTGCAAAGCAGGTGCAATAACACTGTGCTAAATCCCCAGCCCCACTCCTTAAATCATTTTTAATTTACATACAAAGATAATAGCAAGTTAGTTTCACTTAACTTAATACACCTATTCTATGTACCACTGGAAAAATAACACTATTTTCCTCCAAAGTCTCAACAGTTCCATCATAAGTCCAAGTCAAATTCTCTTCTGAGCCTTGAGGCAAACTTTTAGCTGTGAACTTCTGTAAAAAGTCAAAAAGTTACATAATCCCACTGTACATTGGCACAGGGTAAACATTCCCATTCCAAAAGGGAGGAAGAAAGGGACAGAAAATAATCAGACAAAAGCTCAGCAGCATTAAATTTAGATCTATATCTGGCATCCCAGACAGGTGATAGTGAGCTATGAGCTCCAAAAGGATTGTGTGGCCCCACCCCATGATCTTGCCTATTGTAGTCCACATGGCCTCTCTCTTGGGCTGGCTCCACTCATAGTCTGCAGCTTTTCTTAGCAGAAAGTCCATGTTTCTAGTATGTCTGACTTCCTGGGATCTCCACTACACCTTCAACTTCATTCTAAAGTTTCACACATTGGCCTCTCAGTGGCTCCTTACCTGACCTCCCAGGTTTTTCTTTGAAATTGGCATTCCGCATGCCAATAAAACTCTTGCATTCTTCATGCTAGTAAAACCAATATCATGTGAAGAACACCAGTGTCTGCTGACAGTGGAAGCAGTAGCCAGGCACCCTGGTGACCTGGGCAGCAAGAGCTGCTGAGTATCCAAACAACTAAGCACAGTGAAACAAATCCAAGCAAACTAATTCTGTAGGAGATTCTTCAGAGGAGTCACAGGCACTCTACTCAAATGAAAGTTTACATTTTTACACCACTGGGGCTTTGATTGATGCGGTCTTACTGATTTCAGAGAGGCCTTCAAGGCATCTTTCTTCTTGTCTCTGTACAAAATACTTGGCTTCATTTTAGTGGTAAGAATCTCTTCAGCAATAATACCTCTTTGGCCTCAACTTTACACATGATCTTTTGGGATTCCAATATTTAAGTTTTTCAAAATTTTCTGCTCTACTTTTTCCCCCAGTTCTCACTATTATTCTGGCTAAGAGCATCCAGCAGTACCTATGCCACAATCTGAAAGTTGGGGTGCTTTTAAATTTCATGTATCAAATCAATTAACTTATTTACTTTAATTTCCAGCAAACTCTCAGGAGATGGGCAAAATGAAGACAAATTTTTTGCCAGAGCATAATACACATTGCCTCCAGTCCAAATGCTGATAGAGTCCTTCCTTTGACTGCAACTTCCTGATTCTGGCCTGTACTGCCTGAATTCCTAACAGCATTCTGATATTCTAAGCTCCATCCAAATTCATTCATCAAGTTCTGCTTATAACATTCTAATCTTGTCTAACCCACATCTCAGAATCTTTCTAAACTGCTCCCACAAATGATTTCCAAAGGTTTCTAAATCACATGATTAGGTATAGTCACAGCAATGGCCCCACTTCTCTGATACATTATTTTTATTAGTCAGCTTTTCCATCACTGAGACATAATACCTGACACCTACAATTTAAAAGGGAAGTTTAATTTGGTTTACAGTTTCTTGGGATTCAATTCATGGTTGGCTGTTTCCAAGGAAGAAACATCATGATAGAAGAATATGGCAGAGCGTAAATGCTTAGTTCGTGGTGGCCAGGAAGCAGAGCAGAACAGTATAAATATATGGTCTTAAATACACTTGATAAAAAGCAAAAATTTATCAATTATATGAATAAAATAGTCAATTTAAGAAATATGGGGGGAAACAAGATGGAAAATTGAAGACAATAGAAAAGGTTTATTATTAATAAATTTTTACTGTTATGGTGTAGATCTTGAATGGTCTCCAAATGCTCATGTGTTTAGAAGATGATTAGATAATGGGGGCACCATAGCTCATTTGCTGTTAGGAGGTGGAGCCTGGTTGGAGCCTGACATGGGGAGCATGACCTGGAATGATATATCTCCCCCCTGTACAAAATGCCACTGTATTGTGTCCGCCCTTCTCTCTCTCTCTGCTTCCTGACTGTGATAGCATAAACAGCTTTCCTCCGTGACAGGCCATTTCTATGTTTGCACCTGCTAACCATAGACTGGAACATCCAAAACTGTGAGCCAAAATAAATCTGTCCTCTTTAAGCTACTTCCCCTCTACAATCAAGTTGCTCTACAATCCCCTCTGTAATCCCCTCTACAATCTCCTCTCAATCAAGTTGAGAGAGATAAACAAGAATCTAGGGAGTTTTACAAACAGTCTTGACCAGTATATCTGAACCTTTGACAGGTTCACCTATTTGCTTGACTTAATCAGAAAGATGTGATGTGTTTGTTTACTAGGATACCTGGCAAGGGTAAGTAGGACCACATCCTACCAGCAGCAGATCAAATGGGCAATGCCTATCATGCGATCCATAAAAATGAGTCTGTTCCCCTGGGAAAAGACCTAGCCCCCTCTGAAAACTTCCACTGGCCACTTCATGAGCTGAAAGGACATAAAAAAGAAAGATTTGATAGGGATGTCCTGTTATGAGAAGCCACCAAAAATCTTTTATTGGAGAGATCAGAAAATTAATTGAAAAAAGTCAAATTCAACATGAGCAGTCGATAGTAGCCCTTACAGGCCACCCCAATAAAAAAAGGGTTCCCACAGACAAATCTTGTAATTTCTATTTTCAAAAACTAAGGAAAATTGTCCCAAATTTAAGGCATGGAAGCAAAAGAGAGATAAAAGTCCCATCACTGCCTATCGGGTCTGCCAAGAATTCCACTGGTCTAAGGAATTCCTTCTGAGGTCCTACAAAATCAAATGAAGATCCCCGGGGCATCACATTCTGACCCTTTGTCCAAACATTAATGGATCTCTGAAAAGCTTCCCTGAAAACTGGCTTTTGCACTTCAGTTACATGCAAGAAAACAAGAGCTAAGTTAGCTATTTATGCAAAACTTACATGTATATATCTGAGTGTACTCTGACATACTTACTATCTGTCTACTAAATCTATACTAGTAGCCACAACACCTGCAGTTACTATGTTTAAAGAAAAGCATGATTTTTTAGCTCAATAATTTTTTTGTCTTTGGGTTTTCTTGTGATTTCGCCTGTCAATGGACTAAAGTGAATAGAGACAACAGGTATATTTAGGGTTAATGACATGTTCTCTGCTTGGGTTACCTGTCTGTCAAAATGATAACAAAAAAATGGGTGTGATTGCTAGGTAACCTGAGTAGAGGCAGTGTATTCTTCTTAAATGACATTAGAAGATGATAAAATTAGATAAAAACTTCTTTCTTGTTTAATATCTTGTAATTGGATAAAGATGGCTAAGTAGAAGTTTGCTCTATACTAAGTTAAACATTTAAACATCATAATTGTTAGACCAAAAATGTTATGCTGCTGCCAATCTCCAGTTTCCTCTATACCATTTTATAATTGTTGTCTTTTAACATTCTGCAGAGATTCAGTTTGGGGTGGGTAACATGACCAGCTAGCTATCTGATTGGTGAAAGGATGATGATTCCCTGGTTGTGTTATCTATTTCAAAGTGTCTAATATCTAGATATACTCATAAAATTATGCCTACTGGTTTCATTACAATGCTGGTATAAGTAATCTTTCTGGATAGTCAACAACTGAGATTTAGAGAACTGGGCTAAGAAGACAGTCAATATCTTGGCCCTGGCCCTCCAAGGTCAACAAGGAAGCAGGACAAAAGACCTTTCCTACTAGATCTTATAACTTCGATAACTCACTCAACCTCCTGAGTAAGGAGATTGGTAGACTCCAAAGGGCAAAAATCAATGACTGTACAGTGCACTAAAAAGGAGGGTCCCCAGAGAGAAAAACATCTTCCCTGCTTCTCCAGAAGCCACATGGTCAAGCAAGACAGAGGAGCCAAGTGGCTGTATGCTCAGTCCCACAAGTAATCCAGAAGAGCCTTAACTGACCTTGATATTTGGCAAAGGTTAATTTTAATTAAAACTGGTCTTACTTTAACTTCATCTTAAACACCTAGTAGAAAAATAACCAAAGATGTAAAGTGATAATAATATAGATTAAACATAAAAAGGGGACTCTAATCACTTTCCCCTGCTGGGAGTTTCCAGCCACATCTTTAGACAGGTGTAGGAGACAGCTGGTTACAATCATCCTCTCCATTTTAGTGCTTATGCTTTTGTCATATGTGCTTTAGTCTCTTGGTAGTATTTGTTTGTTTTCACCTAGAGGATGCCAAAGTCCAAGCGATCACACAGTTGGGCCTCTGCATCTCAGCAAGAAGCTGAGCTGACAGCCTGCAGTGAAAGAGTTCCTCTTACAGGCTTGTGATCAGTGGTTTCCCATTCCAAGTGCATAATATAGCAATGCCCTTTTCTAATAATGGCCTGGTTCCTGCCTTTCTATTAATAGCCTGGCTCTTTCTTTTATCTTTATTGTGCTTGTTTGGTCTTTATATAATAACTGCTTTACTCACTTCATTTCAGAGCACATCAATGCTATCAAAATCCAGATGGTCCTACAGATAAAACCTGCCATGGAGCCACCAACCCCCTTGCACCACAGCCACCTAGACCATCCCTCCTCGACTGATGTCACTTGCCTGAAAACCTGACATTGCCCCTAACCAGCAGGAAGCAGCCAGAGTGGCCATCACCCTAGTCCCCATTCTATAGCAATAGGGTGATGGATTTAGAGGGGGTAATGTATGGAAAGTTAGAGAGGAGATGGGCAGGGGTGTAGGGCATGAAGTAGCTGATGTGGCAGATGGTTATAGAAATGCGCACTTGCTTACTTGAGGAAGTTGTCCTTTGTGAAACTTTTACAGGTGTAGAACAATTATTTTTAGGGACTAGCTTGCATGTATTTACTGTATGGCCCTAGACCCCATGGCCCTTAGCTTACCCCAGAAAAAAGCTAAGATCCTGAATGGCCCAGACTATACCACTCAGTGAAACAGTTATTTTTAGTTTGCCCCTGTAAGTATGGGCCGAGCAAAGACATCAGGTTGAGAAGATCATTTGAGCTCCCTGCCTCGTGGCTTGCCTGAAACCTGGTAGCTTTGTCCTCACATTTGCAATATTATAAATAAATATCTGCTTTGGAGTGCTTTCATTTCTGACTCCCTCATTCTTCATGGACCTGACTTTCCTATTTTCAGCCAGAGAGGCTTTCAGCTTTGAGCCAGCCTCACCCCACTGCTTCATTCTTCATAGGAGTGAGGGCACGAACTTGAAAATAGAGGCTCTTTGCATGGGAGACACCTAGCTCCCCAGATGCCACCCAATGCTACAATATAATATTTCACACTCCTTTAGATGTGCAAAACCTGGAAAAGCAAACAAAAAAGTATTTGGAAAAATGTGCAGAATACTTTTATTTGGTGAGGTATCTAGAAATATCTAGCAGAGTTGAAGATGAAATATATCTTATGTCCCAGTAATTCTACATATGTATACATCTCAGAAATGCATCAATGTCTGTATCATGGCACAGATACAGGTGTTTATTACAAAACTATTTATCGTGGCAGTTTCTAGAATCTTCTTAAGTATTCATCAATATAGCTAGAGGAATAAGTAAACACTGGTACATTTACATAAGGAAAAATCATGCAGTAGATGAAACTCATGCTTCATGTAATAAGATGGCTAAGTTTCAATAACATGTTAAGAGCCAATTGATTCATTCAATATACCATTTATAAAAAAATATACAGGGCCAGGGATTTAGCTCAGTGGTTTTTCCATCTGCTGTGCAAGTGCAAGGACCCAAGTTCGATCCCCGGTACCAAAAAAAAAAAATATATATATATATATATACAAAATTCTACCTTAAGTCATTTCTAAATATGTACAACAGTATTATAGAACATCGTGTGGACTAATACACAGCAACTTCGTATTTGTATTCAGCTGGATGTGAGGAGGAAGAAAGGGAAGTGTGTGTATCTGCACAGATTCAGGGAAGGATCACAGGAAATTTTATTTCCTAAAGCATTTTTGAAGCAAATTTAACAAAATGTTACATATTTTGAAAGTTGGAGAGTAAATTCATGGTACTACCTATATAATCCTGTATTATTTTCATTAATTTTGAAAAATTTCATCATAAAGCTATTTAATAAGTTCATCTAAGGATAATAACAGTGAATACATGCAATATTGTCTAATGGAAAGATAATGATTTGGGGTTGTGACACATGAACTGTGTTTCCTTGAAAAAATTTTTAAGTTCTCTGAACATCAGATTCTTCTTTTGTAAAATGACAGATAATAATATTTGCCTGCTAGTATAACTATGAAGATTAAATAAACTGACATAAGAAAAATGCCTGGTGTGTTTAATATGTGCCCGGTAAATATTAACTATCTTACCTCAGGAAGGAATTCCCTTTCAATATGAAAAAATGCATAATTGCTTTTTATTAAAAACTGACTTTTGAGACTATTTGGTGGCATAGAAATTTTGTCTTTTTTGGAGCTGTGTGTTGATGCTACAATGCATTCAGGGGCCTGAGCCTCTTCTGCCCTCTCGCCATATCCCTTTGTTTCCAGTTCTCCTCACTTCCAGTAATAAGATGACTACTCCATCCCTGGCATTGTACTTTTAGTCCATTTATGAAAAAGAGAAAGAGGAAAGGCAGCTTCCCCTTTTAAAAATAGCTTTCCAAGAAGACTTACTATAGATGTTCTACTTACTTCTCATTGGCTGAACTTAGTCACATGACATCTGCTTAGCAAAAGGAACTTGGGAAGATGAACTTGCAGCCAGATGTGCCCTCTGGAACAAAGTAGAGCTTTATTAGTAAAGAAGATGGAGAGAAAGAATAGTATTGATGTCAGAACCAGCCAAGACAGTTGTAGAGATTGCTGTTTTATGCCCTCCATGAAGACTTACATTTTGAGTCAAGATTTTTTTTCTGTTATGATGGTTCAAGCATTCCTACTAAGTGATTTTAATTAAGCCTGTGTATAGACAGTGAAATGCTTTTATTTAAACGGCAAGCATATTGGGGAAACTGAGCATGTGAGTAGAGGAGTTGATGGAGCTGATGGGTGAAGAGCATTCTGAGCCTCCTAGAGTCCTCATTTGATCAACAGCTCCTTATAATTATGCTTTCACCATCTTCAGACACAAACACTTAAAAGCAACTCTCCCTGGTGCTTATAGTAAATCAATGAAGAACAAACATTACTATTATTAATACTGTTTTTTTATAACATGAATTAACTAGATTTTGACAGAATTATGTTTTTGTTCTTTGAGTATTTCTATCATTTTTCATGATCATATAGGAAAAAACTATTAGGACTAAAATTTTGTAAAGAGGAAACTATATTTCTCTCAAGAGGGATCATGCTGAAACAACTTCTTTTATATGGTGCTTCCCAAAGCCATGGGGCAGGCTTTATAGACTTAGTGCCACACAGGTGTGTGAGAGCTACACTAACGAGGAGCAGGTGCTTTTACTTATATGCTCATTTATGGTATCATCAGGGTCCAAGAAAGGAAGAATACCACATGTGTAAGTAAAAAATGGGAAGACATTGAGGCTCTTTTAAAATTAAATATTATGGAAATCATGACTAATATAAAAATTTTGAACTATTGCAGTGTGCCCTATTTATAGTAAATCATTCACCTCTGAAAATTACATTGAAAGAAGTATTTTATATTCTTTGAAAAATGGTGGGGGGTTCCAATAATGTTTGTGTAATCTGGGGCAAACTTGACTCACCTCAATTCAGAGCCAAAGATTCATCCATTGAATGCATTCATCTTTTTCTATATTCTGTTAACAATAGCTTTCAATGGCATTTAAACAAGGTCAAAATGAAACTAGATTAATGACTTACCTCAAGTCTTGGCTTCACTGGACACTATAAATTTATAAATTAAGCCTTGGACTCCTTAAAACTCTAGTTGACTCATTTAAGAGTCAACTTCAAATTTTACCTTGCTTTTATTTGGAAGAATAATTCATATTACAATCAAAAGAAGTTATGAATGGCTTTCCTTTGGGAATGATAGGAGTCTGTAGAATCTTCTAACTACCAACAGAATCTGAGTTACTACAAAATATCTTGGATAAGGACATATGCTTGAATTCTGTACTGTACTCACACAGAAAAATGAAAATATACAATTCACAATCATTGTCCTTTCTCAAGCACAAAAGTTTTAAACCACCATTGATCTTCATGTGTGTACAAAGGGCAAATGTCCTTCCATTTTGGTTTCCAGCTCAAATTCACTTGGCTGTGAGATGAAGGGAGTAAGTTCATAGTCTTAAAGTGTCAGCCTTTTGTGTCTCATGTTGCAGTGATTTGGGTGTAGAGAAGTAGGAGAAAAATAGAAGATCATACCTATGCTGTTCTGGACTATCTGGTCCCTTTCAATGAAGACTCGTTTTATTTCTCAACTTCCCCATTGCTGGGACTTAATATCCAATACCCACAATTTAAAGGAGAGGCTTAATTTGGTTTATGGTTTCAGGGGAGTCAGTTCATGGTTGGCTGGCTCTAAGAAAGAAATATCATGACAGAAGGGAATAAAGGAGCAAAGCTTCTTAGTACATGGCCACCAAGAAGCAGAGCAGGGGAGCAACAGCAGAGAGGAAGAGGCAAGGAACCAGATATAGACCCCAAGGTCACACCAGCATGACTTACCCAGACACACCCAAAAGTGTGTTCAACCAATCCCCTTGGCAGCTCCCTAGTTAATCAAGTACACAAAGTCAGGCTTAACCATCACAATAATGATGCAAAAGTTGCAAATCAAATCACTATCTACTGGGAACTGTTCAGACATTACCCCCCCCCATCTCATATTTCAAGCAAAATAAAGTGGAAACCCAGCCAATCATACAGAAAATGCTAGTGTAAGAAGCAGAGTGCTGGAGCACATATAAGATGAGAAATCACTAGAGTTAATGAGGATGAAGAGAAATTAAGAAGCATTCCTCTATTTGCAAGGGTGGAGTTCTTTTTTGCAGTGGCTTCTTCTGAATGTATGTGCCTGTCACCACTTCCAAACGTAATGCTGTCCCTGGTACCTAAGTGGCAATATTTAATGATATTTCATCAGCTGTCATTTCTCATTTATACACATTTTGAATTTTGACACATTTCACACAGTGGCCACACCCACTGCCCTTAGACAAGCCTATGCGCTTCAAACTATCCAAGCTGGGCTGACATGTGTATTACAATTGTGAAGGAGTGAGACATCTGGAAGACTTAACACAGCTAAGACCAGAATAAAACTCTGTCCTTTTTCCTTCTCTCTGCAAATTGATGCCCTTTCATCTTCTCATCTCAACACTTTTTCTTCCAAAATGTCCATGCTTCCCCAAGCCAAAATCCATGATCTTTGACTCAAACTTTCTCCCTTGTCTTCTCTATGGCACTCATCAAATCTGCCAATCTCTGCTTTCAAGTAGTTTTTGAATTCATGTTATTCTTTTTTTTCCTCTAACACTGTAGTCCAGAGCCAGGCTATATCAAATCTGGATTCTTTTAATACTCTCCTCATCTGATCTGTGGGCATTAACCTTTCTCCTCTCTGACATTAGTCCCTAGTACAGGCTTCCCTGAGAGGCCACATTGCTTAACACAAGCCACACTTCCCTCTGCAGCTCTCAGTAGGGAGCTCACCTTTCCAGCTCTTCTTACCACTCTTCTGTCCATCTCCAGATCTGCCATTTCCCTCTGCTTCTACCAATCAAGTTTCTTTGCTTAAAATGTCTCCCCTTTGTTTTCTAGCTATTCAAACACCAGTTAGCCTTCTAGGTCCATTGTAAATTATCTCCATTAAGTCTTCCCTGAAAAATTTGGTCCCTCTTAATTGCATAGCACTAACTGCCAAAGCCACACATTTCAATTATCTAAAAGATACTGTTCTGGGTTTTGTTGTATAATGCTCACTTTATAAATCTAAGCATCCTCTTTAACTCTTGGGGGCAAAGTCCTAATGATATACTTCTCCTATAGTCAGCTTTTTCCCCTTCAATGGATGCAGCAGGACACTACAGGTATACAGTGAATGCTTTGTCTAAAGACATAAACAAAAGATACAGTAAGAAGAGCTCAGGAAGTGAGTTTAAACACTTTACATGCACAAATTAGTTTAAAGACACAGAAATGAAATATTCTGCTCCTTCTGACCTGTGGGCTAGCAGCGATGTTGGCAATGTTCTATTCTTTATGTTTGGCTCTTCCATAGTTTTCTGGGCTGCTTAATTGGCCTGCATACCAGCTTCATCACTGGAATGCAAAGTATCACCTACACTTTGAAGACACAGTTTTTATTCTTAAAAACATGCATACATGTAGTCAAACAGATAAAAAGTATTTTATTAAGTACCAAAGAAACAGAGCACTTCAGTGAAGTTGTAGCTAGCTCTTGATGTGCTCAGCCATTGGGTGACATAATTATTACACAATAAAGCACAGGTAAAAAATATACCCAGAATGTGAAAAGTTATTAAATAACAAGAGTGTGAAGATTCTCCTCAATTATATCTTCCATATTCCATCATCAGACTATAGTACAATTGTTTGAAGCATGGAAACCATGCAAATTTTACAAAATAATAATGAAAAATAAAGTTGCTTTTAGACCATATAAACAATGCCTGGTCTGGAATCATGGAAAATGAACTGGCCTACATTATCTACATGGAGAGGTAGAATCTCAGAGTAATTAAGCAATTAATTTTGAACAAAAGTATCTTTTGTTCAGTCTTTATCAGTCTTTCTTACTACATATGGTTTAGAACATCAGTAATGTAACCATAATGGGTTGAAAATACCAAGTTAGCTCATCAAATCTATGTGTAGACAAGATTAGGATTCAATAATTTGCCATCCAATTTCACTCACCCTAAACATATTATTTTCAGATTTGACTTAAATAGCTAAGCTACTACTTTATCTCTTTCTTTGTCCAAGTCAATGCCTCCCTCCCTTGCTTGCACCATCTTTTCCTCTTGCTCAATATTATCAAACCAAGCCACAAATTTGATTACACTGTCTTGATGCCAAAATCTCTGCTCTTGGATAAATGCATCATGCAGCACATCTAGGTAAGTGAATTAAGAAAGCATCCAGGCAGGTATCTGGTGAATGTCTCAGTTCATCCTTGCATAATAAACTATCTTCTCCTGCTCATTCATTTGTCAGTCACAGTAACTAAGGATTATTATTTGCTGAATGTACGTGACACCAGCAATTTGCAAAGTCTGTTGGCAAGAAAATCAGGTTAGAATGACAGAGTGAGAAATTAAGCAGAAGCCTGATGTAATTAGCTACAACAATCAGTGCTCTAATTTCTGATTTATTGTTTCCTGTTTTCCTGCTGCACTCCGTTCTGTGTATACTGTATGTACTTCATATAGGTCAAGCAATTGCCTTATCAGTCCTGGCAAAGCAAGAGGTCAGAGTTAACAATATTTATTTAAACATGCAGGATGCTTCCAGCTGCAATTAGGAAATAACTATTACTAATAGGTCCTTGGCACTACTTCCTCATTTATACAATTTTTGGGGGAAAAAAAGAAACAGAAACAAGAAAAAATTGGGATTCATTTCTAACATAGGCACAGAAGTTGATTTAGTTCTCCCTCTTGGAGGATTTTTCTTATTCTCAAAAGGTCTGCAATTCTAAATGAGGGAAATGAATTATTACTGAGAGAGCTGAATATTCATAAAAATATGGGATAATATTTTCCTGATAAATAGTAGGGTTTTATTTATTTTCAAAGCTCTGTTAAAAGGTTACTGTAGACTTTCGCCCTGGAAACTCTACAATTTCTTTGTTTTCCATCATTCAGCCACAAACAAAAAATGGGCCTTAATCTTTCTTTTCAACTTTTAAGAAAGCCATTAAAATTGCACACAGCATCTATTTTAAGAAAGAAAACTATAAGCTTTCTCAAATTCAGAGTAGAATTTTTTTAAACCTTAAAATAAAGCAATGGACTCCTGCCAAGATAAAAATTCCACTGTACTTCACTCAAAATGATATTAACATTTAGGAAAAGTTGAATCATTTAATTCAATTCAGAGTAAATTCAAATAAAACTTACATCCCTGGTTATGAAAGGGAATGTTTTATAGGTACTTTAAAATGAAAAGAATATAATGAAATAAACAAGTCTGGTTTTGTTTTTCAATTTTAAAGTTTTATATATCAAACTTTCTAAGTAGTATGTATTAATAATACTTTAAAATAGAACATACTTCCACAACCTTAGGAAATTTTTAAAATATAGTTAGACTGTAAAGCAATAGAAGAGTTAGAAGACATATTAGTATCATGAGTTCTGGATTTTTCTATCATTTTTCTCATTGTGGCCTTACCTAGGTCATTTGTTCTCTTTGAATCTCATTTTCATTATAAATAAAATAAGAAGTTTGAACTTTATTTTTTAAAGTCTATTTTGGCATATATAATATTTATATATATTATATATTACACATATATATGTAATTCATGCTAGTTGTTATGATATTTTAGATGATTCATGTCTTTTAATTCTCCCAGTAGTCTTATTATCCTTACATTATAGATAAGAAAACTAAGGTTGAAATTCAGTGCTCTGCTTGAGTTTTTCAAATAGAATGAGACCAAGCCATAATTCTAAACCAGGTAATTTGTGCCCACACCCAAGAGCTTAAACTTTTTGTTCTATAGCATTATATCTTCAAATATTAACAGCTTAAGATTCTAGGCATCATCCAAGCAGATAGTTGAAGATGGACACAATAGTATACCTTAAATCAAAATGTAGACATTCACAAGATCCTACTGAAATAGAATGAGATGCCTTCATGTGTGATTATCCAATTGTATTTGTGTCTAATAATAGTTCCATGAAAACGTCAACAAGCAATTCTACACAAATACCATAGAATCGATTACTAAATAGATGCTAAGCACCAACTATGTTTGCAGTTCAGTATTCTATTGTATGGAAGGACACATACATGTAAGATATGCCTTCTTCCAAGAAGTACATAATCAAGGTGAGTCTTAACACAGTCAAAATGCTTAATTCATTGCAAATGGCAGATTCCATTGCAAGGAGGGTATTTCTTCTGTCACAAATTTTACATGAAGCTATTCCCTCAGTCCAAACATCATATTCATTCCTACTGGGCTATTGGTACTACTTAATTTAGTACGCTCCACTTTACTTAATACTCCCATTATGATCATCTCTCCTTTTATTGTTCTTTTATTCAGAATAAGTTTTAGTTCTAAGTGTAAGAAATCTTTCAGTTATTTCCTTTGTTATAGAAATTTAGAATGTTTATTAGAATCATTAGGTATAATGTGACTACTTGTTAATATATTACTATTTCCACTATAAAGTTAAAACTTTAGAGTCCTAAATAAAATTGTAAATAGAAGAAATGCTTCAAGAATTCTAGCATCTATTTTTCAAATTTTGATACACAGACTTTATTTTGACTTTAACAAAACTGGCCAATTAACAGTCATCAGTTTCTTGATGACTTGGAAAAAGAGGAACTTAAAAACTATTTATTGAATCATCCCTCAATCTTTCCCATATGTTATTATATTTAATCATTTAACCAGTCTGACTGTAGGCACTATAACCACTTTGCCATGATGAAAAACATGAAATGCAAAAGACTTAAATGTCTTGCTAAAAGCAATATAGCATCAAGTAATAGAACCTGATTTTAAGTCCATAGATAGGAAATCTCAAAGATCATGGAACTTCTTTTGTTGAGGTTACCATTAACTTTCCTTTTATCATCCTCTGCCATCATCTTTCTTTATCAGCCTCCAATATTTGATAAAATTGATCACCTTTTTCTTCTTGAAGTCTTTTCTTGATTTCCATAATACTAAGCAATCCTCACAACTTCCACTTTTTCTCATCAATGTCCATCTAATAGCAAGATTAATTTTCTATATCAAGTAAAATTGCATTCTAACCCCACTTACTTTCAATTACTTCTCATCCCACTTAAAACTCAAATTGCTAATGCTTTTTAAAATGCAATCAGATTTTATTACAATGTTTTTATAAATGACACCACATTACCTACATTAATTTAATTACCTACATTAAAATCCAGGAATTTCCCTTTGTTCTTTAACCTTTTCTTTCAATCTTATGTTACCACTTGCGCACGAAATTCCACTGAATTTACCTTAAAAACCCCATCCCACCTTGATACTTTTAGGTTTTTATCACCACTAATTCTGCCCTGGATTCCAAGCAAAAACATCTAAAGTAGTTTCCTTGCCTTCTATCTTGGTTCTTCTGCATTCTTGGTTCATTCTTCCCTGATTAGCCAGTTATTTTTTGAAGGTTCAAATTCAGTCAAATTATTCTGTTTATTGCTTTCTATTATCTTCAGATGAGCATATGCTGGACTCTTTAAGATATTCTCTCAGCCTTCCTCTTGTATCTTCCTCACTCCCTACTCCCGTCCTTTTTACTTCAGCTGTTGCAAAGTGTTCTCAGAACCTCAGGCATGCAGCTTGCCTTGGAGCATGCTCAGCTTATGCCTCAGAATGACTTTGTCACTTCACTTTGACACTACCCATGCATCCCTCAATACCCAGCTCAGGCATCCCCTTCAGGACACTTTCCTGGAACCTCAGCCTTGTGGAGATCCTTTCAGGTCCTCCCCCCAAAACCTACTCTCTATTCAGACCTTACCGACATCACATTCTATTGTAGTTACCTGATTATGTGTCCATATCTGTATTTTCCTTGGTAACTATAAGATTCTTTTTTTTTTTGGTACTAGGGATCTAACTCAGGAGAGGCAAGGCAAGCGTGGGAACCACTGAGCTAAATCCCCTGCCCATCTATAAGACTCTTGAAAGCACGAAATTTTTTCTTAATCATCCTTCTATCCTTAGCAGCAGCACAGTTCCTGGATATAATAATCGTTTCTTTCTGTGTCTCCATAAAATCCATACACTGAAACCTAATCTTCAATGTGATGGAACATGGAGTCGGGACCTTTGAGAATTAATTAGGCCATAAGTATGGAATTCTCATGAATGCAATTGGTGCCCTTATATTAAAAAAAGACTCAAAAAGCTCCCTCAACCCTTGTACCATGTGAAGTTATAAGGAGAAGATGATCATCTATGAACCAGAAGTTGGCCCTTCTGAACACTTCTTAAGATAATTTAAGTGAATTATCAATTTTTCCTAATATATAAACTGAAAGCCATAAGTTTCTCCCTTACTTTTCCACAATATACTGATATATTTTATCATCACTACTATTCAAGTTTAAATATTTTATAACTTCAGTGAGGTTATTTTTTGACTCGCGTTTTTTTTTTTTTGGTCAATCTTTTCCTAAATGTTTAGTAATTTTTGTGTCCTACTAAATTATTTTTTCTTACCTAAGTAAGCATCTTTTACTCAGCATTACTTCAGTACCTTTCTGGTTCAAAAATGTGATATTAAAACTCTCTCTCACCTGACTGAGCTGACTTTGGCCTTTTCCTGCCCTTGCACTGGGACTTACAACACTGGTGCTCATGGTTCTCTGGCCTTTAGAATAATAGGACTGGAATTTACAGTGTCAGCTTTTCTGGGTCTACAGCCTGCAGATGACAGAGGGCAGATGGCAGGGCTTCTCAGGCTCCATAATGGTTTCAACTTATTCCTTACCATAACACTCTCTTTCTCTCTCTCTCTCTCTCTCTCTCTCTCTCTCTGTCTCTCTCTCTTTGTCTCTCTCTTTTTCTCTCTGTCTCTATCTCTCTCTCTCTGTCTCTCTCTCATACACACACACACAGACACACACACACACACACATCCTGTTGTTTCTGTTTCTCTGGAAAAGCCTAATTCAATGTGAGATAGAGATTAAATGATATTTCATTTCCCACGTTGATATTCCATTGATCTAGTAGTTTACAGAAAATGCAATCTTTCTCCATTGTCCTGCAGTGTCAACTTGGTATAAGTTAGTTATCCTTATGTGTGTAGTCTGTTTCTTAACTCTGTATTCTGTGCCCTTTGTTTATTTGTATATGCCTATCTAATTTTACAAAGCCTTATTATGATAACTTTATAATAAATTATATACAGAAAATAAGTTTTCAAATTTTCTTCTATTTTATAAAAATTATCGCACCTACTCACAGTTTTTTGACTTCCCATAAAAATTTCAAATCAATTTATCAAGTTTGATAGAAAATAAACTACCTGAGATTTTGATCAAGGCTACATTGAAGTTATAAATACCCTGGAGAAAGGGATTGATGTCTTTAAAATACTGAGGTTTTTAATTTATGAACATGTTATAACCTCCCATTTATTTGGTGTATCTTTAATTTTTGTCAATAATATTTTATAATTTTCTGTGCCTACATGTATTTTACATCTATTTCTAGGTACTGGAGGACATGGGTACTACTATAAATGGCATATTTTAAATTTTAAATTTCTAATATTTTGACTTACAGTATATAAAAATATATTTGATTCTACTTATTATTCTTATATCAATAACCCTATTAAATTCATTATTAATTTTAATTATATCTGTAGGTTTTTTTATGCATATTCTTTTTTTTTTTTTTTGGTACCAGGGATCAAACTCAGGTCCTTGCGCTTGCGCAGCAGGTGGCAAAACCACTGAGCTAAATCCCAGGCCCCGATCTGTAGGTTTTTTTAAGTCTCTTTCACATGTGTCATGTTATACCATTTTCTAATTTCCATTAAAATTTTTATTCATGTATTTTGTTGAAATTACATTAGGGACTGTTTTGGAGATTTCTTAATCTTTTAAAAATCTATTTTTATGGTCAATGTTGCAAACATTTAAAAAATACCTAGGAAAAAATATGTTCTGCCATTATTGTGTATGTAGTTGTGTCTCTTAATTATAGTCCAGTTACGTGCAACATGTTTATTTCCATATCAACATTTTCTTGTCTATTCTATCAACTTTTGAGAGATATGTTTTGTAATTTCAAAATACTATTTGTAAGTTCTATTTGTACCTTTACATAAATTTTTGCTTTTTAAATTTTCAGACTATGCGTTAAGCGCATACAAATTTAGAATTCTTAAATTTTCCTGCTAGATTGGATATTTTGTCATTCAAAAATGTATTTATCTCTAGTCATGTTTTCTTCTTCAAATCAATTTTGCTCTTAGTTTAGATAAGTCATCTTTCTTTTAGTGTGCAGTATGTGCAAGCTTTATATCCTTTTACTTTCAATACCTTTTTTCATTTAAGGCATATATCTTGTGCTGGAAGAGATGGCACACACCAATAATTCCAGCTGCTTAGAAGGCTGAGGCAAGCTGATTTAAAGTTCCAGGCCAGCCTGGATGACTTCACAAGAGTCTGTCACAAACTAAAATAAAACTAAAAGTAAAACAAGGATGAAGATTGTAGTTGAGCCCTGGACTTAGTCATTAGTACCACCAAAAATTTAAAAAAATGTGTGTGCTGCTGAGGATCTTCCCCAAAGAATTAAAAGTATCATACCATAGTGATATATGTGCGCCCATGTTCATAGCAGCACAGTTTGTAATAGCTAAAACTCGGAAACAGCCCGAATGCCCATCAACTGGAGACTGGATAAAGAAAATGTGGTTTTTTAATAAAATGGAGTACTATTCAGCCATAAAAAAAGAGAAATTAGACACATTTATAGCTAAGTGGATGCACATTGAGGAGATACTCTTAAGTGAAATAAATAGAACACACATGAATAAATACTGAATAGTTTCTCTGGTGTGAGAAACTGAAAGTGTAAATAAGGACTAAATGTATAATAGGTAATGTGAAATAGGAAGAAAAGGGGCAAAGGGGAAGGAAGTGGGAGGGCTAGGGAAAAGGACAGAAGGGAGTGGGATTAATATGAAAAAATGGAAAAATAGGAACAAAATCTTCGTAAATAGGGAGGAATGGAGGGGTTGAAGGGAGGGCTGGGCAAGGGTGAAAAATAAGAAGCAAGAGAGATTATGTAAAGGTGCAAATTTCCAATGATGAATGTCATTATATTGTATACCTAAAATGTACCAATGATTAGAATGAATAATCGATAATGTAAAATAGGAAGAAAAGGTCCAAAGGGGTAGGGGTAGTGGGAGGGGCAGGGGAAAGGAAAGAAGGAAAAGGAAAAATGATGAGAAATGGAAAAAATGGAAATAAAGTCTTTGTAAATAGGGAAGGGTGGAGGGCGTGAAGGGAGGGCTAGGAATGGCGAAAAAATAAGAACCAAGATGCATTATGTAAAGGTCCAATTCCCAGTGAGAAATGTAATTGTGTTGTATACCTACAGTGTACCAATAAAAGAATTTAATTTAAAAAAAAGTGTGTGTGTATGTGTGTGTGTGCGTGTGTGTGTGTGTGTAGTATCAACACATAGGTGAATTTTTGAGGAATCTAATTATTGTTGCCCTTTAGTGTTTATTAAATTAAATTTATGTTTCATATAATACCTCATGCATTAAGTTTTAAATCAATTGTCTTACTTTCTGCTTTCCTTTTCTATATCCAAACTGTTTTTCATTTTGCCTTTCTCCTGTCTTACATTCTAAATGTTTAATCAAATATTTTATAAAATGTTTTGTCACTCTTCCTTTTCAGTAATATGATACCATTTTTAAATTAGTCTGGAGATTACAGCATGCATTGTTGACTAATTAAAATTGAATATAATGGTAACTTCATCATTTCCCAAAATTTTAAGAACCTGAGAATAGTATAACTCAATTGCCCATCTTACTTGTAAAATTACTATTGCATATTTTAATTTTATATATACCTCAAACCCATAAAACAATGTATATGTATACAATTCATCTTTGTGCACATATACTCAAATGCTACCCTTTATTTTGTTTTGTCCTCCTTAATGCATTTGCATGCTTCCATATGGATCATTCATTTCCCTCTAAAGAAACTCTCTGAAATCTTTGCTGCTTTGATAGCTAACCAATATCATCACTTATTGTTTCAAAATTTTTCAGATTTTCTAGTTGCTCTTGAAAGGAAGTTGTTCTGAAATAAACTAGTCTCCCACTGCAAGAAGTTCTTTGCAAGTTACAGTAAGCCCTTTGGCTATTCAAATGACCACATTTGGGAGGTAGGAGATGAGAAGCGGCATAGTGTGATTTAACTAGTAAAAGTATCTTTTCAGTTTCAAACAACTCAATAGCAAAAAACACATACACACACAAATAATCCAATTGAAAGATGAGGCAAGAGACTGCACAGGCATTTCTCAAAAAAGACATACAATGGCGTGCTGGTACAGAATGCTCAAGATCACAAATAATAAGAAAAGTACAAATCAAAACCACCATGAGTTATTTATCACCTCACTCCATTTGGAATGCCTATTATCAAAAGAAAAAATCAAATGTCAGCAAGGATGTAGAAAAAAGGCAAACTCTTATACATGGTTAATGAAACTGTAATAATATAGTATAATACTGTATAATTATATAAAAAGCCATTGTGTAAAACAGTAAAGAGATTCTTCAAAAAACTTTAAAAGAGAACCATCATACGATCTGGCAATCTCCCCACTGAATATGTATTAGACAGAAATAAAATTAGTATGTTTAAGAGAAGTCTGCAATCCTATATTTACTATAACACTATTCTCAACAGTCCAGGTATGGCATCAACATAAATATCCACCAACTGATGGATGGGTTTTTAATGAAGTGTATATGCACAATCAAATAGTACCTAATATACATAAAAAAGAAGGAAACACTGTTATTTTCAGCAACATGGATGAACCTGAAAGATAAGATTAACTGAAATAAGCCAGACACAGGACAAATAACACATGATCTCACTCATATGTGGAATCTAAAAAAAATTTATCTCATAGAAGTAGAGGGCAGAACAGTGGTTATCAGGGGCTGAGAAGGGCAGGAGAAGGAAGAAATGGGAAGAAGTTGGTCAGTGGGTACAGAGTTAAAATTAGGTAGGAGCAATAAATTCTTGTGTCCCACAGCACAAGAGAAGGACTGTGTAATTAACCATAATGTATTATGTATTTTGAAATAGCTAGAAATTTTTAAATGTCCCTACCATAAAAAGGTGATGATTATGCTGGTTATCCTGATTTAATCACCATATATTATTCATATATTAAAACCACCAAATATGTGTTAATGAAGAACTGTTAAAGAAAACATATAGGATATTCTCACATCTCAAAGCCCTTGCTCTAGCTATTTATTTTTCATTAAAGTCTCTTCCTCCATACACTCTTTTAAATAATTTTTGTTCTCTTAAGTCATTGCTCAGATCCCACCTCTCAGTAGGGTTTTCCATGACCAGTGTATTTTAAATTGTACTTATTCTCCACGGCCTGCTCAATCCCTTTACTCTGCTATAATTTTCCCTTTTCTTTTTTCCATTGAATTTTCACCTTCTAACATAAAATAAAATGTGTTTGTTTTTATGATTTATTTTTATTTATCTTTACCTTCTAGAATATATATTCCAAGAAGAAAAGAGTCTTTGTGTCTTTCATTAGCATATTCCTAACATCCTACACAATGCCTGACATATAACAGGCTCACCACACATATTTGTTGAATAACAAGTGACTGCAGGAATAAATGCTTTCCTCTTTCTACAGGATCCTGCTTAGAAGATGGATGAGCTGCTTGGCAATCTTGAACCATGAGATCATATACCATTCCCAATGGTATTAGTGTCCCTTTGCTGCAACAACTATCACAGACTTGGTGACTTAAAGTAATAGAAATTTATTCTTTCACAGTTCTGAAAGTAAGAATTTTAAAATTAGTGTCACCTAGCCAATATCAGGCTTTCCAGAACCCTACTCCTTCCAGAGGTTCTAGGGAAGTAAACATTCCTTGAATTCAGAAATTCAGAATTTAGACTAGAATTCCTAGGCTCATGACCAAATCACTCCAATCTTCAACAAGGCTAGCACTTTAAAAACCTGCCTCCACTCTAGCTCCTATCTTCACATGCAGTGTGTGTGTGTGTGTGTGTGTGTGTGTGTGTGTGTGAGCGCTCTCTCTCTGACTTCACTTGTGAGAATAGGCATTTAAGGCCCACCTGAATAATCAAATATAATCTTCCTATCCCAAGATCCTTCACTTCACCACATTTGCAAAGAATCTTTTCCCAAATAAGGAAGCGTTTATGTTATTTGCAGGTATTAGGGCTGATATCTTTTGGAGCCATGCCAGCCTGCTACATCTAGGGAGGGTAAAATAGTGAATATAGTTCACTTAGAACTTTGTGGAGTAGAGCTGTCCTGTCAGCCTTAAAATCCTGACCACAGAGATGAAGTTAAAGAGAAATTGCCTTATTTTACTACACCATTGTTTTGGTGAATCAAACCGAATTGAATTGTAACAGATAAGAGTTGATGAAACACAATTAACATTTTTAATTGAACTAAGACTAGCTTTAATTTTTTCTTTATTTGGGAATGAATTTTATTGACTCTTTTTGTAACGCTGGATATTTCATGTTGATAAGAAACAGATTCAAATAGTTAAAAAGGCATAACTTTAAAACAAAGTTTGGTAGACTTTTTTAAAAAACCTGAAGTGCCTAGAAAATATAAAAATTAAAGTTAAGAAATCTGATTATCGAAATGTCTAGAACTTCTGTTCCATATGAAAACAAATTTATGGCTGAACAAATATCCTCTCTACTGACCACATTTCTCAAAAGCTGAATAAGGAGCAAAATGAAAGTCTACCTTGAGTCATGGAGTCATAAATGTGCACACGGAAGCATGTTGTAAACAAATCCCATATTTGGTAAGTATAAATGAATGAGAACTGAAAAGCTCAGCTTTTAAAATGGAAAAGTACCTCTTCAACCTAGTTGTAAAAGGAGATATTTATTTTGGCATGTATGTCAAACAATTAATTAACAAAATATTAGACAATTCTAAATCTGAAAAAATAATCCTCAACTAGCTTTCACAGATATCTTTGAGGAAAAGATATTATTGGGGATTATCAATTTCAGAGGCTTAGGAGATTAGGTATATGAAAAGAGTTTGGCAAGCTGCAGAATCTAATGAACATCTGTGTTTGGACATTGCCCGACGTGTCCTATTATTAAGTAGCTGTTGGGTAAAACATCTCAGGCCAAAATAAACTTAATACCTGAAAGATATATGTACTAAACACGATGATAGTATAATTAATTAATCTACATTGGCTTCCAGTTGCTTGAATATTGTTTATAGACCATATAGCTGTATAAATTTTATTAAGATACCTAAAATTTATGTTCTGGCTTTTCCTATAGACTATCTTCAATTAGCTTCACTAGTAATTAATGCATCACATTCCAGCCAGCTGCCCAAGCCAAAAAGGTTTTCTTTCTGCTTTTCCTGTTCATATTCCGTGGACTATTTAATATCTTCTTCCCCATTGCTGAACTATCCTCATTGCTACTATGTGGGTCAATATTCGAACTATCATTTCCCATCTAGACTGCTACATGATTACACTGCTACATGATCTCCATACTTGCACGGCTGTCCTTTTAGGACAGTCTCCATCCTGCATTCAGAGAAATTAAAAGTGTAAAGATCATTCTTCTGAAAAAAGTATTGGTGACCCACTATATTCTTCATGGCCAGTTATAATGTGGCAGTTTCCAGAACTTGGGCTCTGTAGCTAAAAAATCTGGGTCCAAATCCTGGTTCCAGCTGCTCCTAACTGTGTGACTCTGGGAAGTTACTTCATGTCTCTGGTTCCCAATTTTCCCTTCTGTAAAATAAATAAAGTAATATCACTGTCACATAAATATGGTTATGAGAGTTAAAAGACACCCTTTGTCCGATGGCTCTTTTTTTCCATTTCTATTTTTAATAGTACATGTTTGCAGTACATATGATTAGATTCCTTGAGGGGAATTGGTGTATGGACATACACATCCTAATTCTTTTTTCATCCCTTTCTATCCCCTCTTTTCCCATTCCCTCTACCTCTTGATTCCCTTCCCATTTGATAAAGATCTGTCTCCCTTCTTTGTATTATCAATCTTTTCTTTTCTTTTTTATTTATATTTTGGATTTCTTATATAAGTAAAACCATGCTATAATAAGCTTGTGTGACTGATTTATTTAAATTAACATTATGTCCTCACAGTGCATTCATTTCCCCCAAATGACTCAGGTTTATCCTTTATGGTAGGGTAGTACTCTGTGGCATAAAGTACCACATTTTCTTTATCCATTCATCTGTTGATAAACATAAGCCCCTGGTAAGACTTAGCTATTATGATTTGTGCTGCTATAAACATGAATATGGTTGTATCACTCTAATATGATGATGTATTTAACTATTTTAGGACAATATCTAAAAGGGGAATACCTAGATCAAATGAAATTTCTAGTTTTAGTTTTTTGAGGAATCTCCATACTGATTTCCATAGTCATTATACTAGTTCCATTCCCACCAAAAATGTAGAAGGGTTCCTTTTTCCCTGCAGCCTTGCCAGCACTGGTTATTATTTGATTTCCTGACAATAGCTATTCTTTCTGGGATAAGATTGAATCTCAGGGTTACTTTCATATGCACTTCTCTAATAGCTAGCAATGTTGAACATTTCTTCATGTATTATTGGCCATTTTCATTTCTTCTTTCAGAAGTGTCTATTCATTTCAGGTTGTCTGTTTGTTGATTGGGTCCTTTATTTGAGGGCATCTATTTTTTTTGTTTTTAGTTCTCCATGTATTCTAGATGTTAGTTCTCTAAGAAATAGCTGGCAAAATTTTTCACTTTCTGAAGGTTGTCTTTTCACACTATTGGTTGGTTCTTTTGCTTTACATAAACTTTTTAATTTGTTATTATCACATTTATTGATTCTTGGTACTATTTTCTATTCAGCTGGGGTTCTGCTCAGAAAGTCCTTACCTGTTTCTATGACTTCAAAAGTTTAACTTATTTTATTTTCCAGCAATTTAAGTGTTTCCATTCTAGCATTTAGTTCTCTGATCCATTTTGATTTTCACTTAGTACATGGTGAGAGGAATGGGTCTAGATTTAATCTTCTGCGTGTAGACAGCCAGTTTCCCCAGCACCACTTATTAGAAAGGCTGTCTTTCTTCCAGTCTGTTTTTGGGCCTTTTGTCAATGATCAAACAGTTGGGGCTGTTTCCGCATCCTCTGTTCTGTTCTAATGATCCACATGACTGTTTTGGGGCCAGTATCATGCTGTGTTTATCAATGTAGCTTTGTAACATAATTTCAAATCTGGACTTATGATGTCTCCCACTTTGCTCTTGTTACTTGGGATTGCTTTTGCTCTTCTGGGTCTTTTCTGGTTCTGTGTGGATTTTAGGATTGCTTTCTCCATTTCTGTGAAGAACTATGTTGGCATTTTGATTGGGATTGTATATCGGTTTTGGAAGTATGGCCATTTTAAACATACTGCTACTACTTATGTAGGAACAGGGAACATCTTTCCATTTTCTGATATCCTCCTTGATCTCCTTTTTCTGAGCACCATCATTTTCATTGTAGTCTTTCACTTCTTTCTTTAGGTTAACTCCAAAGGATTTAATTTTTCTTGGTGCTATTGTGAATTTTATTTTTTTCCTAATTTCTTTCTTAGTGGATTCATTATTGGTGTACAGGAATGCTGTTAAATTGTGTGTACTGATTTTGTATCCTGCTATGTTGCTAAATTTGGTTATTAATTCTAGGAATTTTTAATGGAAATTTTGGGATCTATGTAGAAGATCATGTTATCTGCAAATAATGATAATTTGACTTCTTCCTTTCCTCTACTTATCCCCTTTATTTCTTTTTCTTCCTTAATTGTTCTTTTTAATGTTTTGGGTACTATGTTGAGCAGGACTGGTGATAGTGGACATCCTTTTCTTGCTTCTGATTTTAGATCCTGAAAGCTTTCCCCCATTTAATATGATGTTGCAATAGGTTTGTAATAAATGGCCTTATCAGATTGAGATAAGGTCCTTGTAGGCATATTTTCTTCAATGTTTTTATGAATGGATTTTGGATTTTGTCAAAGGTTTTTCTGTGTCTGTTGAGATGACCACATGATATTTCTTCTTGCTTCTATTTATGTGACAGATAACATTTATGGATTTGCATAAATTGAACCATAAGTGCATCCCTGGGATAAAGTCTACCCGGTCATGATGTATAATCTTTTTGACGGTTTATTGTATTTTCTTTGCCAATATCTTGTGAAGATTTCTGTGTGCATATTTCTTTAAAGAAACTGGCCTATAATACTCTTTTTTGGTTGCATTCTTATCTGGTTTTGGAATTAGAATAATGCTAGCTTCCAGGAAACACTTCGAAAGTACTCCTTACATTTCAATTTACTAAAAAGCTTGAGGAGTATTGGTGTTAAATATCCCTCGAAGTTCTTGTGAAATTCACCTGTTAACTCATTCCTACTTGGGCTTTTCTTAGTTGGTATTTTATTATTGCCACTTCAATCTCATTGCCTGTTACTGGATTATTCAGAGTTTTCATTATCCTTTTGGTTCCATATCTAAACATTGGTTAAGGGAACAATTGAACAGAAAGAGATATATCTTCATTGTTCTGTTTTGGTAATCATATGTATCTAGAAATTTATTCATTTCTTCTGAATTCCCCAATTTATTGGCATAGAGGTTTGTGAAGTAGTTGCTAATAATCTTCTGGATTTCAACTGTGTCTGTTGTGATTTCACCTTTTTCATTTCTAATTATATCAATTTGGATCATTTCTTTTTTTGGTAAGACTGGCTAAGAGTTTGTCTATGTTATTCATTTTTTGAAGCTCTTACATTCATTGATTCTTTGTATTTTTTTATTCTCAATTTCATTGATATCTGCTCTGATCATTATAATTTCCTTTCTTGTTCTAGTTTTAGGTTTGTGCTGTTGTTTTTCTAATATCTTTAAGTGTGTTGTCACTCTGTTTTTGTGATTTGGCTATTCACAACTATAAACTTCCCTCTTAGTATTGTTTACAGTGGGTCCCATAAGCTCTGATATGTTGTACAGGCATTATCATTTAGCTCTGGAAACTGTCTTATTTCTTTTTTGATTTCTTCTATAATCCATTGATTATTTAAGGATGCATTATTTAATTTCCATGCATTTGTATAATTTCTGTGTTTTCTTTTGCCATTGATTTCTAGTTTCATTGTGCTATCATCTGGTAATATGCATGGTATAATTTTGACTTTTTGCATTTATTTAAGCATGATTTATTGGCTAATATGTGATCTATTTTGGAGAAAGTTCCATGTGCTGCTGCAAATGTGTATTCTGCTTTTGTTGGGTGGAACATTCTGTAGGTATCTATTATGTCCATTTATTCAAAGGTTTTGTTTAATTAATATTGCATTGCTGATATTTTGTCTAGTTGATCTGTCTATTTGTGACAGTAGGGTATTGCAGTCCCCCGTGATAATTGTGTTTTTGTTTATCTGGTCTTTTAAATCCAATAGTAAATACTTGTTTTATGAAGTTGGGTGTGCCATTGTTCAGTGCATATATATTAATAATTGTTATCTCTTCCTGTTGACTCGTTCCCTTAACCAATGTGTAGTGACCTTCTTTACCTTTTCTAATCACTTGTGGCCTGAAGTCCACTTGGTTTGAAATTAGGATAGATATCCCTGCTTTTTTTCAGATTCCCATTTTATGGAATATTGTTTTCCATCCTTTGATTTTTAATCTATGAATTTCCTTTTGGGTTAAATATGTTTCTTGTATACATCATACCACTGAATTTTCCTTCTTGATCCATTCTGTCGATCTGTGTCTTTTGATTGGGGAATTGAAACTCTTCACATTGAGAGTTACATGCAAAGGTATTGACTTATTCTTTTTTTATTCACTAAGTTTGTTGGTACATTTTAGGTATACAACATGAAGACATTCATCATTGGTAATTTGTGCCTTTACATGATATATCTTGTTATTGTATTATCTTCCTCTTGTTAATTCCTTTTCTTTCCCTTCTCCTTAACTGCTCAGTCTACCTAATGTATTAGATCTTTTGGCATTATTAGCTCCATCAATTCTTTCTAGGATATCCTTGAGAATTTTTTAGAGTTTTGGTTTGATGGTCATGAATTTTTTGAGGTGATTTTTATTATGAAAATATCTTAACTCACCATCATGTTTGAAAGACAGTTTTGCAGGATATGTCAGTCTGGGTTGGAAATTGTTTTCTTACATGGCTTGAAACACTTTACTACAAGATCTCCCAGCCTTTAAAGTTTCTGGTTAGAAGTCTGTTGTAATTCTAATGAGTTTACATTTATAAGTGATCTGTTGGTTTTCTCTAGCAGCTTTTAAGATTAGGTTCTTGTGTTAAACTTCTAGGAATTTGACTCTGATGTCTTGAGGAGAGGTTATTTTATGATTGTGACTATTTGGGGTTCTATATGCTTCACTCATCTGAATGTTTAAGTTTTTTCCCGTACTGGAAAGTTGTCTGCTATTTTCAGTAAACAGGTTTTTTATGCCCTTTGTGCTGTCTTCTGATTTTTCCAATTCCAATTCATCTTTATCTGTATTTGAATCATCCAGCAACTGTTGGATCTTTTTTCATGGTCTCTGCTCTTTTTATGGTATCTGTCATTAACTGGTTATCAACAACAGGCCTGTCTTCTAGCTCTCACACTCTGTCCTCATATTAAATTCTTCTGTTGCCCATGAGATTAAGAGAAATGCTTCAGTGGCTCAATCATGAAGACCAGGCTTCAGGCTGAGAAAGTCATAGTATGATTGTCTAACAGCATGAAACTCTGCCTGCAGTGGGCATGTTCAGACAGGTAGAGTGAAACACCAAAGAAGGGGCAAAACATAATGGCAGTTTTAACATTTCGAGAGGAAATGAATTCAGCTACATGAAGTCCTGTGGGGGAAGGAGATCTGAAGCTGAGAGTGCCCTGAACAGACCAAAGGAAGGCTAGACATTTGCACATCTCCATTCCAGTGCAGGTCTTGTGTCCCCAACCACCTTTGCCCTGTTCACAGGCATTTAGAGTAAATATGGCAGTGGACAGACAATGACCAACCATGTATCCATGAACACAGTCTATGAATAAATGAATTAATTAAATAAAATTAATTAAATAAATGATTAGAAACTAGAAGGTAGACTTTTAAAGACAGGAAAGGAAATAAGAAGGATGGGATGAGAAAAGGAAGAAAATGGTAATGGAAAACAATAAAAATATATTATATACAAGTGCCAATATGTCAAAATGAATCTCATTATTCTGCATTGTTAATGGGCAGAATTTTTTAAAAAGAAATGAAAATCCTATGGATAGGATAGGCAAGGATTTATTTTTTCCAATAGGCTAGAATTTTAAAAATTGATAAGTAAAAAGAATGACTAGAAGAGTCCTGTCTGAATGTTTTCAGGAAAAGTAAGATGATATCTGAGGTGTATTTTTTTTTAAAGTCAAGCTCTCTTCACAAAGTAGGAGAATAAACTAAATAAACCCTTTTAAATGATGTCTATTGAATGGGTAAATGGAAATTCATCCTACTGTTATACTTCTGTGCATAAAGATTTTCATTTTTAAAAAGCTTCTTTAAGTGCATTGGAAGAAAAAATTATGATTTGAAGTTTTAGGCTGATTGGAGTATAATATTTACTTAGCATTTTCCCAAACTACAATCCCTAAGAACAATGTTTTAGTCTTCACTTTAGGTTTTAAATTACCATATTTTAGGTTCTATAAAAGGCTAAGGAATTTTGTTTTATGAAGGGCCAGTGAATGTTTTGGGACGTGTTATCTAAATTAGAAACTAGAAAGAAACTGAGCTCCTTAAATCTGATCCTTGTTTAAAATGTATCAGAATGATTCCCAGTCACTATGACTTCAATATATTAAGCTGTCATCTGGCAGTCAGCAAGCCATGGCCTACTACAGCTCTCACAGGCTAGAGTCACACCTGTGAGCCACCTTGGAGCCAATTCTCTCTACATATGACAGTTGCACAACTGTGGATGAAGCACCCTAACCGTTTCTCTCCTCCTACTGCTGCCCAATAAAATTTGCTCTGCACTTCCCAGTGAAATTCATTTCTATGATCTTTATGATTATAGTCTCTTTATGGAAACTAAATTAGCTCACCTTAAGATATTAATAATTCATACAAAGTTACCTTTCCATCTGTCTGCTACTTGACCTAACCAATCACCCCTCTCCTTGCTTTCTCTCTCTCCCCGTTGGGCTCACTATAGGAAAACGTAACACTATGAATAAAAAGTGTTATTTATTTTAAACTGAAAAGCAACATTAAGTATACACATAAGTCAATATTTGTCATCTAAGCATGATCACTTAATGCTGAATGGCTTGATTTACTTAAACTTTAAAAGTGGAAGGAAATCAAAATGAAAGACACCAATTTGCTCTGTTGCATGTACCAAGATCCACTCATATTGTTGCCAAAAGAGGTACATGCTGATTTTTCTGGGAGTCATTTAGGAGGACAGAGTAATTGCAAGATATTATCACTAATTTGTTGCCAGTGAATGTGTGGCACAAATCAGAATCTCAGTTTGAGATTTCATTTTATAATTTAATACCAATATTACATACATTATTAGTTTTACTGGTAAATCAAGAGCAAGTTGTTAGAGTCCAGCTGTGACCCCAGGGCAAGAACTTTTTGCCTGCTGTCACCTTCTGACAGTTTTGGCTGTTAATTACCTCCATCAACTAGAAAACAAGCACCTCTCTGTCTGCCAGCTGGCAGACTCAGCTTCAGACACTGGCAGCTTGTGAAGATTTAAAACTTGTAAAAAGGGTTGCTATGTAAACTGTTTATTGTACAATATTTGATGACCACAATCGACCCACATCAGTAATCGAAGGTGGTTCTGCTACCTTTGCTTGCCTTGAGAGGTTAGCAAAGAAGAAAGAAAGAAAAAAAAGCTATTGTTTGTATATTTTTTCTCCAGGAGAATGAAACTAGGGATTTCACTTCTGGAGGTACCTTGAAGAAAGGTCAATCATTTAGTTCTGCTGAAATAAACATGGACTAACTCAAAAGAAAAATAAATCAATAGTTGTGTTTAGTGTGCAGAAATGGCAAAATAAATAGAAAACTTAAAGCTCACTACTAGTTAAGGATAATGTATGGATATTCACTATAAAATGGAATCTGTAACCATGCACATGAGTGAAAATTATATGTGTACAGTAATGTTATAGCTGGTTATGTTTGCAACTCTGTTCTGATCAAAATGACTTTCCTTGACATTTTAATCACATTTAAAATACATTTTCCTAAGCCATGCACAAACTTGGGAATATCTGATATTCCTTAATCTCACCTTACTGCACAAAAATTTTAATATGAATTTGATTAAACAATTAAATAAATCAAAATCCTCTGAAACAAACTGATTTAATCCTTAATTATATAGAATCTATTTGAATATGAAAATTTAGTCATCTGGACTTTGTTTATTTAATGAAGCTTAACTTTAAATCACAGTCTAAATCTAAAATATTTGTTTTAAAGGGGTAACAGCAAGCACATTGCCCTGTGATAGATGACATTAAGTAATTCCTAGCAAAGAAGTGACATAAAATTAATATGCATTTGTCTCTGATGCACTTCTTTGAGCCATTTCTTCAAAACATTTTCCAAAAGTCTTACTGATATTTTCCTTGGAACTCTTTTTGTAGATATTATCAGACCTACTTAGAATTATATATCATTATCTATATACTTCACAATATTACAAAAAGACTTGGAAAATCCCACATACGTGTAGGAAGGGTTTTTACATGTTTGCAATCTTCGCCTTGCCTTTCAGAGAAGGTCTTAGATCTGTCCCTTGTTCTTTTCAACCTGCCTGAAGCATTTATCACTATTGTGATAAATACAATTGATTTCTTGCTATTTGTCCACAAAGTGAGAAGTAACTTAATGGCATCATTTCTTATTTATGCTTTACAGCCACTTTATCAGACAAGTATGAAGTTGTCCTCATTCTACAGAGGATATGTAACAGGTTCAAATCATACAGGAACAAAGGTTCCATGGAAATTTCTGTTTCCTGAGTCCAAACTAGTATCTCTCTACCTCACACCTCTGAGTCATCAGCACTCCCTTGGGACTTCTGTGAGATAATCACATTTCTATGTGTCCCTGGATTTCCTCTTTTCCATTTCCAAAACTCCACCCGTTTTCTGGGTTTTTTTTTTTTTTCCTCATTTCCTGGGTTTCTTCCTATTCATCGTTCTCATCTATTTTGGTAGCTTTGAATTTTAGTGCTATGCTTGTGGTTCTGAAATCTTCATAACTTTTCTTGACTCCCCAAATTCTGTTTTAACCTGCGTTCATGCCTTTCCCCTCCACATCTTTCCTTCCACTTGTAATTGTATGTATATTAGTTGATGGCATTACAACCGAAACTTTGGAATTACCTTTCATTACTTCATTTAATACCCATTCAGGTAAAAATAAATTATTAATCCTACTCTGAAAAAAGGTTTTCCTCTAAACTTATTGGATGGCCCAGCTGGAGTCTCTATTAGTACCCACTAAAGCAATATTGTAGCAGTCTCCTACATGCTTTCATTGCCTCTATCTGTGTCATAATCAGTCCCACATTAAACCATCAGAGACATCCTCCTAAACACAGAACAGTTCTTAGAACTCCCTTCCTTAAAATACGTCAACATCTTCCAAATGTAAACAGACTAATATCCAGTATCATCAGCTCCTTGACTTAGTTCTGTTTTATCTTACCTCAATTTCACTTCTGCTTTAATACCCAAGATATACACTCAGACATTATTCTTTCATCATACTTTCCCCTTGCCTCTCTTGTGTTCGTGCTATACTTTCTTTGTGGAATTCTTCTATCATTTTCATCCCTAAATCAGTCTGATTTTCTCCCTTGAAACTCTTCATGGTCATACTAAAAATTCATTCTCCTCCTCATTTAATAATATTTATTGAATGCTTGCCATGCACCTGATAATGTACAAGCTTCAGGATCTAAAAAATATGAGACAGGCTCTGTTTCCTCAAGAACTCTGTAGCAGTCTAATGAAGAAAACATTACAAACAAGAAAACTAATGACATTTCCTTATTAAAGATGCTAAATCCCATGTAATATCCTAACAAATCAATTCAAGTAATAGATAAAAAGGATAATGCATCATGAGGAAGTATCACCCCAGCAATGTAAGATTTGTTTTATCATTTAAAATGGATATATGTAATTCATCACATAAATAATGTATAAAAAATACCATACAATTCAATAAATGTAGAAAAATCCTTGGCCAAAATTCAAAGTCATAAATGGATGATAGAAACTCTCAAGAAACTGTAAATAAAAAGGAGTTTCTCCAACTTGATGAAGAAAAGAACATTACTAAAACCCTACAGCTAAAATCATTATTAATGACAAATGTGTCAATGTTTCCCTCTTAGATATTGGGATCAAGAAAAAGCTGTCTGTCTCATTTTTTTTTTATTTTTTCAAAATTGTACTGGGAATCTTAGCCAATGCAAAAGCTAAGAAAAAGAAATAAAAGGCATAAATCATACAAATGAAGAAATAATTGTCTTTAATTGTAGGTGACTAAATTATCCATGTATAAAATTCCAAGAAACCCAGAAAAACATGACTAGTAACAATAAGAGACTTTAAGAAGTAACAAGATATAATATCAACATACAAAAAATTGTATTTTTAATTACTAACTTCTAACAATTGGAAATTTTAATTCAAACATCATAGCATCAAAAAATTAGGGATAAAATTAAATAAGTGGAAAATGTTTACATTAGAAATTCCAAAGTATTACAGAAAGAAATCAAAGATAAGCTAAATAAATGGTGACGCGTACTATGTTCATGAATTGGAAGATCAACAACAGTGATGTTACAGTAGACATTCATATAAGAAGAAAATAAACATCAACCTTTGTTTCATACCACATACATAGAAATTCACTCAGAGTAGATTATTGACCTAAATGTAAAAGACAAATCTAAAAGTATGTTTCTTCCTGTTGAATTGTTCCCTTAACCAATGTCTATATATACAACCAAGAACATAAATCAAACTCTGAATAATGCAATAACAGACAATGAAATTGAAGCAGTTATTAAAAAGATACCAACTAAGAAAAGTCCAGGTAGGGACGAGTTAACTAGTGAATTCCACAAGAACCAGTTTTTCTGATAAAGAACTTGTATCAAGACTATATCAAGAATTCTTTAATAATAATCGAAAAACAAGATTTAAGCCAACATTTCATCAGAGGAGATACACAAAAAAACTAGTAATTGCATGAAAAGATGTTCAACTTTATTTATCAAAGAAATGCAAATGAAAACCACAATAAGATATCACTAAACACCAGTTTAAATGGCTAAAATATTAAATGTTGATGACAACAAATGTTGGAAGTATACAGAACAACTGAACTCTCCTGTATTTCTGGTGAAAATACAGAATGACCCTAGCACTTTAGAAAAGTGGCCTTGTAAAGTTAATTATGCACTTATCATGGTCTCCTATATTATTTCCTTTCTTTTTGTATTCCAAATACAAGTATCTCCTCTAAATTTATCTCCCAATGTCATAAATTCATTAATTCATTAGTTCACTGAAAGAGCATTTCAAAAAACTGATTTTCTTTATAATATAAATTTAGTCAAGTATAGAATTTTTACTGAGACTTGTCTCAGGTAGAAAAAAATATTTCTTAATACAAAATTTCCAAAGCAAACAATATCTTTTTGGCTGAACAGGCTGTACTAATCAGGTTATACAAACTAACAAAGCAATATCTTAACACAATAGAAGTTTGTTTCTTTTTCTTATGGCAAGCATTTATTTGCACTTTGAAGGAGGAATCTAGCCATGATTCTTCATACAGCAGCCCCTCTCCTTGATTCTTTTGGTTTTATTACCTTTCCGGTGGCCTCATGTTCCTGCCCTGCATCTAGTTAGAAGACAAACAGATAGAGAGAGTGTAGGAATCCCAAATTGGCTTTGAGTACCACGTGAAAAGGTGATATGTGTCTAAAAAATATGATTTATAACTCAGGGAATCCTGGGAAGTGCAAACTATGTGCTCAGGAAGAAAAAGAAATAAGCAAGCTCATATAGTCTCTTCCACAGGGATGGTGAGAAGTATCAAAGTATTTTCCTTTAGTATCAAATCCATTTGAGTTGGCTCAAGTTTTGTGGAGTGAGGTAAGGTGTAAACTAACTGATTATACTTTTCTTATCATTAGATCATAACCAATTCAATATCAGGAATATTATATATACTGAAAACTTTTCATAACACCTACTATATTTGCAGTCATGGGAGTAATCCACTAAGTTTTTGCTGTGATAATCAAAAAAATTGTATAGAAAGTACATCTAATATAATTCAAAAATTTCTACATTTGCACCCATGTGTATAAATGAATTCATAGATCTCTGCACCCATGTTTTCAGATAAACTCAAATATGAATGTCTACAGCACATACAGGTCAATATTTATTTTCTGTATTTCTACTTCTTACTTTGCACAAAAGAAATATATATTTCCTTGCTCATTATAACATGTTGTGGTGGAAAGAGGGACAGATTATGGAGTAGTCAGGCTCTAGCTCTGGCTTCACCGGTATCGGGGCCTTGAAATATCAGTTCATTTCCCTGGATCTTATCAGTTAGGATAATTCTATCCTTGAGAGATCACTTTTCTAATAGAAAAAACAAAAACTTTTGCTTGACTACTTGGGTCTTAGAACAATCACATATTTAGATTCATAAATCCAAATAAGTAAAAGTGGATTTTGCCATTCTGATCGCACGATGAGTGCTAATTTTCTTTTGCTCTAAACAAATATGGATTGTCATTTTAAATTTCCTCCTGTAGTATGATGTAAAAACATTTCAAAAATACTCAGGAAGGAAGTCAAACTCTCGGATGTTGTACACAGTGTGCCAGGGTTCTTAAAATAATGGTAATCAGACCTTCTAAAATCAATTGCTCAAGATCTTCAACACTGACAATGATAACAGAACCTTCTGAGGCTTGATTTAGCATTTTTAAAAACTTCACTTAGTTTCAATTCATCAATTATATCCAGAGGGAAACACATTCAACTGGAATTTGAAATTTTTTTATATGTCGTAAGTAAGCCATGTTATATTTCTTCCAGGAGAGAGGACATTTTCCAAAATTTGCAGGATGAGGCAACTGCCCATTCCAGATAAATCATCCATCGACACTGAGAAAACTTTTAAATTTACCATGAAAAATTCTACCAATAGCCTTTGTGGCACTTGCATTTCTCCAAATAACCATTCTAATATATTAATCAGGAGTGGGAAAGGACAAATCTCAGTCTTATGCAAACAGAAAGTAATTTTATAACTAAACAAGAACAAATAAGAATTTAAATATAGCTTTCATGTGTCTTCTGTCAGTGGTGTGTTGGTACATTCTTAAAACCAGGCTGTCCAGAAAGGAAAAAAGTAATTTGAAATATATATATTTCACTCACATAAAAATATGTGGTGTGTTGTGGTACACAAATTATAAATAACAACAAAAGACCTAAAATTGTTTTGAATTTTACATAGTCAACTCTTACAGAAGGATTTTGTTGATTTTTCCAAATTCTTAAATCCTTATTTAAACTCTATTTACAATTGATAAATGAATGTTGGTCAATACTTTCATCACCTTAACAAACAAGATGAAAATGAACACAGCTAAGAATTACACTGGAACTTCACTCATTCATCAACAATGTGAGCCTCTCCTGCATAGTAGTTTGCAAGTACTCAAAGGATGTGTCATCAAAAATTTACTCTCTTCACAATGAAGCAGCTAGAGATACTACATGCTTCAAAGTTTGAACTCCATCTTTTAACAGTTCTCCCATTATTTTCTTAACTCTAGGACATTGAAATGAAATAATAAACCAAGCAGGCCTTGATTCCTAGCATTTTCCAATTTTCATGATTGTGTACTCCCACTGTGACAAATCCAAGCTACCAATACCCCTGAACATAGTTTGGGAGAGATACACAATAGTGTAACATTATAAAGTTTTTCCATGATACAGATAAAATAAATATAAACAATCTCAAAAGCACATATAATGATATTATATAGTAAATTAATTAGAAAGTAATGAATTTTACTCATTTTTAGTTTTTCTTTTTTCATATAGTTTTATGAGTTCTATAATGTAGTTTTACTTTTCTTTTTTCATATAATTTATGAGTTATAAATTTATGTAATCAAGTATTAATAATGGATACCTTTAACAAGTACACAAAATTTGTAAGTTTTTAGTAGTCTGATCTTGAGATCCAATGTGAACTGGCTCGAGCACAGCACTGCCTCCTATTCAAAATTCACTGGGGGCTTGAGTTCTTGGCATTTTTATTACAGCTTCCTGGATCTAAATTTTTGTCCAGGTAAAGATTACCGGAATGACTATGAAGCTACTTTGTTTAATTTCATCTAAGATTATAGCAATTAGTAAATAAATCCTAAATTTGGCAAATATTTTTGAAACTAAATTTAGAATAGAGCAATATAGAGTTTACAGGGATTTACTTGCTATACGGGGCTTATAGGATTTCTGCCTCATCATTTCCATAACAGATAATAGTGAATGGAATGAAAGTAGCAGGCAAATAGTCTGATAATTCTCAGTGAAACTATTTAGAACAAAATTTATTTATTACATAAAACACCAAGGCCTATAAAATTACCAAGAATATCATTTTTAAGAATGTAGGGAACAGATATTTGGATTTATAGATCACCATTTGGCCAAAATTCCATTAAGTGATCTTGTGCCATATCAAAAAGCTAAGCTAAAAGACACTTTAAAATAAGTCACACATTTAGCTGTGAAACAAACTGGTTACCTGAAAAAAAAATGAAGAAAAGTTACATAGAAGAAGAAGTAAGAGGGTCAAAGAATTCGAGTCAAAAAGAGTGTGGATCCAAATTCCAGTCAAGCTACTTTACTCAAATGTAACTGGGAAATTATTTAGCTAGTCTGATTCTCAATTTTCTCAAAGATAAATTAGAGAATATAATACTTAGTTTATAACATTGATTATATGAGGGAATATGTGAGCATTAGCTGATAAATAATGGCAGATCAGTAAATGACAGAATTATGGAATCGTTCCCTTCTGCCTAAACAGACTAGTGACAACTAGTACAAAATAAATATTAGTAAATGTCCTCAAGATCCTTCTTCTGGGCAGACTTTGTTAAAAAGAAGAGGAAGCAATGATTTTCATGAACTCCAGAGGCTATCTCAAGCTTCAGATAAATAGATGATGGGTGGATACATAGATAGATAGATAGATAGATAGATAGATAGATAGATAGATAGATATTCTTCTTGTGTTAAGGCAATGTAAATTTAATCTGCAGCTATATTTGACCACCATTAAATACAAGATGATTCAGATGACTGCGAATTCTTGTAGTCTATCACGACACAATACTTAATAATGAAAACAGGGATGTTAAATATCCACTGAGTGGGGGGGTAGCATTCAAAAGAGATAAAGCATAACAATCTCAGAAAACTAATTCAAATGCATGTTTTACCTAAAATTGCTTTTGTTTGTCTTCAACACCCGCTCTTTCATTATAATGCATTAATTTTTCATTTAGTTTTTCTGAGAGAAAATGGGATGAAAAACAGGTAAAATGTATTTTGGTGGGGTGAAAGTTACTACCACCTGGACAGTTACTACTTAGGAGAGGAATCACAGCAGCCTGAGGCAGTGATTGGCTTGGACCAACCATAAGATGAACTCACTGGATGGGAAAAGAAGAAAGGAAGCTGGAGGAAACAAAAGTACTGCACTCTGTGAGCCAAAATAAATCTTTGTTGCTTTTAAGTTTTTTATCTCAACAATTTAGTGACAGAAAGCTAACACAGTAAGAGGAAAAGTTCCTGGCAGAAAGAACTGAATGTGGGAATGTTGGGCAGTAGAACCATAGCAGACTGAGGAATTTAGGAAATTCATTCTGTCTGTTGCAAGGAAGGTGTTTCAGTCAGTATCCTTGGGGAACTCAGTTATTCTAACAAGAAGATTGGAATTGCTTTGCAAGAATTAGGCAGTAAGAAATGGTAACTTCAAGAAGAAAAATACCTAAGACTGAGAAAAGAAAAGAAAGGAAAATGTTGTAAGGCCAAAAAGCTTTAAGAAGGAGCCAGAAATGGAACCTTAACTGCTAACAAAGAGACTCTGATTACCACAAGACCCTGATTGTAGCTGAAAGGTCACAGTGAAGCTGGTTGGAACCACTGCTCTTAGGCTGAAGAGCTATTACTGAGGTGGTGATGCACACTCAGTAAAAGAAGCCCTCATTTGCAATCACTCTACACCCAGTGTTTTCCAGTAGCATCTCATCCAAATGCCATTGTTAGAAGACTAGGAAGTTGCTGCCCTCAGCCAAATGAGAGAAGGCAGCGTTGTGGACTGAGGTATAAAATATCAGTTACCTAGGAAATAAAAATCTCAAAGCATTGCTAATAGTCTAGGTTGGAAACAGAAAGAAAGGGAAAAAACAAGGACAGCCCATATACTTGACTTAACCAAGTAGGTACATGTTGATGACATTAGCCAATCCAAGTGGAAGAGAAGGGTGGAAGAAGGTGAGTTTAATTCATGACATGATGAATAGAAAGTATCCATAAGGCACTTAAGCAGGAAGAGGGCTTAGAGTTTGAAAGATGTCTCGGTTACTTTCTCATTGCTGGGACAAAATACCTGACACCCACATGTTAAAGGAGGAAAGGTTTATTTTAGCTCAGTTTGCAGAGGTTTCAGTACTGGTTTTAAGACAGGGTGGCATGGCAAAGGAGAAACAGTTCATGGTATGGCAGAAAGGAAGCAGCAGCAATGAAACTTCCTTTCCCTTTTATCTCAGCAGGCTACAAGCTTATTGGTTGATGCCACCCACCCTTATGATGGGCCTTTGCATTATTCACACCCAGAACAATTCTAAACCAATCAATTGACTAACTTAGTAATCAAAAACCCTTCATTCATAATCACACCCCCCTAGATCCAGCCGTTTTTTAAAAGCCCCAACTATGAGTGCTTAAAGTTTTAGATACAGGCCATAACAAGAGACATATATGATCTAGAAATATAGCTTTGGACAGATAGAAGCTCAAACCATGAAAATGAGTAATATGACTTTAAAGAGTGTATAGGTCATACAAAAATACTTGGTACAATATACTGTGGACCCATGAGTTATGAAATCAATTCCTTTGCAAGGGCTGGTTTTAACTCAAGTTGGTTGAGTCAAGACTATTATTTCCCATAAGAAATAATGGAAATACGCATAATGTCTTCTGAATCTCCCAAAGCACCCTTTAACTAACTTTTTCATAATGAAAAAGGGTTGTATAATGCTCATAACTTACCAGAAACATCAATAATTTTCCTAGTGTATTCAGCAAAAAGTTATACAGTGTGCCTAGTTTACCAGAAACAACAATTTCATACTGTACTCACCATTCAAGTTGACATCTTTGGCTTCCAAGAAGGGAGGATGAAATGGAAAGTGGTTACTGTTTGGTAGAAGGGTCCCCTTCCATAAGAACATCATCAATCTGGGTTTCTGGTGTTCTTTCTCTCCTTGAGAGAGTCCCTGTAGCCCACTAGGACCTGCTTCTGGCTCACAAGGTCTCAACTGTTTCAGAATGAAAAACTCGTCTAAAGGTGTCTGTTTCTGTCTTTTCTTTAACACTGTTCTTAGTATGACATGACATTGTCATTAAGTGAATGAAACGATTAGCTTTTTCTCTGTCTGAGTGGGTTTTCTCTACAAATGTTTGTAGCTCTTATACATTTTTTCAGGATTTCCTTTATTTCAGAACAAGAATTTTGCTGTACTGATTGTTGATACTTCCCCTACTCTTCAGAAAGCTCCTCAGCTGCCATTCTCTTCCAGAAGTTGCTGAAGTTCCTCTGTAGACAATTTCTTCGAGCATTCCTCCACCATTCCTCAACATCACCACTGTCTACCTGCAAGACTATGGACTCTGATATGGTGACAATGTCATCAACTAAAGGGTCAATTGAAGTCTCAGGCTCCTCTATACAGCCGTCAAAGTCTCTCCCCTGTATAATTTTAGGCCACCCTTTCTTCCAGTCAGATTTCAGTGTCCTTAGAGAGACATTGGCCCAAGATTTCTCAATTAACTCCACACAGCAAAGGATGTTGTAATGTTCCTTCCAGAACTCTTTAAAGGTTAAATCTGTATCTGAGACCATCTGGAAGCACTTCAGGAACAGTGCCTTGGTGTATAGCTTCTTAAAGTTAGCTATAACATGCTGGTCCATAGGCTGCAGTAGAGGAGTTGTATTGGGTGAGAGGAACTCGACTGAGAGCCATGGGAATTCTTCAGCCAATTCTTCTTCCAAATCTCATGGGTGAGTAGTAGTATTGTCCATGATGAGGAGAGCCTTGAGTGGTAAACCTTTGTCCTCTAGATATGTCTTAACAGTAGGACAGAAAGCCTCCCTGATCCACTCAAGAAAAAGTACTCTTGTTATCCAGGTTTTTATGTTAGATCTCCACATGCTTCCTAGCCTGTTCTTTATGACTTTACATTTTCTGAACACTCTAGGGGTCTCAGAGTGATAAACCAAGAGAGTATTTATCTTAAGGTCACCACTTGCATGGCACATAGCAATAAATTTAGCCTAACCTTCATAGGCTTGTGGCCTAGCATAATTCTTCTCTTCTTGTGTAATGTATGTCCTCCTGGGCATTTTCTTCCAGAAAAGGCCAGTTTCATCACAGTTGAAAACTTGATGAGAGCAAAAGCCATGTCTTTGTGCCATCATTTTGAAGTGGTGTATGTAGTTTTCAGCAGCCCGTCTATCAGCACTGGCTGCTTCACTATGCCAAATTATACATGAACTCCAGTTCTCACTTTAAAATTGTGAAACTACCCCTTACTGGCACAATATGTTTCATCAATATCTCTCATTGATGGATTATTCTTTACAAGATATGCATTTATAGCCCTAGGTTTTAGCAGTAATTGTAGTGATTATATAAAGCACTGACCAAAACCATGTCCACACACACAAGCATCTGGGCTCAGACTGATGCTTACATACTCTTATGGACACTTTCTGGCATCAAAAATCTTTGTTTATGTTCACACAAGCCACTGTAACTTGTAACTCAAGATTTTGGTTGTAAGTTAAAACTAAAATTCCAATCATAGCCCAAGTTGTTCATATGTGAGGCTAGTCATAACTCAAGGGCCCATTGTACTTGAGCAAAGTTTTAAAGGATGTTGTATGTGACGTGATCAAAGTATATAGGTGAGCTATACTATAAAGCTATAGTGATCAAAATAGCATGATACTGGCACATAAACAGGCATGCAGATCAATGGAATAAAATAGAAGAAGCAGAAACAACCATGGGCACACACAGCTGTGAAAATGGACCAAAAACATACACTGGAGGAAAATCATCTTCATTAATAAATGATGCTGGGAAATTAGATATCCAAAGGAGGAAGATTTAAATTTAGATCCATATATTTCACCTTGTACTGAACTGTATGTACCCCTAAAGTCTCATGTGCTCATAGGTGGGGCTTTTGGAAGGTGACTGGATCATGGGAGTGTGATACCTTGGGAGTGTGATTAGTCAACTGATGGGTTTATAGCTGGGTATGATGTTGGGAGGTGAAGACTGGTGAGAAGAAATTCACTATAGGTGTGGCCTGGACAAATATATATATATATATATATATATATATATATATCCCTTTCTCCTTGATGGCTGCTGCTTCCTGCCTATCATGCCATGAGATATTTTTCCTCTGTCATGCATCTCTGCCATACTTCCTTGCCTTAGAATCAGCCAACTATGGACTGAAATCTCTACTAACTGTGAGCCAAAATAAACCCCTCCTACTATAACTTCTAGGTGTTGGGTATTTTGTCTTAGCAACAAGAAAGCAACTAAGACATAAATGAAAATCAAAATGGATCAAAAATATAAATATTAAAACAGAAATACTTAATCTTCTGGGAGATAAAATAGGTGCAACTCTTGACATACGAATAAGCAAGTACTTTTTGAACAGAAAGCAATGCACAAGAAATAATACAGAGAATCAACAAATGTGATCATATAAAAGAACTTCTTCACAGCAAAAGAAATAATCAATAAAGTGAAGAGATAACCTCCAGAATGGGAAAAAATATTTTTCCAGGTATTCCTCAGAGGACTAACAGCTAGAATATATGAAGAACTTAAAAAAATAAAGCCCCCAAACTAAAAGACTCAATCAAAAAATGGGCAACCAAAATGAATAGACACTTCTCAGAAAAAGTACAAAACCAATAAATACATGAAAAATGTTCACTATTGCTGATTATTAGAGAAATTCAAATAAAACAACAGTATGTTAAGATACTATCTCACCCCAGAAAGAATGCTTATCAACAAAAAATCTAATAATAACAAATGCTGACAAGATAGGGGGAAAAGGATTCTTCGACATTGTTGGTGGGAATGTAAACAGCCATATGGAAATCAGTGTGGAGATTCCTTAAAAACCTAGAAATAGAAATTCCATTTACCCAGGTATCCTCCTTCTAGATATCCTCTCAAAAGAGTTAAAATAGCATATTACAGGAATACGTGCATACAGATGTTTATAGTAGCACTATTTATAAGAGCTAGATCTTGAAATCAGTGTATGTCCATAAACAGATGAATGCATAAAGAAAATGTGGTATTTATACACAATAGAGTACTACTCTGACATAAAGAAAGATAAATTTGAGGCATTTGTAGGTAAATGGATGCAACTTGAGAACATAATGTTAAGTGAAATAAGTCAGACACACAAAATTAAATACTGCATGGTTTCTCTTATATGACAGATAAATATGTATATGCATGGAGAGACAGAGAAAGAAAGGAAAATAGTAGATAAATAGGAGAAATTCAAATAATTTCTCAAATTATGTATTCTGTTGTTTAAAAAATATTTTAATAAATATACTTATATGGATGCTAATTTATTTCATTTATACTGCTAGTTTTTCTTCATTGAAAAGAAAGTTCTATGCTATATCTGTTTAATTTTTCTAAGAGAGAACCTTTTTGTGTATGTCTTGTACTCTGAGTACTTTGAAGACAATGTTACACAGTGTATAACTATTGTTATTCACTTACTATTTTGTCATGAAATACAAAATTATAAAAAAGAAAATACCCTGCACAATTTACACTAATAACTTTTGAAATTTGGGTTGTTGTTTTTAAAAAATATATAAATAAATTACATACAGAGAAAAAAAGAGCATGGTGAATATTTCAATTTTGAAGTATTACAATAAAAGACACATTTTTATTAATCCCTCTCAAAATGTTTTGACCAAACTTATCCTGTCATTCTTGCCACTTTCTGAAGCAATTTTGGAAGTCTTCTTTTGTGAGTGTCTTTACAAGAGGTGATCAAAACTTCAGCGAATGCTGTTGCCAAATACCGTCCGGCAGAAAGTTGGGCTCCTATAAACACTGCAGTATATCCTTATCCCCCTATTCGTCAGGATCTGGTACCGCATGATGTTTGACTCCTCCTCAAAGTAAAAAAGACCATGAAAATAAACATTTTGAATCAAATCAGGATATCATGGCAGCCACAACGGCACAACTAAAGACACTCTCCAAACAAGACCTCCAGAACTACTTTAGAAAGTAGCAAGAATACGGCGATATGTAGGTTTGAGTGTTTTGAGGAGATTAAAGGCAACATGTCTTTTACTGTAATAAGTGTTTATTTAAACATTTACTGTATTGTGCTATCACATCTCATGTAATACTGGACTTGAGTTTCTTGAGTCTAGCTATAATGCTTTCCTTGATCATCCACACATTTAACAATGAGCTGAATTATTAGGGAAATAGGAGAGAGAGCAGCAGGTCAACAGGAGACTAGAGAATAACCTTATCAATTGAGATTATTCTGGGCAATTTAAACACAATAGAAGTGAAAAGTGTGCCTCTGAATAAATGTCTACCTTTAGATTAACCACTGTCCTCCACCATTGTAAATAAAATGCAATTGAATCTGACATTCCCCTAAGATAGCATGCTTGCGTGTATCCAACTGCATTGTGATATGTAATTGTCCCCCCATTTTGTATTATACTTGATTCACATCTGTATTTTCATAAAATTGAAATTTTATTTCAATAAAATATCAAATTACTTTATTCTCCATTATTTTAACTTTGATTTGATACCTTTAATTCTCATTTTGAAATATAAATGTCTCATTTTTACCAATGCCTACTGTGAATTTGTGCTGCTTGCTAAGTATGTTCTTTTTTTTTTCTTTTTTTTTTTTCCCCATATAGTTAAAGGGACATCAGTCAGGGTTCTCTTCTCTTTCTTCAAATTATTCCAGAAGATAAAGTACAACCTCATGAGGAAAGCAAAGAAAGAAAAAATGAAGGTTTAATGGTTTGCTCCTCTACTATTTTAAAATCCAGACTCAGCTTCAATTTCTGCCTTTGATCTTGAAATCAACTTCAATGGATAGAGTAAATAAAGAGGTAGGGTTTGCCTTTTTCCTTGAATCTAGATCTACTGAGATTGCTAACTATTCCTCCATGAAGATATGGTCAGATTTCTGCAATAACCACATGAATGAAACAATAGATACAAAGTTTGGTAGCATTTTTAACTATTGAAGTCTATACTTGAATGAAATTACAAACATCAGGTAGTTTGCAAGAACTTTCACTTGACCTTTGTATTTTTTCTCCCCAAATTGTCTTACAAAGTGATATTAAATAGTGACAACCTCCAGAACTTCTCATTTTCTTGTCTTAGACTCTTAAGTTTCTTTCATAGACACTACAGTGGTGGCTGGAAAAGTCAGGGAGGGAAATCAGTTTGCTTCCTCATTTTAAAACATTAGAATTAAGATGTATTATGTACATAAATACTAACTCAAAGTTCCCAGAGTGGATATAATTTGCACAGCTCAATGTTTGATATCTAGATATATTTGTAACATCTCAAAGCTCTCTCTGCTGATTTTTTCAGACAGATTTTACAGAACCCAGCTTAAGTTAACAGGAGTTATAAATTATGTCTGAGTGGAATTTATAAACAAAAGTTAAAGTTGAGCATGCAAGAGAATATTGAAAAGTTTGCATAATGCTGTCAACATCCATAGTGCCAATGTTCATCCCTTCTTTTAATATTAGCTGAAATTTTTTTCTATATACATGGATATATGTCTAAGTAAGTATGTGTGTACAGATTTATGTTTTCAAATGAAACAAAGCTGTGCAGTTCTTATTGCAGGGGCTGACTGGTCTCTTAGAGCACGTGCATCCTAGACCCTGTTAAAGTACAGTACCGACATATCCCTCTTGGAGCATTGTGAGTGTGATCCGACTTGAGCTTGTGTTTCTGGGAAAGCGCCTGGAGAATACCAATTTAATTTAGAAACTGCTCAGCTTAAGTGTTTGGTAGGGTTTGACAGCATTGCATCAGGTGATCAGATCCATTCTCAGAGATACCACAAAGAAAAGTTGGAAATGTCACCAAGGAGTTTACATTAAGTGTATTTTTCATGCAAAGGAACTGATTTTAAACATTATTTAAATTTAGAACATGTGTCAGATTCCAGTGTCTTGTTACATTACAGAATTTAGATGTTAGCTCCCTGCTTTCAAACTATTTTAATACCTGGTGTGGGCTTATTCTTAAATTACAAACCTCGCTATTCTGTGGCACACTGTTAAGCTAATGGCTAAACTGTAAATTTTTGTGTCATGAAAATGAACATCTATTTCTTCTTCTAGTTTAAACACTGTAGTGGTATTAAAACAATACTGTTGGATATGTTCTCTTTCTTCTGTTTTATTTTCATTCCCATTACAAAGGCAGATCTTAAAATATGTGAATTAACAAACACAATTTTGTAGATGATTAGTCCTAGGCAGTCTTTGGGAAAAAAAATATTAAATAATTGATCCGTCTCCAATCACCATCTCCAACTACAAAAGCATACATTCATCTAAAATTTTATGGAATACACACAATATATTTTAAATAATGTTATATATTTTATTGAAGTTAATAGGGAAGAAAGTATTCTAGTCTTGATGAAAATTTGTATTCATCAGTAAATGAAATGATGTTATTTCCAAATATAACCATCTTTTTTTCTTCTTCTTTTGGTACTCTGCAAAGAGGGAAAACTCATTTAATTCAAAAAATTGGAATGTTTCTTCTGAAATGGTCAATCATCTTGCTTCTCTGACTGCCCTCTTATTGGATCCATATTTTGCATTTCAGAGGGTTGTTAAATTCTTCCTGCTTTTTAGTGCTTCTTTGAAAATATTTTGTGGTGCTGAAGGAGAAAAATCACAGTAGAAGTCTTGCAAATCTCCCATATTTCCTAAATAAGGACAAAATTATCTTTGGGTTTGGTTTGGTTTTGTTTGCTATATTTTGTTTTTAAAGGAAGGATAGAACATTAACACATGACAACAGTGAGATCACACAGATAAATTTTTTAGTTCTTTTATCTAGTAAACATTCTAATGATCCACTTCAAAGGCAGGCTGAGAAGAAGCCTCCCTGTCCTCCTGCCAGAAGGAGAGGAGAACGAAGCTCTTTACTCACTCATATGGGAGATATGAGGAGCCTTTGAATGGATCATTGCTTTTTATGAGTAGTAATGAGGTGAGAAGTATTCTAGTGTGTGGCACAGGCCTTCATTAAAAAAGCGTGAAACAGAATGGCTTACAGTTAAAGGGGGTAATTTGTTCTAACATATTTGCTAAATTGTGCTGTAACCACACCAGTTAACAGCATTATATTTTCCATAGGATTCCTGAATGCATTTGTGTGCAATTATCCTGCCCATACAGAGTTCAGAGATTTTTCCAATAGCTTGTGTTAACTAGTTGACAATGCTCACTCCTTCATTGGAAAGTACACTGAGAGCCCAGTTTAAAAGGGATGAAGAAATCCAGAGATCTTCTCATTCTCCTTCTAAAGCCAAAGGGTTCTTGTAAAACCACAAATTCACGGAACTCAAATTTAAATGAATACCATTTGCCTAAAGGTAACATCAGAAGTCATAGTTAGCTAATGTAATAATTACACAGCTTAAAGTTTTCAGATAGGTATTATAATAATTAATAGAGTTCAGAAGAAAAATCAAATTTGATAGTTTCAAGTCCTCCATTTAAGAAATAAAGAAAAACTGGAAAGTATGCACAATAATTTTGCTACACTTGGGAGGAAATTCTATCCATCAGAGAACTCAGTGTTCTACAACATACCAAGAAGATTACTTGCTCAAACTCTTACTGGGGACATTGGACCAAGATTTTATTTATGGAAAAACTATTTTACTTAAAGAAACATAACATAAAAACATAACATGATTTTCCAAATCTCCAGGTATCAATGGACAAAATACTGTAGGATAGAAATATTAAGTTTTGAATGGGACCTAGAATTTGGGCACATTATTTGGGAATACTATTTTATGTAACAATTTTTAAGGACGGGTTTAATATTGCACTGAAAATGTCATAAAATTTTGGGGGAGTGAAACTCATATGAATTTTCTTTAAAGACAGTAATATAAATACTCATTTTTAAATAATATGCCCAATTTTATAGCCGATGGCATAATTTTATTAGAACATCAATATATTAATTAAATATGGTTGACACACCACCATGGACTAAAAATGAAAAGTTGAACTTAATGAGCCAAAAAACTGTACAACAAGGCAGCAAGATTTACAAGAGTCTATCTACCCAATGGAATTCACGAGATTTAGCAGTTGAGAATTTCACTTTTGTTACTGTTCATCTATTTCATTATTTCATGTTTGCATATTAGATAGTTGGCATTTTGGAAAAACAATTTACAACTGTGGTTTAGTACATTATTCTAGCTTCAAAATAAACACTGTCAAACTTAATAGAAACCAGGCTGTGAGCCTTCAATAAATGTAACAAGCTCAGCCTCTCCTTTCTATTTCTTTTTTATTGGGTTTTCAGGAAAGTCTATGAAAGAAATGCTAATTGCAATTGCTTCTAGCAAATGTTCAAATTCCTTTAGCCTTGGAGAAGGAAAGAGGGTAGCTCTAGGCTATGTGATGAACTCAGTGATTCGGTGTTCATTTTTGTTTTCAAGATAATTTAAGTATGTAAGCACAGTGAGTAACAAAAATTGTATTTGCAAAATACCCAGTCCTTATCATTGGACCACAAGAAGTCAACTAGTATGTGGTGGCTGGTATTTGTTATTTGGAATAGAAAATAACACCTTTTTCCATGCCAAATTTGTTGTGCTAGAACATTGCCTGGAAAGAATGAATCTTTTTACCGGTGTCTGAATAGTTGCTCACAATGATCAGAGCTTCACCCTCTCTCAACTGAAGACAAATATGGACACTTCCAGTTAATAAGTCACAGCTATAATCAAAAATCTGGAAACAGACATGGGGAAAATGTGCATTTAAAAGGCATTTGTTGCATTTTAAGCTTTCTTTGCATTGTGTCTCTTTTATGTCTGACTAGAGAAATGAAAACTTAAGCTTGTCTAATTCCCTTATGACATCATGGCTTCCCATGCTTGAAAATTCCCATGGCTTTATGATGTCAAATATTCCACTTGTTTGAATCTATTCCCCGGATTTCACCAAAGCTAATATTTTAAACCAAAAATAAAGTAAGTATAAAGAAACAAAAAGATAATAAGTATTTGATAGAAAAGATTTATCCAAATATGTTGAGGCTAAATGCTATATAATGAAAAATTACTCTGAGCAGAAAAAAAGTCAAAATATTCCCAACAAACTATAAGCATGCACTTGAGAAAAGCTTTTATTAGGAGACTATTAGTGGTTACATTTTCATAAAGTAATTTTGAAGTAATTTTTTAAAAACTGTCACATATTTCAAACCTCAGACAGGTGTGAAATCTGGCAGGGTAAGTCAGCTAGGAGGTTGGATGAGAGAGCTTGAATTTCTCTGCTTGTGGACATCTGTCTACTTTAGAGTGATTATATCAGTAGAATGCAAAGGACTATCTGGAAAAACATTTACTTTTATTCTGCCTCACCAAAGTGTCTGAAAATTGGGAAATGGAAAGGAAAGCAGATACATACACTTGAAATAGTACTAGAATAGGACAAAATTTCAAAGCAGTCAGTATTGATCTTTCGATTCTTTCTTTGGTTATATCCACACATCTCCCTAAATCTGCCTAATGTGAATCTTTGAATGATGCTAAGTAAATTGAAGAATTCCTTTCATGACTTGACATACTCAAGATGATAGCCTGGCCTCCTTCAAGTTTATCTCTGTCATATTAGTGGCTATTGTATTTGGAATTTTACCTGTATGATACCCATTCATTGGCAATCTCAGGACATCAACTCTTCCTTTAAACAATAATCTAAGCCTCAGCTCAAGCCACTTCCACATATAAACCAGACTGATAAACTTCTACCCCAAGAGCCGCTTGTCCTGGCTATTATTTGTATTATACATATTTGAATGGGTTATATTTAATTTCTAATTTGTTATTAGTTTTATTTAATTGTTCATAGAGTATTTCAAGTATATTAAGTTGTTTCTGGATAATTGAGGATAAGCAATGTATATTATATATTTTTGTTTCACCAGAAGCAACAAATAAGAAATAACATAAAATTAGAAAGGCACAAGAAACATAGCAATATCTTCTTCTCATTGAGCATACTTATTCCTTTTCGGGTAATTTTCTTGCCTTGTCACCTAATTTCTAATAAATCTAACAGTGAAAATTTCTATCCAAACAGGAAGAAAAAAGCCAAATTGGTAAAAAGCAGCAGAAGAGTCTTGAGATAAGCAATACTTTATGGTACTTCTTGAAATTTCACCCTATATGCAGGATTGTCTAGAAAAAAATAAAAAATGAAAATATAATTAAATCTGAAATTTCAGACATTTAGAAAAGAATAAGAGATTAGCGTGAGGGACTATAGTGAAGCAAGGACATGCTTGCATTTTTGAAAGTCATTTTCCGTAAATTCTTCAAGTGCTGAATGTGCTAATTTATTATACTGAACCAGTGATTCAGTCTATTCTGTTCTTGATTTCTGTAATACAAAGAAATGATGACTATAGTGAATATATAAAAATAGCACTGCACAACCAATTATGTTTCTTATTTATTGAAAAACACTAAGTGAGCATGACGTGTCTTGCCTTATTCATGATACTGAAAGAATTTCCTTTTATATCTCCCTGAACAGAAAGGGGTTTTTAAAAAAAAATCAGAATACCACCTTTCTACATTACCTTAGAAGTCAGAAAGGCATCTCTTATAATTTTATTTGGCATGCTTTTGCTCTTGGTCTCTCATCAAAACCTCTTCTGGATCATTATCCATATATATGAAACCAAAACATTTAGAATTAGGATCTCTATGGTTAGACTAATCTATTTAATTTTATGTTATTCGTGACTGAAGGAATACAAATAAATTACTAAATATTGCCTTGTTGATTTTCTCTTTATTTTCTGTGTAGAAAGGATTGAGGTTCCATTCCAATTTGCAGAGATGTGCCATATTTAGGGATTTTCAATTAGACATTCCAAGGCTATAAATAAAATTCCAACTTAATTTCAAACACTTCACTGTACATCAATAACAAGAGCCATAGAAAATAGCTGGCTAGCTGCCAAAAATTAGGAAGTAAAATGGAAAGTCTTTCTCGTATTCTAGCTAGTGAGATGGGAAAATTAAAATGAATATTCCTTACGATGTCAAGAAATCTCCAACATCCTTAGTCCAATTTAAACTATTTCAGTTTTAAAGTTAGTATCTGTTTGCAACTGATAACTCTGAAATGGCTTAAATTTGGTAAATATTTTCTGGCAGTGGAAAGAGGACATGCTGAAGTGGTCTTCTACTTTGCTCTCCCTGGAGCCCAGAATTGGTGTGAGAGTGTTAATACCGCTTGTAATTTTTCTCTCTTAATAATATCCAAGCATTTCTCATTACATAATGATAATTTTTTTAAATTCTTGGTTTATCCAATTTTAATCCAAAAAAAAAAAATCTCTCGAATTAGTGTCTTTGCAAAATTGAACACAGGCAGATTTTAATCTTTCACTTATTGATTTTGTTTTGATGCTATTACTCAGCATACGTTGGCTACATTAAACCATTACAGTAAAAAGTAAAATGAAAGTCATATGATTTATCCCCCTTTAAAAGTATTCAATTGGTCTAATAAAAGTCAAGTGCCAAATACCAGATGTGTAATTTAAAAGAAATTCTGAACAATAAGGTAAAAAACCCTCTCATTATTCTTTTAAGATATTTCATTGAGATGAATGCCATCTAAGAACACTTATTTTTTTCTCTTTTTTTAAAAACACTTATTTATTAACAAATACCATTATATGGATAAGATTAAGGAAGACTGTGCAGGGAATAAAAATTAAAATATATTGATCCTGATTGTTTTAAACCCACATCTTAGTAAATAAATTTGTACTGCACAATCATCAAGCAAACTTCATTTTTACAAAGAAAATGAGAGTAATTGTTGCTTTTTACAATATGGAATGTCAGAATAAGAATATAAGATAGAATTAAGACAAATAATCAAATCTTAAAAATTGTTTTTTATTCATGCTTCAGTTCTTTCTCAATAATTAATTACTTATCAACAATTTCTGAGCAAAACCCATTGTCTGGGAAAATACATAAAGTGATGTTCTCTGGAGAATTCAAAGGAATTTTTTTTAAAGAGCCAAATAAACGCACCTACTTTTCCAGTTTTATTGAACTTTTAACTCAGTTACTCCATATTCACCACTCCCCAAACATATTTGTTCCTCAATTCCAGATCTTTACCTATATTACTTTTTCAAGAATTGTTTTTCTGCCAATGGTTGAGATCTATGGCTCAGAGTAATCTCACATATAGTCCCCACCATACAATTTTTTCTGATTATCACATACACATACATACACACCCACAAACACTCACACACACATACACACACACTGTCATTGCTACAGTACTGTTGTAGTAGTCACTAGCTAACAATTTTCAAATGTTTTTGGCTTCCTGTACACAGTGAGATTCCATTTCCCAGCCTCTTTTTCAGTAAGATATGGTCATGTGACGGTAAACTGACCCACAGACTGTCATCAGGAATAAGACCTTTCTGTGGGAGCTTCTGCTGTCCTCCCCTTCTGTTGGATTTGATTTGCAGTGCAATTATGGCAGGAGCCAAGTGTTGGGGGTAGCAGAGGGGGGCTCCTGAAGACTGTGGTAGAGCCTGCTCTTTACTCACTACTCTTCCTCCATCCTTTGCTCTGCTGCTAATTGAACTTTATGTAGCAAGAAATATTCTATTGTGTTTATCCACTGAGATTTCTTGGTTTCTCAGCAACTAACATTATTGTAACTACTACAACTACAATTATGATCCCTCTATTGACTATTTATATTACTTTGCATTTCTCTTGTCACTGTTTGCATTCTCTTTGTGTAATAATGGTGATTCTTCTATTTATCCTGTAAGATCAGAAACCCCTTTCTTTTCAGCTTTTATCCCCTGCAACACTGAGCAGTCTCTGTTACAAAATAGACAATTAATAAATATCCATATACTTATCAATTGAGTGAGTTACACTACCCTAAACCAACAGAATCTTTTGGTTCATGTATTTATTCACTTATTGATTAAAATATATATGTTGCATCCCCAAAATATGTCCATTTAGTAGAGACCTTTGGAGTATCTTACAAGCTCACATTGATTTTCTCTTTAAGAACTCCTATGATAGGGGATGATCCTCCAACAGCCATAGTCACAATGTACAAACTCAAGACTGACTTGACCAGAGTTATTTCACTCAAACTAGTCTAATTTGCCCCTGAAAAGGTTGCTAGGAAATAGCCAGTTAAATATAGATCATGGACTGGAATTGTACCATATATACTTGGACACAGCTGGCAGATATATAAGACCACGTTGCCCTGAGAAATCCAAAGAGCTAGAGAGCAAAAAAGAAAAATTAAATTAGCACACCAAAAGAAGCATAAAACTTTTTAGGTTTTACCACTGTGCTCTATAGCATTAAAATGTTTTGTGTAAGCTGTGACAGTATGGTTCTAGCAACTAATATAACTTTAATTAATACAAGACATTTTGCTGTATCCAGGGATACATTGATGAGCAAGAGTTATATGGTTCTTAAATATTTCTCAGACAAAGAAGTAGAAGCAGCAAATAAACATGAAAAAATGTTCAACATCACTGGATGCAAATGAAAACAATGCTGAGATTCCACTTCACTGCAGAAAGAATGGCTGCTATCGAGAAATCAACCAATAGCAAATGTTGGCAGGGAGGTGGGAAGAAAGGAACCCTACTGCACTGTTGATGGAAGTATAGACTGCTGAAAACACTGTGAAAATCAGTATGGAGATACCTCATAGAAGAGGATTATAAGTCCCATTTGACCCAGATATTCCCCTGCTGGGTATCTTCCCCAAAGAATCAAAGAATTAAAAGCATCATAACACAGTGACATATGCACACCCATGTTTACAGCGGCACAGTTTATAATAGGTAAATCTTGGAAATAGGCCAAAGGCTCATCAACTGGTGACTAAATGAAGATTTTTTTTAACAAAATGGAGTACTACTCAGCCATAAAGAATGATAAACTAGAGATATTTATAGCTAAATGAATGCACATTGAGGCCATACTCTTAAGTGAAATAAACAGGACACACATATGTAAATATGAAATTGTTTCTTGAGTGTGAGAAACTGAAAGTGTAAACGAGGAACAAAATGTAAAATAGATAATGTGAAATAGGAAGAAAAAGTTCAAATGGGAAGGGGAACAGGGAAGGAAGGGTGGGGCAAAGGAAAGAAGAGAAAAAAAATGAGAAAAGAAGGAAAAACTGGAAACAAAGCTTTTGTAGGTAGAGTGGTGGAGGGGTGGAGGGAAGGGGAATGGGATAAAACAAGAACTAAGATAGATCTGTCAGGTAAAAGCCGAAAACCAAGACCAGACCAGAACCACAACAAGCCTTTATTGTAGGGATGATCTGCCTGGCTGTCTCCAAACAAAGGAGAGAGCAATATGGCTGGGACAGGGAGTGCTTCTTATAGGAGCTTGGGTGGGACTTGTAGAAAATGGGGTAGGGTTGAGTGATGTAGTTTCGAGGGATTGGAGGAGCCTGTGACATCATTAGTTGCTAGGTGGTAGGAAGTATCAGGTTATTCTTTTGGCGGGAAGAGGGGCATGCTGGGAAAACGAAGGTTGTCTTGTGGCTGGTGAAGCCATCTTGGGGTGGCTTTAGGTAGGGAGCAGGGCATTATGGGAAAACGGCAGCTATTATATATAGTAGCCATCTAAGGGTGAGGGAAATCTATCAATATCATGTACAGGTAAAAATTCCCAATGATGAATGCGACCATGTGTACCTAAAATGTACCAACAAATTTAATGAATAAAAAAAAAAGAGTTATATAGTTCTTACCCTTATGGTAGGAACCAGTAGGTGATAATTCAGTAATTTTTCCAGGGACAAGGGGAGAATGTTTTCAGTGTTCTCAAAAACTGATTTTCCTAGCTCATGAAAAGTAAGATTAGTAGGTGATTTTATTTTATGTTACACATTTAGTAAGAGTTATTACTCATGAGAATATTGCTCTCTCCTGGCCTGATATTTCTTCTATTATTTTGCCATTCAAAGGTGCTATGAAAATTGTAAAAATCAAATATCAGAAAATTAAGCCTAATACATCAGAGTTAGAAAATGATAGGAAGCTTTGAACTGAGATTGACATAGGGGGAATAGATGTGACTCCCAAACCTGCTAGATATCTGAAACTAGAGTTCATGTTCTCTAAAACTGAAGAATGAATCCTAGGAACGACAGAGGATAAGAGTGGGAAAAATTTATTGAGAGAAAGATAGCTTCTAAGAAAGACAGAAGAGGAACTGGAAAGTGGGCTGCCTGGGAACTCTGTTTCCCAGGGGGTTTTATGGAGCAAAGCCACAAGGTAAGGCGGGTTCAAGGTGGGAGAAAACTATAGTCAACTAGTAATATTGAAGATAAGTAAGTTAATTAGATGTCTTGTAGGCAGTTAGACAAGGCCAGCGCAAAAGGAGCCAACATGGAGGACACCGAAGACACATTCACTGAAGGCCAGCATGGTAAAAGGAGAGAAACTATGACACCTATGTAGGATGAATAGCAGTAATTGATATTTTAAACAGGTGTCAATCACCTGGGTGGGGGGCCAAGGTCCTAACCCAGTCTCTCCCAGAAATATCCCTGACCCCCACCCTTACTGAAAATCCTTGTACACTTGCTATGAGACTTGCTCCCCCATTTGATCCCCATTTAATCAATATTACCTGGGTGACTGTACTTGCAATCTTATTGGTTGGTCATGGTTTTGTCCCACCTCATGCCCACCTTGTAAATTTCCATGGGGTCTTATAGTTTTGTTCCACTTTGTACTCTCCTCACCACATGGCATGGCTGTATAAAGCATCTTTGAAAAGTGGGGTGGGCAGGCAACACACTTTCCAGTCCCCCTTCTGTCTCTCTTAGGCAGAAGCTTTCTTTCTCCCAATAAATTTTTCCTACTCTTAACCTCTCTTGTTCCTAGAATTCATTCTTTGATTTTAGAGAACACGAACTTGCCTTTCAGATATCTAGTAGGTTTGGGAGTTACATCTTTTCCCCTATATTGGTAAGATTACAAGTACAATCACTTAGGTAGTATTGGTCCAATGGGAAATCACAAGATAGACATAAGGTGAGACAAAATTATTATCAACCAATAAGATTACAACAAGTATAGTAGGTTAGGTAACATTGATTAAATGTGGATCATATGAGGAAGCAAGACACCTCAAATAAGGATTTTTGGTAAAGGATGGGTCAGAGACCTTTCCTGGAAGAGATGAATTAAGGTCTTGGTCCCCCTAGCCAGGTGATTGATACCTATTTAGAATATCAATCACTGCCATTCATCTCTAGGGGAAGTACGTGGGTGCAGTAGTTTCTTTTTATAACACCAATCTTCAGTGAATGTGTCTTGGTTGTCCTTCATATTGACTCCTGGAGGGCACCCTGTCTAACTACCTGTAAGATATCTAATTAACTTACTTACCTACCTACAATAAGACTACATGATTGGTGATGAGAAAGCAGAAAGATACGAGATATTAGTGAGATGAAAAATGCAGAGCTGAGGGACTAATTACACAGAAGAAGGATGGCTGAACTTTTAGCATGAGTCACTAGGAAAGTACAAAAGCAAGACGTGGTTTAAGGAACAAATGATAAGTGACATGTTGTATTTCAGAAAGGCTTGAATGAGATGCATCAAGATATTCTGGAGAGCTTTTAAAAGATAACAATATCTTACCTTCAGCTCCAGAGACTATGATTCCATTAGTCAGAAGTAGACTGTGAGCACTAGTACTAACTTTATTAGCACATGTTAATTGTACAAGGTAATGAGTTCATTATGTTATTTTCATATATATATATAATCTGTTTTGATTGTTTCCAACTTTCCTTCTTTCATCTCCATCATCCTCCTTCCCTTTCCAATCTCCAGTAGTCCCCCTTCTACTTTCATGTCCTCTTCTATTCCCCTAGATTCCATATATGAGAGAAAATATGTGATATTATCATAGATAGATGAGCTAGGTAGAAATATTATAGGCAGTCAACTAGGGCTAAATCCTTGAGAATGCCAGGACAAAGGTGAAACAAACCACAGCACCACATCAATTAGACTTCCTTATTGAACGCACCAAAAGGGACAGACCAACCTAAGGCAAGGGGATTTGCTGGAAGGTTACTGGGGGCTCTGTAGACAGCTAAGTTAGTTATAGATATTGCAGCGGTTATACAGAGCTGGGCCTTCAGCACAATTGTGGCCCAAGGCATATTCACTGAAGGCCAGAATTGTAAAAGGAGAGAAACTACACCCCCTTGTGCTTCCCCTGGGCATAAATAGCAGTGATTGATATTCTAAATAGGTATCAATCACCTGGGTGGGGGGTCAAGGTCTTAACCCAGCCTCTCCAGGAAATATCCCTGACCCCCACCCTTACTGAAAATCCTTGTGCACTTGCTACGGGACTTGCTTCTCAATTGGACCACCGTTACCTAAGTGACTATACTTGTAACCTTACTGGATGTTCAAGGCTGTGGCCCACATTGTACCCACATGGGTTTGACCCTTTAAAACTTCTCTGTAAGTGGGGTCTTTGGCTACCGGCTCGGGACCCCTCCTCTCCCTCAGGAGCTTTCCTGTCAATAATTATCTTCCTACTTTTAACCTCTGTTCGTTCCTAGGACTCATTCTTCGATTTCTAGAGAACAAGAACTCGGCATATCATACAGTTAATAGGTTGGGGAGATATAACATTTCATATTTCCCGTGATAATATTTGTCTGAGTCCGACTTACTTCACTTAACATGATGATTTCCAGTTCAACGATTTTCCTGTGTGTGACATTATTTCATTCTTCTTTACAGCTGAATAATATATATATAAAATATTTACTTACTGATTCATTGATGAGTACCTAGGCTGCTTCCACACCTTGGCTGTTGTGACTAGTGCTACGATAAATATGGGTATGCAGATATTTTTATAGTATGTTAACTTTGGTTCCTTTGGGTATGTACCAAGATATTAGTGATTTTTTTAAAAAAAACTTCATTTCAGTGATTTTACTGTGTGTGGCTGGAGTTGAGAACATACTTCACTTGAAGCAACTGGATATCCCAAGAAGATACTTAAATACTAAAACACTGCACTTGAAAACTATGACATTTAGTAACATGGAGTTGAAAATTAAACCATGGGAGAAAGGAGATAGGAAAGTGAGGCAAGATATTCACCAAGTAATAACCAAGGCTGAGAGATAATGGTATATTCTTGAAGATGTGATTTATTTTCTCTCCCTCAGATCCTGGTAATGCAGAAAATCAAGAAAACAGTAAGACTGACTGTGAAGTAGTTGAGATTTGACTTCAGTCTCCCGATTCCTGGTCAATGCTGGTTTCTCAGTCTTTCTGTGCTTCTGACCATACTTGGCGACTACCTCTTCCTTTCACGTACACAGTCAGCCACTCCCGAGGACTCTGCCCTCAGCTTTTCTCTTACATTCTTTGAGAAGGAAGCAAGGTGTGTATGTGTGTGTGTGGAGGGGTATCATGACCAGGTAAGTATCCAAAGCCCATTAATAATTACTTATTAAATACTCATATAGATACTAAATAAGTGCCTACTGAAAAATCAACTGCATCTCTGTCCCTTTTCTTCTCTTCAAAGGAGAAAAAGAGAAGAGATTTTGTTCACCACTTTATAAAATGATATAACAACCAAAACCTCAGTTTCTCACCCATACAAATAAGACAAAACAGACATCCATGTGAAATGGAAAAAGTGGAAAATAGTGAAGTAGAAAATACTGTTTTGCAAACAGATAACCCAAGTCAAATTTCATAGTAGTTAGAATGACAGAAGTTCATGAAGATGGTTGGAAAGTATATGAGGGGGTATTTGTGGGTTTCTGTGGTGCGGGTGGGAAGAAGGAATGGATGAGGATCCTTTTGAATTCTTGTGAAAGTTGAGTGTCTGGGGAAGAAACATGCCATCTAGTGGTAGAAAATAAGGTAATTATTTTAATCAAAACTTCCTTTCATTAGAAAACAGGCAAATTCATTAATATAGATCTTGATTTGGCAAATTACACAGTAGTTAAAATTTAAATGCATGGCTATATTTTAACTTTTCACCCCCCAATGATGTTAAGAAATAATGGTGACGTTTAAAGAGTCTTGGAGTCACAGTTAGGATGACTCCCATTTCTCTTTTTACCAGATTTAATCACCCTGCCCCTCAGTTTCCTCCATAAAGAGGCAGGATAAATGCATTCTTAGCTATGAGGTATCATGCTTCCAAATTCCTTGTTTCACAGCAAGCAGTAGGTTCATAGTAGTAATAGGTTTCAAACTATTTGTTTCCCACCGATAGGAGTTATAAAGATACCAAAATATTACTCCTATAGTAAAGATATTCCTATCTCCTGAACTTTCCTGTTGCAGTGACAAGCTAGAATCCTACTGACCAATGCTCTGACTATGTAACATGCTTTCTACACCTCCCTTCTCATTAAAGTCACATTTTACAGATCCTGTTCTCTGCAAGTCCTTGGGGAAGGGGTGCTAGAGATTGGACCCAAAGCCTCCACACTGAGCTACATCCTCAGCCCTCCAGGCCTTTCTATGTTTCATTTTGAGACAAGGGCTCATTAAGTTGCCTAGGGGAGACTCAAGCATACTATCCCCCTGCCTCAGCCTCCCTCAGTGCAGAGATTACAGGTGTGCCTCACAATACCTAATTTCAAGTCCTTCTTTACTCCCTTACATTTTTGGATACCTAGTGCTTATTACCCCTGGATTTTAACTCAACCTCCGTGAAACTCAATCATACCTTTTTTTTTTTTTTGGTAAGGAGAATCGAACTCAGGACCTTGTGCTTGTGAGGCAGGCACAGAGCCACTGAGCTAATCCTCAGCCCTGCGTATTTGTAATATATTTTTTAACCTGTATTAATGTCCATATATTATCCTTTTCTATTTGAAATTAAATAAATTCTTCCTCAAAGAGCAAATGAAGTTAGAGTTTAAGATTATATTTGCAATATTTTTCAGGTATCATGCAGTATAATTTCTCCTTTCTCCAAACATTCTCATTTATAGTGCATATGCATGGTGACCCTGTTGAGTGGCTTTAGAAAAGACATTAAAACTATCCTTTAACTGGAGCTGTTCAGAACACTTAATCTCTAAATAAGTAGCTGGGGAATTAGCTCAGTGCCACGGCTGACTCACAAGTGCAAGGTCCTGAGTTCGATCCCCCTTAACAGAAAAAAAGAAAAAGAAAAAAAAAGTAGTCTGTCCTCATAACTAAGAAACAAAAATGCTAAGATATTTTCCATAAAAGAGAAGTTTCTTAAAATATGATTTTATTCCAAATGTGGTAGAAAACCAGCAACAAGTTTTAAAAGTAACTGTTTAAAAATGTCAGAATGATCTGCATAAAGTCTTTTCAGTCAGAGATCGGGCTTTTTCTATACCACAGCCCTGCCCTTCACCCCTATCCCCAACAACCTGCAGGGAGAGTAAGTAGCTTTCTGAAGAGTTAAGTACTTAGTGTAAGAACATGTTTAACTGCTCTGAAAAGCCAGTCTTGAGTCTAGCTTTATTATATCTTCCCTATTGACAACGTAGTGTTTCATAGATGAAATTACGCATAGAAAATCTGTGTATTCCTCTCCAAACTCGACAACTGAAAATAAATGGAATAAGCTTCAGAATGAAAGTACATACATTGGCATTTTATAAGCACACAATGAATGGTAGTTAGATTCATGGTGAATATCGCTTACGTTCCTCTAATGAGAACTCATGAGTAGAAAGTATTTTCCATAACATGTTTATCACTTTATTTCTTTGTTTAATTCTTTTATCTTCTCCAGACATAATTGAGGCCTCCAATATCCCCTTTAGACATGAATACAAATATATCAAAATCCTTCATTTTATTCCTTAGCACTTTATAATATTTCTATTTTCTGTTTAAGCATTCAGCCCCTTATATGTTTACTTGTCTTTCAATTTCATTATAATGCTAATTATAGGAGGCAGAGACTTTATTTTAAACCTAGAACTTAGAGCTGTGTCTGGTTAATAATAGGTGCTCACAAAACCTTTATTGAATTGAATGTACTATGTTAATTTAAACAGAAAGTGTTACTAATAATAAAATCATATTTTCTGTGTATATGATTGAACATAGAGCCTTCACACTGAGCTGTATACCCGGCACATTTTTATTTTTTATTTTGAGACAAGATCTCCTTAAGTAGATAAATCTATGCTGGGCTTGAACTTACAATCCTCCTGCTAAGTAAAGCAGGTGAGCCTTGAATTTGCTAGTCTTCCATTCCTCCTGTCTCAGCCTCCCTTGTGCTGGTATTACAATTGTGTACCTCCATGCCTCGCTTCTAGGACCGGATGCTTCTGTCACACTTCTATCTTTTAAGGGGACGTGGATTTGCAATAGCAGACCTTTGTAAATGAAGTAAATTCGATCCCATTTAGAATTACTGGAAAATATTGTTTTCCTCAGTTTGCAGAGTATAAATGGTGAAGTTCTTTGCTGATTATTATTAAACAATTGTGATAACTAGGAAACTACTAGGAGCTGCCTTATCTAAATACAGAGGCAAGAATCAGTGGAAGTTCTTTGCCTCATTCTCAGAATATTCTATGCTTGTTTCCTTTACACACTTTATTCCTTCTTCTCTTTGTCCATAGTAAAGAGAAGATCCTTTAGCATAATGGCACATGGAAGGAAAACAACTAGACATTGTAAAATTTAGGCTGAGAAAGATACTGTTTTATTGCTGTTGATGTTCTAACTCTCCAAGTAGTTCACTTGGGAAAAATCTCAAGATTTTTTCTTAGTAACCTAAGCTTGTTCCTAGAAAAAAATTGATCTCATCCTATAAATGGAGCCAGGAATGAGAGCCTCAGAGACTTTAACCTTGACATGTTACTAAATAAAAGCCAAGACTCTAGAGAAAAGGAGGAGTGAGGGCCCATGGGCAGAACAAAACAGGAGCGGTGACTACCAGACTTCTGTTTGAAGCTAACTCTATCTAAACAAAGAGGTTTTGTGACGGAGAAACACTTGGCAATATCCTGCTAGATCTCATGTATCTTTATAATAGGCTAATGTTAAGATTATTTTCCAGTAAGGTCATCTTTCTGTCTGTGGTCTATATCCACATAACCTTCCATTGAAGAAATAATGGAATGGCCGTTGTCATGGTTCCAGGGTTCTAGACATGAATAAAGAATCAGTGCTCTGGTAGGTGCTTATTAAGACATACACAAATTTCATATCAAAAGGAATAGAAGAGCCACCTCAATCTTTTGAAAATTGCTTTCTCCCAGAATGAATTACTTTATGAAATCTTAGTTCTTTAATAGTAAGAGCACTTTTTGACTCCTCAAGTGGATTGTCCACAGCTTGAAGACAAAGGTGGTGCAGTATTTTCTATTTCCTCCTGTGTCCTCCCTGATTATAACTTTCTCGCTGTCACTCAGAAAGACCATTTGTCCCAAATATAAATTCTATGTGTGAAAAAGCCTTGAGTTTATTGAACATGGAATGATGCTGATAACAGAAGGAATTTAAAGAGTACATTTAAAGGAAATGTAGCTGTAATAATGAGGGAATGTGGAGATAACTGAAGAAGGTATGATAATTTTTTGCTGATGATTTTAAATAATAATAATTGTTATCCACTGAATTTTGATTAGGTGCAAGATATACTAGATTTTCCTCATCTATTATCTAATTTGTTTCTCACAAACATGCTGCAACATTAGATATTCCTAAACCAGTCTTTCAGATTAAAAAAAAACATAGAATCTACAACTGGGGAGACTGGTTTGTCTAAGATCACAGTGGACTGAGTCGTAGAACCAGTACTCCAAGTCAGCTCTGTCCAGACCCCAAATTCCTGAATTCAGCTCCTCCATCAGAGATCACTTTCAATGCTGCACTAGCAATGTAGTTTGCAAATCTGTTTGTTACATTTGTATTTGTTTATGGGAGTAGTTTCACTCTGGATAACTTATAAAATGCTCAAATAATGTTAGAGTATTCCAGATAACACAATGAATGTTATAGATAGGTCTCAATAAAATATTTTTAAGTCAAGGATATATTTTTGCCATAATTTTCACTGAAGGACCAAGATTCCTTTCCTCTGGGGATCCAAATTTTCAGTGTCTCACCTTATAGCTCCACCCATAATCTTCAAGCTTGATTGACCCAAAAACAAGCACTCATTTTCTCTAACCCAATTAAATATCTTCTTCCTTCTTCCCTTAAGCTTTTTTTTAATTAAGTTTATTGTTACATTTTAGGTACACAATATGATGGCATTCATCATTGGGAATTTGTACCTGTACATGATATATCTTGGTTTGTATTTTTTCCCCATTCCCCTGCCCTCCCTTCAACCCCTCCATGCCTTCCTATTTACAAAGACTTTGTTTCCATTTTTTCCTTTTCTCATATTTTTCCTTTTCCCATTTTTCCTTCCCCCTACTCCTCCCACTTCCTCTTCCCCTTTAGACCTTTTCTTCCTGTTTCTCATTATCTATTATACATTTTGATTCTTATTTACTCTTTCAGTTTCTCACACCACAGAAACTATTCTTACCTTAATGTTGATTGAAGGAACCAACACAGATCTTTGAAATCAGAAGTTTGAGAATTGTTTTAACTCTTGATTGTGGTGAACCCCTCACAAATCTGATTTTTGTGTCCTTTCTATTTCTCCAGATCCTCCTTCTGAGCTTTATTGGAAGCTTCTCCTTTTGTACCTGTCCTTTCCATATTAGTGTTTCTCAGCTTTCAGATCTGCTTTCTCTTCTCTGCCTCCTATTTCTCTCCTATGTGATTCCATTAATACCTAATGCTTTGAATGCCACCTTGATACCAATAACGTGTCTTCACTCTAGAACTTCCCCATTCTCTCTCATGCTAAAAGTGCAGATCTATAAAACAAAATTGTATTACCTTCTTCCCCATAACCCGCCTTCCTTCCTCCATTTCTATAATTAATCAAGCTAGAAATGTGATATCATTTTTAACTCTTAGTCCTTCCACCCTCTCCTAAACATCAAAAATTCTCAAATCCTGTTTGCCCATCTCTTAAGCACTTTCTAAGTTTTCCCATTTAATATTATCTCCTCTACAACTTCTTGAGTTCACCCCACCTCCCAATTCTTCCACACGTGTTACTCCCAGCAGCTCAGATGGACTTTTTGTCCTCGTGTGTACCCTTTCTATCCTTCCTGTTGCCCCCTGAGTGATTTTCCTAAAATAAAACATAACATTCACTTACTCTAAATATTTCCATGTTTTGGCTTCGTTGGAAGGAAAAAGACTAAATTCTATGTAATGGGCTAAATGTTTCTGTCTCCCCAAAATTCATGTCTTGAAATCCTAACCCCCATTGTGACAGTATCAGGAGTTGGGCCTTTGTAAAGTAATTAGGTTGGCAAGGCAGAGTCTTCTTGAAAGGGATTTATACCTTTATACAAAGGACCCCAGAGAGCTGTCTGTCTTTTTTTACCATATAAGCAAATGATGGAGAGTTGTTAGTTTGCAGCCCAGGTGAGACCTCTCACCAGAAACCCATGATGTTGGCATGCTGATCTCAGACTCTTAGCCTCCAGAACTGGTAAGAAGTACATTTCTTTTATTTATAAGTCACCTCAGTCTATGGAACTTCATAATAGCAGCCCAAACTAAGACATTCTGTATTGTGGCTTTAAAATACTTTGTTGTCTCACTTTTATTCATCTCTCCAGCCTGGTTGCTAGCTTCTCCCTTCTAGAGTATCAAACTTTAGGTGTCTAGCTTTTGGAAGATTCCACATACCCTCTCATCTCTGGGCCTCTTTATAAAATGTTCTACCAGCAAGAGCTTACATTCACCTTGAGAACTCCATTTGCTCTTTAAATTTAACTAGTACTTCCTCTAGGAAACCTTCTTAAGAACCCTATCCACCAAGTCCAGAATAATTGTCCTCTGCATGCATTCCCATGTGCTAAGCACTTCTCCTAAAATAGCTGTTTATGTATTATTTTTTTTCTAGGTACCGGGGATTGAACTCAGGACCTCACACTTGCAAGGTAGGTGTGGTGCCTCTGAGCTAAATCCCCGGCTATTTATGTATTCTTTGTTTTCATGAAATGAGGATGCTCAGCACTTTACAGTGTTCACCGTATAGAAGATTCTCAATCAGTGTTTGCTGAATAAATGAGTACAAATGAAGACATGATGAAGACCAAGGCTGAATTATGTTCAGAGCTGGGTCCTCATGCAGTTTGTGTGGGTTGGGTGACGAGCTGATTCTACTACTCAATACTAATCTCCTGTATCTTACAAGTGATATAAGCAAACCATTGCATTTTTATTTTTGGTACTGGGAATCGAACTCCAGTCTTTGCGCTTGTGAGGCAGGAGATGGAACCACTGAGCTAAATCCCCAACCCTCCATTGCATTTTTAAATAACAAAAACACAGCCCATGATATGCATATTTGCTTTCTAAGTCAACATTGTTCCTTTACAAAATATAATCTGTTGATTCTGCTGAGTTTCACCTGATTGATTCAAAAGAATCAGACCGTTTTCTGGCCTGAATAGAAATGAATTCATCATAGTCATACAACTTTTGAAAGTGCAGGGAAACTCCTCTGGCAGTGGCCCTTTAGTTACCTTCTCTACTACTTTTTCACAGTCATTTCTGAAGCCAGCAGATGGTAGTTGGTTGCATTTAAGGGACCTCTTTTGTTTTTCCCTTGTTCGTTCATGCTGCTTTCCAAGACATTATCCATTAGCCACATATAACCATATAAATTTAAGTTGACTAGATGAAATTAAATTGAAAATTCATTTCCTCATTCATGCAAACCACATTTCAAATATTCAACAGCAATATGTGGCTCACAGCTACTGTGCTAGGCAGCGCAGATGAAGAACTTCCACCATACTACAAAGTTCTGTTGGGCAAAACACATTCAGAGCTTAAAGCTGAGCACAGTGTCTTCTGTCACACTGGAAGGGGTCAGAAAGGACGAGTCTTAAATGGAGTATTTAGGACAAGAAATTAAACAGACTGGGATTTTTTAAAGATACCATAGCCATACAACAATTATTTTAAGAAATACTATTACTCTAACTCATTACGTAATGAGAAATCCTGGATGAGATGAAGTGAATGTATCTGTGGTTCATGGTTGCGTGCAATAATTTTCATTGAAAGAAACCAATATTCCAAGCATAAAAATAAAGAACACATTTTTCTTTTTAATGCCAAATAAACATCCATTGACCAAAAATTCATTAATTTTATAGAGGTAGTAAAAATGTTTTAAAAATTACCAGGGCCAGAGAGAACCAAACAAAGAAAATTTTCAACCATGTGCCAAGAAGTACTTGAAATTGCTGAAAAAAATAAAGCTTCACTGAGCAGCTAAGTTATTTACATAATGAAAATCAGTGCAACAGGCCGTCAGTTTTAATAGCAAATGGAAAGGCATGCTATAGGTGATATTTATCAAATAAAATTTTCTTTCATTTTTATCCTTGCAATATTTCATTTGTTTTAAATTTTTCATTCAATTTAATACATTCAAATAGATTTCATTAAGACAAATAATTCAAACCATGTATTCATAACTTTTGGTCTAATAAATGAATATGATATCCATATGTAAGCTGAACTAAATGAAATTACCAAAGTTTCATTTTTTTTTTTTTTTACAAAAACAGCAATCTCCTAAGGTCCAAATACCAAATTTAGGAGAAAAACTGTATTATATCTTTGAATAAATGGGGATGGTGGAGATTGCTACAATACTTTAAATGGAAGAGAAACTTGGAAGTATCTCTTCTAACCTTCAGACTTGATTTTCTGAAATTATCTTAGATAATATTACAAAGACAATACTATCTACCACTCAAATCTGCTATTGCTTTTCAAATTTCAATTAGTTAAAGGAAATATATTTATCTTAGCTGTACCATATTGCATCTGAAGTTGAATTTTTATTTTGGTTTTTCCTATTTGGGAACTGTGGAAGCTTCCCTCCCTTAATTAGGTACCCAGCAAATAGCCTTACGAAACATGTGACAAGATGCTTTGTATTTTGCCAATTTAAGAGAAAACCTTCTCTACCATCTAAAACAGTCCCAAAGAAAGCAGTAAAGGATGTTGCTGTTTCAATTTATGAAGGGGACTGATCTAAGAATTCATGCACATTTGAGGCAGTCTGTGACCTGAAATATGATCATGAATTTAAACTGATCGCCAGGAGTTTTAAAATTTTGGATTCATGGTTCATGGAAAGGGCTGATTCCACACTTGATCTTGCTACTAAGGAAATAACTGGATTGGAAGAGCCAATGCAAATGTAGTGAATCTGAGGTTATTGGAAATGGTTGGATGGGAGGGGCAGCACACTCCCCCCCATCCACCTCCAGCCTCTGTAGCTCCAACCTAGTTCAGAGAAAACTCACTCCACCTCCCCAAAGACCACATCTGCAGTTGGAGGGATCCACGTGTCTGTCCTGTCTGACGAGTCCCATGTGTCTCACCCTGGACATTCAAACTTTGAAAGCGTTCCTTGCTTGCCTTGTAAGAAAAAGAGGGGGATTTCAGCACTCAGGGCCACTGGCCTGCACCATCAAAATTTCTGTCTGTGAGACAAGAGGGACGTAGGGTCCCCAGGAACATCACATTAAGCAATGAGCATCTCACCTTCTGAAGGAAGATTAATTTCTACAAGGAACCAACAGAGCTCTGACAACATTGTGATCAGGGAGGAACATCTAGAGCTCAATTTTTGGATACACTTCACTCATGACATTGCCCTCAACACAGTCTAAGGTAAGATGGAGCTCAGCATATAACAAGGAAGGCTAGTGATCACAGATGTGATCTAACTGTATCTCTAACTTTCTGTTACTACTAGGAAGAGGGGACCTCACATACGTGCTTTATGAAAATGAACTGGGATACATAAAATCTACTGTTAAAGTGAGATGTAAAGCCTCAATGGAAAAGTATCAGTGCTTGATTTTGCTTCACACTGTTCTACTCATGTATTTATCAAATAACTATTATGTAAAATAAATATGTCTAGACTAGCAAGTTTGACATAAAGAGGTGGTTGTATAGAACTTCTGACATGAATTTAGACATGGAAATGGACTGTGTTCTTCACCAAAAATGTCTGATTATCAAATGCTGTAGAGAACTTAGTTAACAAGGCTTAGAACTGTCAAATGTAACAATATCCAAAAGCATTTAAGATCTGCTCAAATTTAATATTTTTTAAAAATTTGTTTAATAAAGGTTTAACACTGAAATAATTACATGCAATTGTTGTGGGTCATATGTTTAACAAATGCTTCTTTAAATGAATTTTATAATAGTTGTATGTAACACACATTTTATATGAGCACAAACTATTTGCACTAAAGAAAAGTTATAATACCATAATGATGAATTAGGAAATATTGTTTCCATTGGCCGTAGTTGGAACAATTAGAGTATCAAAAAAGAATGAATGCAATTGATGAATAACATTGAATATATATCTTAATATAAGTTTGTTGTGATACCATAGATAACAAAAAATCCAAACAAATCAAAACAATTTATGAATACCATAGGTGTTAATTAGGGTACCAACTCCTCATTGTTAAAAGATAAGAATTGGGCATTCAAGCTAACTTAAATGTATGGATTATTTTTCCACAATTGTATAAATCATATTTCCAGCCATTTTTTTAGACAGATATATTTGGCTATAGACTACACATTGGATGATACAGGTGTTGCTGTTAATTTTATTAGGTTTGGCTATACTTACGCCTGTATATGTTAGTATGTAAGGGTAAAATTATTAAATTCTTAAGACTAGTGAAATTTTCAGTTAAAAAATAAAACAAATATAATAAAATATTTGTAATCATTAAATCTAGTAAGTATATTATATGTTATTCATTATACTGTTTTTTACTTTTGTCTTCATTTGAAAATATTTCAAAATAAATATTTTATAAGAGAAATATTTTTTTCTCAATATTAGTTAATATGAGGTAATAGGGTCAAAATCCACAAAATATTTAAAAATCACTTCCTTAATGCTCTCCAAAATATTTCTTCTCTCATTGAACTTTTATTATATTTGCCTCAATGAAATATCCTCTTACTTTCTAACTCGAATCCCATAGTTAATGTGGTGTGCCATGGCTCTAGACAGGCACCAACTAAATGTATTGAGGTAAAAAACATTCTCATACAGGCCACACAATTAAGAGAGTAAAAGCATATTGGTGAGAAAATAAGTATAAATGATGTTCTCTTTGTGGTCCCAATGAAGGACTTCTGAGTCCATCAGATGGCAAATCCAGGTAAGTATAGGTCATTTATAGTTACCGTGACCTCTTTTCCAATCTATTGTTTTCCTATGGATGAAATGCTATGTGTTCACAGGAGTCTGTCTTCTGTTTATGGTTCCTATCATGGGTACAAAAAGAAACCTTCATTACAAACACAGCTAGTCAAATGGAATGGAAAGAGTGCCTGCATGAGTGGAACAATGAGAACCATCTCATGATAGGCTAACAGTGATATAATCCACTACCTCGAGTAGCCATTTCAATTGCACTTGCTTTCATTCCGTTCTCAGACTAGGGAAATTTTCTCAACTAATAAGCCTAATTTTTAAATTTTTTTCAAAACATACATCATCATAAAGAATGTGAATTTTGAACTGATTCTGGAAGAAATGAATAAGATGACATTTAAAAAGAAAGGTGACAGGGAAAGGTAGGGGAATAAATGCACAAAGGTGAGAGAACATGGAGTTCAAAACATTGCATATCATTGTGTGGGTCAGTCATGTGAGGTATATGACTTACTTATGCTCAGTTTGGGAGTATTAGGATGAACCAATTAAGTCGTTCACACATTAGTAAGACAGGTATACATCAAATGTGCATTATGTGCCAGACACTGCCATATAGAAGAGAAAAGGCATAGTTCTACTCCTCTTACTTACTGCTGGGAAATTTAGGTGCATTGTCCACTAGTTTGCTGCCTTGGGGAAGAGTGGCAGGGAGAGGGTATGACCTAAGTTGTAGAGCCTCAAATCAGTGTTGACAAGAAGGTACTTTGTATCTTTTGCCACATCTTTTTCAGTGCCTATGAAATTGAATATAAGAGGGGCTCCAAAAGTCATTGTCAGCTTATAAATACTTAAAATGATGTGCTTAATGGAAGGACATGTTTTTAATATACATGCACCTTGTATGAGAAGTAACAGGTATTCAAAAATGAGAAATGATGGTAGCTTAACCAGAAAAGTCTGGCTAAAATTAAAACTTTTAAGGTGCTAAAACTAAGTAATTTCAATTATTTAAATTTGCATTTGGAAGTCAGGATGTTGGTGTTCTGTGGATAATTGCTTTATTACAGAATTCTGTCCCTTCATCTGAAACCAAATGAAGTGGTCATTACAGTTTCTCTTTCTCCTTATTGCTTATCAAATCACCATTAAAGATCCAGGAGCTGGATGGATTGAAGAAGTATTATAGTGAACGTGAGTAATGCCTATTAAGTGTTCATATAAAAAGAAGTTGAACAGTAGTGAAATAAATTATTACAGGTTGGAGCCAAAAAATAACAGCTTGTAAAAACCTACTTGATCTTAATATCCATTAATTTGGAGTATATTTCCTTTAAATGAATGTGTGGCACTAATCTCTTTAAATCACAAAGGGAAAGTTTTAAATGAGCTATTAGTAAATATACTATTATAGTAAAATTCAGAATAAGTAATGAGTGGAAATAGTTGTTAGTGTAAAAATGGGGGGGAATCCCTTTGGCCTCAGACGCTAAAATATTGCTTTTGGTTGGTATAGCACAAAAACTATAAAAATTTTAAGAATTTCCAAGAAAACATGGCAAGAACGGATGGTCCATACTTCCATCTTAAAGAATTCAACATCAAAAAATGAATCTGTTGCAAATTATTTTCTGAAGAAAATAATCTTTAATGGAAGTCAAATAGAAAATGGATTCACATTTCCACTATACACTTTCCAATTAGCACTAGCATACAAGAGATAACCCACTTCTATAATTGTGATTGTTTCAAATATTTTCAAGCTAATGTTAAGACCATCAAATAACTTACTAAAATGTAAGGGAAAATAACACAGGCTCTAAGATCATATAATTCACTGTTGCTAAAATGTCTATATTTAAATTGAGAATTAGAATGCTGTGTTTATCTAGTGTATAACATGAAAACATGTGAAGCATATTCTTTAGGTAACATTTGACTCAGTAACTATTGCCTTAAGGAATAAAGATTTAAAGTAGCAACAAAACCTTTTTTACTATTAAATAGGTTGCATAAGGCATCAAATAATTGATCAATTTAGTTTTTAAAAGTCAATCCAATTAAAGATCATCCAAAATACTTCTTTTACAGTGGGAAAACTTCATGAGTATACATCCTTCTGAGATGTAAGACACAGTTCCATTTGAACAAGAAAGAAAGCTTAACAGTAATGCAATTTATGACAATTTTTACTTTCCTCTCTTGGATAAAATTTGTATATATTTCTATAATATCAAATTTATTTACTTATGGAATTTCTCTACCAGTGATCAAACTAAGAAAAAGAACATGAAATAATTAGGAATCTTTGAGAAAGTTACATTTCAAGATACTAAGTAATGAAAATATCCAGAAAATGTCAAGATTATTTCCATAATTGGAGCAACATAACAAAATTATATTTGGTTAAATAATATATATTACATTATGGCAAGTAAAATGACCAATTTAAATCTAAATATCAATGGTACAAGGGCAGGGCACCCTTTTATGCATCTACTAATGACAAATTTAAAAGAGTGAATAATTTAATTTGCTTGAAATTTTGTGTAATCTTTAACATTTGAGTAACGAGTGTCTCTTTGTTACTTCAATTTATAACTCTCAGAGTTATAAATGATCCAAACAATTATTTTAAAAACATTTTTTCAAGGAGATTTCCTTCAAGTGTTTCAACCAAAAGGAAGAAAAATATGTAATATGAGGGGCTATGAGGGGACATTTATGTAAATAATCAAAGATAAATATATTCTGTTAGTATTTATTAAAAATAAAATGTTATGAAATAAAATGATGAAAATGTATTTATTTAAAAATCTTGTTTTTTTTTTAATATTCAATGGTCCCACCATGACTCTAATTCTAGAATTACACTTTTGGAATTTTTTTGTTATTTATTTTAAGAAACAGCTCATATCTTTAAAGCTCTGGAATGGTGTAAATCATTACAGTGGTTTCACATTTTCATGAGATCAAGGAAACAACAGTAAGCTCATAAAACAGATACCACTAATTATGCAGAGGAGAAGTCATAAAGTCACTAGGAGAAGCATGTTTTATATTCATGAACACATCATTAAAAGTTTAAGACATGCTATCAAATTCTACATTTTAATACTATACCCAACAGCATTAAACCCTCCCAACAAGAAAATCAGATTGTTTAATGATCCTTTCTTGTCACACTGGTTTTATATGTCTGCAGTTGAAGCAGATGTGGAATTTGTATTGCTCAACTATTTTTTTAAATCATTGGATAATTAAAAAATCATTTATCCTTTACATCTAGTTTGTTTTTTTTAAAGATCTGAATTATCTTCCAACATACATCTCTTAAATGAAGTTTATTTATTGAGGTAATAAGCCTTGATTCCATATTGAGTATATGAGTTTTTTAAATAATGACCTGTGTTTTCTTTAGAGCTCATAAAAGTGGAAGAGGTATAATAATTAATAAAATGAAAATTCAAACTGTTATGATGAAATCAAAACTCATAGGGCATATATGAAAATACAAGAAAATTTTATCTTAACACTAAAAGAAATCACTAAGAAATTCAGGAATCATACAAAATGTTGCTACTACAGATAGTAACTTCAAGTGACATTCATAGAACCTCACAAATACTTGCAAACATGCTCACATATATTTAGACTGTAGCCATTTTTGTTTTACTCATCCACATAGGGACTCAAAATACTCTAATATCTTAGTGTACAATTCCAAAAATTTCCCATTTCTACATAAGTAAATGTTTTGCATTCCACAATATCATCATCTCTTTTACCATCATTCTAGAACACACACTACCAGAGTATTTTAATGGGAATTTCACATGCTGATAAGCTTCAAGCTTAATCTCAAAGTGAAAGTAAAATATAGTCATGGACAATTCAGAGAGGAAACCAAAAATGCCATAGATGTAAAAAAAAAAAAAAAAAGTGCTTAGTTGTTGTGGATAAGAATAAACCATGGGGAAATAAAGACATGGGAAATACTTAAAATCTATCAGAGACATTTATACACCAGATCAGAGCCTGAATTAAAGGAACCAAACACTTCCAGAAATCCAATGATGGTTTATTATTGGAACTTGATGAAGACGGCTGTGGCAATGAACATTTGTGGGAAGAAAACAGGAAGCCTGGGGCTGCTTCTCTGCTGTCTGTCTCGGCAGTTTTAGTTGCTATCATTTCATCTTCATTCAATAATTTCTTTTTTAGTTTTCATGCATTATTGTAGACTTCAAATAATGAGGAAATATCGATGAAGTACTGAAATTTTTTTTCAAGCTCTAAATTTTGGAAATCAGGATAGACGGCTTTATAATTTACAAGCTACAATATGTATATGAAAATGTATATAGTGTGTACCATAAACACAAATGAATAAACATTATAGACCACAATTTCTTCAAAGCTATAATTTTTCTGAACTTAAATGTAAAGTAGGTAGGTAGATAGATATAGATTCTCATTATATGCAGATGTACATTCTGACAAAACAGCATATGATTTATATACACACAACATCAATTACTAAGCATCAGATGTTATTCTAAGCACTAAAGATATATGAATTTAATCTTCTTAACCACTTAAGAGGTACATACTTTTATTGCTCCCATTTCATAGTGAGGAGACTGAGGTAAAGTAATCTACCTAGGATCCCAGAACTTGTAAATAGAGGAACTAAGACTTTTAAAAACTTAGACAACTTGAAAAGTTCTCAGAATATGATATAATACTGGGCATTTCACAAATCAGGTTATACATAATACACACTACATAGGCTTTACATTATGCATTTTCTCAAAATCCATGCATTTATTTTATTAACATCTAAAAGCTTGTGTGTGTTATACTATCTGAATCTCAACTTAACAGCAAATCTTCAATGGTGAACATTCAAAGGCACAATGACTTTGGCACTGAATCCATTTAACCTTTAAACGTGAAGAAATGCAGATTTGGTCCTTTGAGGTTAACTGATATGTAAATATTTTTAGTGAAACTACTGGTAAATGGATGATCACAGAACTTCTCTAAGCTTTCAGGAATCCACTTTTACAAATTCTGAGCTGGTTTTAATTTAAGAATTACAAGTGAAATACAACAACTTGGATGAAAATATAGTTACTCATTTGCATCTCCAATTTAATAACGCCTATAATTGTTCTGTTACCAAAGTTAGATTCAAATGCTTTTCCTCTGCCAAGTGCAGCTGCTCAACAAAACGAACACTGATTTGATTTTTCTGCAGGGTACGTGTTCCCTCGCTGCTCTCATGATGAATAAATAATGCCACGATGCTGTGGAGTTGCCGATCTTGCCCTTCTGTGAAAAGGCCTGTATCTGCTTATTCTCAGACATTCACAATCCTAAAGGAATAAGACACCAGAGGCCTGTGAATGAGGAGGCCTTTTCAGACTTACAAAGCCCTCGCTCCTGAATCCACCTTAACCAGTTTGGAGAAAAGAGCTTTTGGCACCAAGGCATCCTTCAGGGAAAGACTGATAATGATCACTAAAGACATCCTAGGGGCTGCTGCCTCACTCACTTCAAAAGCTTTCTCTCTTAATCAGCATTAAATCATCATTTTGTCAGGGATCTAGGGACAGCTGTACACAATCTATTTATTTTAAAACAGATTACAGCCAGGTCCCTCTGCCAAAGTATAAACTTCTTCATGTTGCATGTGTTTTAATATCTTTTAACTTGAAACTTTTAATTTTAATTTGGTGTCCCAGACTACCATTACTATTTCATCTTATGGACTTCATCTTCCCATTAAAACTCATAATTTTATCAATTATTCAAATTATTTCAGCAACAGGCCAAAATAGGCCCCCCAAAAAATTTTGCATAAATAATTTAAATATTTCAGGCTACAAATATGAAGTCTGAACTCATTACATTTTGTGTGGTATGTTAGATAACAGATCAGTGGGACTGTCTTGTTATATGGTGTTAACTACCTGATATTTAGTCATGTACTTTATTCTTCTTAAAATTGTAGAGTAGATCCATGTACCCACATCTTTTTACTTTTATCTTCTTAATCCCTAGTGTTCTTGATAAATCCAGGAAAGCTGCTAAGGCATTTTATTGCCTAATTAAAGAAAAGTTGATATTTAAAAATAATAATGGCCCAGAGCCCTAAATTTTACCTCCCCACCCATCACTTTGGTTTAATACAAAAAAAAAAATGAGCTATAATATCTGCTTAATTTATTATCATCATTTCCAATTTTTATATATATGTATATAGTTAAGTATACACAATGTACACCAAGTAGATATATTGTAAATTAAGTAGATAGTCAACTACTAAAAAATCCTTGCTTAATTAAATTGGTTCCAAACAATATCATTAACAGTATAAAAGGAGTATATAGAGAATGTTCACTATTATATAATATTTTCTTGATATTTTAGTAGTTTATTTATGGTTTATTATGTACTATTACCTACTTTGTGCTGATTACTGAATAGAAAAACAGAAAATTCTTTAAAGTTACTGAATTATTAATACTATTACAAAGAAATCAATAAATATATTTTTAGTCCTATAGTTCTATCATCTCTTGCTATCAACACATTTTTAAACTCATATTTTTGGGCTAGAAAGGTAGAATGGAAAAACTGGAGGTTTTGAATGTCTATTGGAAGGATCCATTTAATTTCTATTCTTTTCCATCTTCCAGAGGAAGACTGAAAGGATGAAGAAATGATTCACTGAACAAACTAAAGAGGACAGATACATGAGCATCACTTTTATTTACATCAGAAAAAGTAACGACTGCCGGCAAAAAGGGGGAACCACTGGCATTTTTCTAAGAGTAAATGGAGTCTGGACCCTGGGTTCCCAACAAACCATATGCTCTAAGCATGGAGAAGTCCGTGGATGGAAAACACACATAACAGCTTTGTTACCTTCAAATCCTCTAAAGCAGAAGGAAACTGCCTCTGTCCATATTTAGAGTGCTGACATATTTCATAACAGTTGTAAGGAAAATCCAAAAGGACTCCTGCATCAAGACTGTTCTAGTTCATATCTGAAGTGAGTGAATGGAAGTGTACAACATAATTCAGGTATCTGGAAACTTCTCATTTTCTCTTCCAAGTTCTCTCCCTTCTTTTTCCCTCAGTCCTTCACATTCCTGATAGAATTCCTAACCTTTCCACCTTAACTCTTGAGTCTCCAAACAATTGAAAATGGTTCAGGTAGGAAGTAGGGTAACCTGGTGATTGAACACAGCAGTGCTAGAATCACATGCACTTCCTAAGTTCCATCCTGGTCTTGCCGCTGTATGGCCGAATCACCAAGTGTTACTCAAGTTCCCTATGTACCTGAAGGGTTGCTGTGAGAATGAAATGAGGAAACATATGAAGGGTTAGCATAGGCCTCAGTATATAGCACATCTCAATAAATGTTACATAATGTCATTACCACCTCATCATAAAGCATTGAGATTGGAGAGGTCATGGCATAAAGGCCACAAAATAAGTAATCTCATTAATTATAGGGTGACACCATTCCAGCATTACTGGCAGACATATACCATAAAAGGACAATTTTCATTGCTTCTCTGAATGAATGTGGGTCCAAAATAACAGATAACTATTTACAGCCATGATTGGGAAAGGAGAGGAATTTACTTTTTGAGGTTGATTTATATGATGGCTGTAAGAGGCTGCCTGCAGAATTCCTGAAGAGACACCCAAGTCCCAAGTGTAGCAGTTGAAATCCTTTGATTGCTGCATTCCAAAACCATCATCAAAGTGTTTATTTGATCTAAAGACCTCACTGGCTCATCCTCTCCAGAGGTTTTATAGCAAATAGTTTATCTTTAGGTTCAAAAATTCATATCACCAGTGGAACTTTTTCCCATCAGAGTGAAATATCTGAATTTGAACGAGGAAACATATCCAAGCATTCCATGATTGGACTTTTTAAGATTGAAATAAAAATTCTCCTTTAAGTGCTGCATATACAAGCATTGATTCTTTGTTGTTTCTTCAGATTATTAAACAAAGTTTTCCTCTTAGCTATTTGTCCTTACAACAATATTTTATTAGTACCATATAATTTTAATTTTTTTAGAAATAAAATTCTGTCATTTTTTTTTTTATGGCCAAAATTACACACAGTTGAAGGCAATGTTTCAAATACTAAAATATCAAATTCTTGAATACTGAATGAAGGAAATTGTGGAAAACTGAATAATTAACAAAAGATTACTTAGAACTTCTGAAACTCAAAATCTTCATATATATACATGGAAGAAAATAATTGACAAAAAACTTTATTGACAAGACACCCAGTGAAGCTGGATGTGGTCATATGTGCCTGTATTCTCATCTATTCAGGAGGTTGAGGCAGGAGAATTGCAATTATGAACAACATATGCCAAACTTTCCAACCTAGTGAGATTCTGTCTTAAAATACAATAAGAAGGCCTGGGGATGTAGCTCTGTGGTAGAGCACTTGTCTAGCATGTGTGCCGTCCCAGATTCAATCCTCAACACACACACACACACATACACACACAAAGAAGGCGGGGGGAAACCAAACAAAATAACTAGAATAAGAAAGAGTCTTCCCCAAAATGAAAACATATTAGTATTAACTGGAAGAAATTACATATAAATGAACTGCATTTCACGTCTTCTAAGGGAGGCTGTTGATTAGAAATGTTAATAAAGGACTACTGACAATGGTGAGTAACAGTCCAAAAATTATTCAGGCAGTATAATAAATATATACATTATAATAACACATAAATATAAAAGATGCATATAGAGGTATTGTCACTGGGAGGACTTCATTTTGGATGTTTGCACTTCTTCAAGCAAGGCTGGGTTTCTGCTGTTGGCAACAGCAGAAGATAAAAAGATGGAAGACCTGGAACTCATTACTTTTTATAATCATCCCCTCTTCATTTTCAGTCCTGTTTTCCCTGGTATGTGGCATCCGTATTTTGTGCCCTGGAAAGCTGCGGCACTCCACCCTACTTTGCTTCAAGCCTGCCTTCTCAAAGCAGGGCTCCCTCTATCAACATATACCACCATGGAACTTTCTGCATATTTGCTATAATAATCCTTTTATAAACAAGTAGATAATTCCTTAGAAATTCTTACATTATACAAAAGAAGCTATATGAAATCATTCTATCTAAAAGAAAGAAACAAACCAAAGTTAGTTACCTTCTTCAGCATTTAAATTATATCTAAAGGGAGAATACATTTAAGTAGAAGGATGGTTTATTACTTAATTTTTAGTACATTATTTTAGTCCATATATGAAAATATGTAATTAAAACTGTATTAAATTATTTGATCACAATAAAATATAATTCTATGCAAAGAATTAGATCAAGCATTAAATATTCTTCCAAAATCCTCAATTTCACAAAATAATTATACAGTTAAGACAAAAGTACATTCCATCTTGAACTATGTGGATAATTGGCTCAATTCTCCAATTTATTTTGCAAATATAGTCGCCATCAGAATGATAAAATTATATCTATTATAAAGATACCTCAAAAGGCTGAGCCATCCGGGTCAAAAAATTGAAAACAAAGCCAAATGTTTACCCAAAATCAAACCCAGAACTTCTTTTGAAATTCACTGAAAGAGCAATCATTTTCAATGTCTTTTCACTCTCTGGTATGAGATGGAACTCAAACTGGAAATACTGAAACACTTTAAGAAAGGCAGTAAAACAAAAACAAGCCTTCTTGTAAGACTTCCAGATGAAAGAGTTTTGAATAAGCAGTTAATCATGTGGATCCTGGTTCAAGCCAAGCTGAACCTCAAAGGTTTACCTGGACTCATTATTTAAAATTCACAATGAAATGGAATGCATAGCATCTATTGGGAGTATTGACAGTTAAATGAATTCTGTAGGAAACTGCATGTTTACATTAAACCCATAGTCATGATCCGTCTGGCAACGGGGAAAGATCGAATCCTGCACTTTTGCCTGGCTGTTTGGAGGTAGTTTTTTTGTTTGTAACTTCAGCACCCTCACAAATTGAGTGCTTTTACCCTTGCACAACATTTGAAGCCTACATCAACATGAAAATTCATTTTCCTAGCTGATTTTAAGTTTCTTTCAATCTGTGTAATGGAAGACTGTTTTAGTAAAAATACTTTTGGCACAATAGTTGTTTAGTACAAAGGAAAAGGCACATAAATAAAATTAAATGTTATCAGTCATAAACCGTGCACAAAGCATAAATTTTATGAATCACAGTTTAAATTTGATTGCTGTAGTGGGTCAATTAAGAACCCAATCTTCAAAGAAGTTTTTGCACTTGGAATATTTTAGAAATGGTTATATGTTTGATTGCCTCCCACACTTGCAAAATGACCTGGCAAATCCCATATTTTCTGCTATCCCACGAAGATGAAACCAATAAGCCAAAGGGGAAGAATCAAGATTTTTTTCTGCAAGATTTATTTTACAGAACACCAGCATCAACTTTCATGACATTTTGTCTTAAGAATCCCTGGAGATTATAAACTAAATAAATTGGCACTACCAAGAGGTTGCCCTAACATGATTTGGCATAATTCCAGACCTGATTTTATTTCTTTTTCTTTTGGAAGGTGACAGTGCCTCTTCCCCAAGACAGGATATTCAAGCATACTATATACATACCCTGAAATATCATGCTTACAACTGTCACATGAAAGAATTTACAGAGTTACATTTCTACACTGTTTGGCTTCCTCCATATCCTGACAATAACCAGACTATATGTTTCACTTGTTCTGAAGCCATATATAAATAAAAGAATGATATAAAGAATAAAACAAATTGCTTTCCAAAAACGGGGCCTGTAAATCACACAGTGTAGGAGATTTTGCTTCCAAAACATCTAAACTCTTTCTGGGTGCCAGAACTATCTACCACACAAGAGTCACTGAATTACCCTTGATAAGGACTGGTTAATCTTACAGAAGGTTCAGGTTGTAGCTCAGTGGTAGAGCATGTGCCTCTCCCCTGGGTTCTATCCTCAGCACCAGAAAGGGGAGGGGAGTCTTACAAGAGGTAATTACAGAAAAAAGGAAAGGCTCAAGCAATATTATCTCAAAGAGCTTATCATAGATGCCATTATATAACACCACAAGCCATAGGAACAAGCCATAGAAAAAGTACTCTTTTGAGAACTTAAACAGTGAGAAGATGAAATCAGTATTGATATACTATTGAACAGAGGCATACTTAGTCATCATTAGTAACACTATATAATAGAATTTGAAGGTTACTAGCATGGTTTAGGTTTTTGTATTTTTAAAATTAAACTATTTCATGATAGTATAACATATGCAGAAAGTGCGAAGCTCAGTGAATTTTTGTAATGTAAACACAAGTAAGTTACCACATTTAAATTAGTAAATATATCATTATCTATACCTTGACAGACACTTCTCCTCCAAGTCACTATCCTATCTTCATCTCACAGGAAATTTAAAAAATCACACATCATGTGATCAAATATTATAAATTGCTTCTTTAGGAAACTTTTACAAATGGAATCATACCAGATATGCTCTTTATGTCCACCTTCTTTTGCTTGACACTACATTTGTGAGATCTGTCTGGATTTCTGCAGATCAAAGATCACCATTATTTTTCCTTGTTATGTAATATTTAGTGGTATGAATATTTTACAACATATCCATTCTACCTCTATACGCATATGGCAGTGGCTGGTTTTGTGCTATTACAAATAATACCACCCTAAATATAATTGTGCTCATCTTTTGGTGTGCATTTTTATGCATATCTGTTAGGTATAGTAGGATTTCTTGATCAGAAGGGACATACATCTCCAACTTTAATAGAAAAGCTAGGATTTTTCAAAATGAAGTAATCAAATGACATTTCCACCAGCAGTATATGAGACCTCTAATTGCTCAGTATCTTCATTAACACTTGAAATGATCTTTTATCATTTTAGCCATTTTAATGAGTGTATAGTGGTATGCCATTGTGTTTTTTTCTGGTGATTAATAAGGGGGAGTTATTTCTTCATATGTATATTGTCCATGTCCTCCTTTGGAAAATAACTTTAAGTGGTTTCATGGTTTTGATTAATTTTAATTAGCTCCTTTTACTTCACTTTAAGGGAGAAATTTTATATTTATGGAAGACCAATTCAGAGGAGTCCTATGCTAAGTCACATATTGTTCACTCAGGCCTCAGCGGTCTATCAGAAGATCTCACCTACCCTTCTTTTTTTAATCAATGAGAATACTGAATCTCACAGAGGATAAGTAACTGATCCAAGATAACATAGTTTATAATTACCATAGCTAGGATTTAAACACAAGGATTTTTTTAAGTTGATGATCTTTCTGCTTAGAGTATTAAATCTCAGCAAAGAGCCACTAATAAATATTGAAGAATATTTTTTAAAACGATGGGCCGGGGATGTAGCTCAGTGGTTCTGGCACCTGCCTCGCAAGCGGAAGGACCCAAGTTCGATCCCTGGTACCAAAAAAAAAGCAAAACAACAACAAAAAGATGTAAATTGTATATTTGCATTTATTCTCACATGTCCTTGGAACATTTATTATCCTACTGAGGTCTTTCTTCAGAGAGACTGCACCGAAGACTAAGGTCTCAGCCAAGCAACTCTTCCATGATCACACATAGAATAACAAACTATCACAAACAAAACACCCTTAGCCATATATACTTTCACTATTACTCTTCTTTCCCCTGGGAACTTGGGTGAGCGTTCTCTGCATTTGACATTTCTGCAAGGCACTAAGACAAAATAAGGAACTTAAAAATTCAATTATACATTTTACCTTTGCCATTCTCCCGATGAAAATACATTTTCCTAAAGCATTCTGAATAGAGTTAACTTGTTTATTCTGGTTTCCTGGGCCTTCGAGTAAATTTCAAACACAGAAGATGTTTTTTCTATGTAGCACATCTCATTATTTAAACTGAGAAAGAAGACAAAAAGGAAATCTTTTTTTTTTTTTGTCGTATTGTATGAATGGAAACAATTGACAAGCCAAACATATGATGGTCTGTCAAGAGATTACCTAGTTATACAAGTTTTACTATGCATATTATTGTAATTATCATGCTATCTGTCTCCTTTGAACATGGCTCAAACTAGTCTCACAGTGCACTGTCAAGACAGATCAAAACAGTTCCATTTGTTGAACCATCAGAGTATTTTGGATTTTGCAAGATACAAAGACATTGTCTGTACTCAAAAGACTAATTAGAAAAAAAGTGGAGGACAGGATTTTGTTACTTAATGGCTTTTCTGGCTTTAAAAATATAGCTTTTACAAATTTAGTAAACATTCTATGATCTTTATACTATGTATTTGGAACATTTTACTATTTGTTTTAATATAAATTTTAATTCAAGGCTCACCACAATGCAGAATTAATTGCCCTGAATGTGGAAACAAGGAATAACTTCCCAATCTTGTGAGATTTTACCTCTTACTTCTCTCCTTACCCATAAATGAAGAGGATGGACATGGCGTCTCTAATGTCCCTTCCAATGAAAAACCCACCATTCTATAGCCCTGTGACTTCCATTTGCACAGCAGCCAACTAGTGTAAGTACCCAGGGTGGGAAGTCCTAAAGTGGAAGAGCAAGTGTGATGGAGGATGGTGGCTGGCTTGGTTTGCTTCTTAGGCATATGTACCTGGATATACATCCTGGCTATGCATCTTTCTAGCTGGGTGATTATGAATGATTAATTCAGCCATTAAAAGCTCTTAGCCAATGGAAGCATGATCTTTGGGGTGTTGGAGGTGATTCTGGGAAAAAAAAAATTAAAAAGGTATACATGGAAGGGAACAGAGAAAGCCTTCATTCTTATAAACCTTCTCAAATTCTCCAAGCACCATCTCTCGGCAAACCAGGACATAAGGGAAATGAAATAATATTAAATACTAGCTATGAAGTACCATCTGCTAAGTGCTTTTACATACTGAAGAATTTCTTCCTTCTCTCTCTCTCTCTCTCTCTCACACACACACACACACACACACACGTACACAAGTATGCAGCATGCTACCCAGTATCCTAATTTCCTTTCTAAATTTTAACCAAGATATATATGCACCACACTAGATGCTTATTTTTTTCAAGCTATGTGTATGATCTCCACAATAATTATTTTCTCTTGTGACATCTCCTGTCTGATCTCAGGTAAACGATATTAATCATTTCTTCATCTGCAAAATGGGAATAATAATTATACTTTCTCCAGAGGATTATTTCAAGAGTTAAATGATCAGGGTTTTTTTTTCTTAAGCACTTAGAATAGTGCCTAGCACACAAAAAGATCAACGTTAATGTGTTTTAGCCAAAATAAATTTCTTTTGTTGTAGCATGACTTTAAATATTTTGATTTCTTATTCAGAATATTATGGAGAAGGGACTGTACCCTAGATACTTGTGTCTCCTATGGAAAAGCAGGAAAAGAAGCCAGAAGAAAAGAAAGAAGGAAAATGAGCTTTTATTGAGTAGTTTCAATGAGCCAAGCACTGTACTAGATGATTATGAAAATAAATTTTCCCATTTAATCTTCCAAAGCACTACATGAATCAAGTATGAACTTCCCTGGATCAAAGAAGATAAACTTCTTGCCCACCAAGCATAGTAGAGTCTCAAAAACTATTTTAAAGATTTTTGCCTTTCACATGCTTTTGTTCTTTACTAAATCTGGTTTTTCAGAATTTCCAAGGCCAAACTATGCTGAAACTGATAGCACTAATAGCTGTGGCACACTCAAATTAGTGTATAGCATCCATAAATCCACCTATCTACCTGCCTACCTACTTATCTATCTACTTTCTGTCTAAGAACATCTTATCACAGTTTTCTCACTTTGTATTATTCTTAGTGTGACTAGGTAACCTTAAGGATCTAGATTCCCATTTCTGAACCTACACATCCAAAGAGGTATTAATAGTTGTTCTCTAAAAATAATTTCTGAGACCAAAGATATTTGTGAAACACTAGAATAGGCAATGTTAAGTTTGTTGCTTTGCTCTAGCACTTACTAGGACTTCAATATAGCAACACTGCCAAATATATCTTGACAGGTTATTGGCCCTATCACCATGCCAAATGTATTTTACTACAAGATCTGTTTTTTCCCATTAACATCCCCCAAGCTACTAGTGTTCAACAGAGCATGGTATAGAAGATTCTGCTTTTTTAAAAAAGACCAGACACAAGAGGAAAGCACATAAAAGTTGAGAACAAGTTAACACAAATATCAGACTATGAAGAGAAATCTAGAAACCTAAGAACAGTGCTTTAATAGAGATATTTACAATGTAGCTTTCACAAGCCAGTGGCTAGACTCATGCCCTGCTTCTGAAGGAAACTCAATATATATATGTTAAAGAATGAATTAATGAGTGAGTATGAGCCAGCCCTTCTGTTTAAAGAAAATGCATCACTATATTCTTTTTCTCATTTTATGTAGAATCAAAATTACAAAGGAAGGAAGAAATGATGAAATATTGTACCTTTATTAAAATTGAGTTACTCATGCACAAATGTTTAAAAGGTTATCTATTTATTCAATAAATATTTGATGAAGGAATAAATAAAGAGAATCCCAGAGCAAGAAGAAGGAGGACTGTGTAGTTAAAAGATAGTGTGATCCACAGCCAAAGTGGCAGACCCTTAAAACTATAGAACATACATGTGTGTGCACATACACATACACACACTCACCAGCACACACATACACCCGAATCTCAGACAGCCTTTTGAACAGTTTCCATAATCTACCAAGACAAACATTTTAATATTTTCACTATTCATCCCTATGAAACAGAAATTGTTGGAGGCGGGAAATCATATGTCATGAGGAGAGCTTTGAATTCAGTTTTGAATTATCCAAACACAACTATGTAAAATTTATTTTGGACAACAAGATTGGTAGAATGGAATAAGGAATGAGAGAGGGCAATTAATCATTTGCCTTGTGAATTTTTTTTTTCAAATACATCTTTCTTTCTTCATTCCTCCCAAAAATTTTATGCTGTGCTTTCTACTCTATTTTACTCCACTCCCTAATCTGGTTATTTTTCAAGTTGGCCTTCCTTTTCTCACTAAGATGCTTAGATGCGTTAATGTTGTTAGAGGAGAGAGAGAATTGGGAAAGCAGGGAAATGGATCAAAGATTTCTTGTAAAAGAGATTTTCAGAGGAACACTGGAAGTGAAAAACTGGGTGTGTAGCATAAATTTGGTATGTATCATAAAGTCACACCCAGCAATATTCTTAAGTCGTGAAACTTTCTAAACTAGCAACTGTAAAGGTTGTATTCTACCTAATTTCACAGACTCATACATCTGCATGTAGCCCTAGTACTCTTGTTCATATTCCTATGCACTTTTTCCCTTTTGCTTCATGGACACCAAGGATCCACTGTTCCCACTCTGTGTGTTTTGACCCACACTCTTTGCCCTTTCTCAAGCAGAGTGCTGGCATGGGTTGCAACCCCTGAAGGAAGAAACGAGGTTAAGAAGGCACAAGAATGCACTGGTAAACACATGGTCAAAATATAAAAGAATTTCCAAACTGCCTTGAGCTGCTCCATATGTTCCTGTTGTTTAGTGGCAGCCCTCAATAGGAGCCCTATGTCTTTCAGTCTTGTGTCTAAATTTGTTCTGTAAATTCAAATGTTGGCTTGTGCTCCCCTGGTGTTTAAGAAGGTAAGTGATGACCTTGTTGAGAGTATGTTTGTGTAGAAAAGTGTCATGAAAGAGGATGTCCTGGCCCAAAAAATGCAGGGTCCAGGTTGTTAAAAAAAAATACTGGAGTTAAACATAACTAACACATCATGAGAGTAAAGTTCTTGCCAAATATAACTTTCTTTTGAATCTGAGATGTCAGCTTTTACTCTCTGTTTTTAAGGAATATTTTTAGCATTTTCTTTTAAAAAGTTTCCCTGCTGACTTCGGTCATTTTTAGAGTTATAAGACAAAGAAATAGTAGTGTACATTTTTCACTGATCAAAACATTAAATACTTTTAATTGTGTATTTCCTACCTGTGCACATTTATTGGATAATAATAGGTTTAGTTCAGTGTGGCAATTATGTTCTGAAGTGATTAGGAGTGGATAAGTTTTATGTATTCATTTATACTCTAATTTTGAGGCTTGAACAGTGAAATATGGGGTTATTAAGTTCAGTGGGGAATTTTCTTAACCATTTTCTTCTTATCATTTGTGTTACTGGTTTTCATTTTGTACATTAAATAAAATAAGTAAGTTTATACCACCTGTCCAAAGAGCTCTTTGGCAAATAGCATTTTAGGGAAAGTTCCCCAGGGCAAATATCAAAAACAGATTTGCTTCATACAACTACATTACTCTTCAGAAAATAGTCCTGATAATGTTCTAATATTCTCACACTAGTTAATCTATTTTAAAGGCAGAAGCAAAATCAATATTTCAAGTTGACAAATATTGCCAGTTAGAGTAATTAATTAAACATATGTTGATATCACACCGTTTGATAATGTGCTATTTCAGAAGCAGCTGTATCACAGAAGCATTCTGTATATGCAGATTTTATAAACCTAAAATAAAAAGTATTCATGAAAAAAAGTATTCATGGCATTTTGGAAAATAATTGAAGTATTATGTGTATTTTAGGTCTTCAACACAAATTTTCTAACATTCACTGAAGGTCTTATCAGTGGTTTAATATATCTAAAAAGTTCCTAGATTGATAAAGATTTCATGGGGAAGGAGATAAAATATTAACATTTTCTTTAGGGGCAGTGGGAAATAGAACTAAATTATTTGCCAAGTCTCAACCACTCTGTGCATGTGAAGACTGAGTAAAATTCCTCATGATTGAACTCTATGTTAACATTCTAACATTGTAATCATTTTAGTCGTGTGGAAAATGAAGTGCAATGCAAAACTCAGACTATCCCTACATTCGACTCACATCAAAATTCATAGTCTAAATATTCAAAGTGATACTTGGGAACTTCACTTTTTTTTTTTTTTTTTTTTTGGTACTGGGGATCAAATTTGGGTCCTTGTGCTTGAGCAGCAGGCGGCAAAACCATTGAGCTAAATCCCCAGCCCTAATAAGCTTGTTTCTGACTTCAGTGTCCATGTAAACACGGCCTTTATTTTCAGGCATTCTTTATCTGTTAACAAGGGATGCTTTTTAATTAACATTTAATTAATATATTTGAACTCATTTTGTCAATTGTTTCTGTTAATAAATTGAGGCACCATCTGCCTTGCTTGATTATAAATTCAGCTGTAAACTATAATCTGGAAGGCAAAGTCATAATCTGAATGACATCTCATGCTTTTCTTATTTTTTAAAATTTATAATAGACTTACATCAAAATAAATCCGAGTCATCATTTCTGTTGAGTCTCTTATTTAGACAATCCTGTTTCTTTTCTTGCTCTTATTTTATGATGTAAACTTTTTGTAGAACTTGCTTGTTTTTAAATTCTCATGACATTTCATCCAGCAGTAAAATTTAAGGTCTTAGAAGTGGAAATGATCACAAGAGGAGGAAGTTTTATTCCTTCAGTACTGGGCAGGCCAAGTTGCAAGTGAGGAGGAAGTTTTATTCCTTCAGTACTGGGCAGGCCAAGTTGCAAGTGATGTAAATCTCTCCATCCCCACAAGAGAACAAATACTTGAACACTCCTTGCAATTATTTTTCAAAAGCACCTCTCCAGTTGCACATTATAGAAATGAGCTCCATCCGCACGCCTGTGCTTGTTGCTCAAGGATGGTTAAGATACCAGTTACTGCTGGCAGACTCTGGAACCAGAACATACACGCTGTTCTCAATTACAGAGAAGAAAAATCTTTTAGAAGAATATAAAGACAATTACAACAACTGCTTTTCTATACAATAAAGATGATCAAACTGCACTTATGCTAATGAACGGTTTGTTTGGTTTATTTTTTTCTCTGTCAATGTAGGTATACAACTAAAATTCAAATCCTATGGAAGTCATTTCTTGTAACTGTTCATTTTAATTGAATATTATGTTTGTCATGGTATAAACTGGAAAGATGTGTTTGAAGAACAGTCATCATAAAGTCGAAAAACTATGTAAAAAAGATAAAATGACCTCCCCACAAATGACAGGATGAAAAGCTTGGGAGAATATGTCTGTGTTCAATTCAGGATATGTGTTATATTCTACTTTTTATTTTAATTCCATTTTCACTTAAAATTACAGGGTGGAGTTTTTTATTGTAATGTTTCCAATGTGGAGCAACAGAAGGTTCCTAGTAAAATAAAAGGGGGAAAATATGGCAAAAATCTGAGCGATAGCTTTGTCTCACTTTCAAATACTGATATGATGATTAATAAGTAAGCAAAGCATAAAAAGACATAAAAGTTGAACTATTTTCTTGTTTTGCTCATTTCCTCTCTCACCCTGGAACCTTGATCTAGCCTGTTTTTATTGTCTTTTAAAGTAAAGCTCATTTTAAAAACTTTCTTGAATCTTTTTTGATCAGGGCTCATTACACTGGCAACAACCCTGCTACTGATTTCAAAAGAACTTCTGCAAATAGGCACTGTGCAGATTTTGCATTTTGTTTGAAGCTTAAAATGGTTCCTCAATGTACTCAATATTTTCTAAACAAGAAGCAAAAGCTAGAAATTGAGCTTGTCTATCCATAGAAAATGTCAGGATTTTCAATTTTGCTAAAATATGCACTTTTCCCTTTAAAAAAAATTTTTTTAAGAAAATAGAGCATTGGTGGTGAGAGAGGAATAGGAACCTCATGGTAGATAATTAGATAATTGAATGTTATACACTGAAATTTTTAAAATTGCACTGCTTGTGATAACTGGTAGCTTTTGTGTAAGATAAGAGTGGTGTGGGTTACTGGGATGAAGCTGATAGATACAAAGAACAATGATTCAAAAGAAATGTAAAATAATTAGAGAAATAGAGCATGGAATTGAACATAATTTAAATAAAAGAAAAAATTTTCCAAACACATATGTAAGGCCTATTGTTGTTCATTCTACTTCATTTTATTATCTTTGAAAATGTTATTTTCCATTTCTTTCATGTAAAATGTCAGGGTTGTGAATAAAACTTAAATAAAAATATTTAAAGTAATAAAGAAGATAGTGAGAAACATGCTAAGGAAATGAATTACTGTTTCCTCCCACTATAAAAATAACTCAGAATAATTAACGTAAACAAAAAAATCAAGATGCATTCGTTCAGAAGCAGCACCAAGCCCCTGGCTCCATCACTCTCCCACCTGCTTCCTTTGCAGTCTGACATCCAGCCAGGTGAATGATTCTCAAGATAACTGAGGCCAGACACCAGCACCCCAGTGGGCACAGGTTTCCTACTTACACAGTAACTGCTATCTTTTTCCATTTCTAAGGAAAGATGGATTGTGTAAGGATAATATGTTTTCAATTTTAGATTTCCCTCATATTACTTTTTCTTAAATTTGTGGAACATAAAACTCTCTGTTTGCTAGGAACTGATGCCAAAGGACAAAACAGATACCCAGCTCAAAATCATAACTCAAAAACAGCCTAAGAATATGCATTTCTATTGATTCATAAGTTTAATGCTATAACTGTATTCTTCATATAGAGTCAGATTTCTTCTGCAGAAAAAATACTGCAATCTCACTTTGCATGATGTAATATTTTCTGTAAAGAGGAACAGGATTTGGGGGTAATTTTTCACCCCAATGAGGAGAACTATCATGAAGATTAATTAAATTAATAAAATTTAAGGACATGTTATTTAAAAGAAAACTTACCTCCCTGTCCAATTGATAACAATGATAAAAGAGGATAGTATGACTCAAAGGAATAATTAGGCACATAAAACAAAGACTCAACATCTGTGACTAGTTAATTTGTACTTTCCTTGGTCAAAAATAAAAGTGAAAAGAGGTTTGATAGAAACTTTTCTGAGTATTTCAACTAAAAAAAAAGCAAAGTTTAGACTTGGTTTTTTTGAACGCTATTATTCCTGCTATAACGATAACTTAAATTTCCAACATTTTAAGTCATTTCTCTGATTTAGTGAACCATGGTCCTAACTAAAATGAATATAAATGTCAAAAATAAATATTTTTCCCTGGGGAGAAGTCCAGAGTAAGCATTTAATATGAAAACACATTGGTAGTATAGAAGATTAAAGAAAGATTGGACGGATTGCTGCTTTACAAAGCTTCTGCCTGGAAGATCATAGAAAGCTTCACATAGCAAATGTGCAGTGTATGTTGAGGGCAAGGAAGAGCAAGCCTAGCAACCACGTGAGTGAAGAAACAAGGTGAAAAGCTAAAGTGGGCGTGGCCAGCCCAAACCACACTCCTCAAGCTACAATTTCCTCTTTCCATTTTCTTATCGGTAATCACTGTCTTCATCTTTATGATCAGTTCAAAATGGACAGTTTGCAAAGAGTTCAGACTTTTAATAAGCAAGTCAAACACTTTTTTCAAAGTCTTCCTGTTTCTATTTTTGCCCTGCCTGTCGGAAAATTTACTCTTGCTCTGTAAATAAGAAAAATGTAGGACATGAGGAGTGACAGTGTGACCTGCCTGGAGATCCCTCTGCCAAAGCTACACAAAGAAAGACTGAAATGGCTTTTCTAAGAATTCAACCTTTACATGCATGACTTTAAGCTACAACTGAACTGGATTCTGAAGTTCTGAAGACAAATTCTATGCCATCCACACAAATGGGAGAAGTAAATCAGGATCTCTTTTCTCTCCTAAAATGATATGTTCTGCAAAAAAATCTCTCAGGCTCAGCCCCAGATAAAGGGACAACACAAACACACCAATGTGCTGCCGCTCTCACATGTGTTCATGCGAGGAGCAACAGATGTCCTGACTCGCGGTTTTGAAGCAAACTTGGCAGGAAGTAGAATTGGACCATGGGGAGGATGTAAGTTAGGGAGGGGAGGGTGCGGGGTGCTCTTCTGACCACTGCAGACAGACAGTGCAGCCAGCTTACAACCAGAGAGAAAACAAAACCAAAACCAAAACCAGTAACAACAAAAATCACTCTATCTCCTCTAACCCATAGTTTCAAGATCTAGAAGAATCAAAAATTAAGCTTTTCTGTCTTGGTATTTTAGGTGTGATTTTTCATTGGGAAGATATAAATTTCAAATTCATCACTTTGTTTAACAGACAGCTAAGTATGAAACAGAAGGCTTTTCCTCATCAGACAGCATAATATTTTCCCCCTTTTTCTCACTCATGCTTATGTACAGTTGGAACTGTCTTAAAGAATAAGTATTCTGATGTGAGATATACATTGTGGTTTGTAAAATGTTGAAGCTTTTTACTCAATTACTTTTATGTCAGCTTTTAAATATGATTAAAAGCTCATTCCTGAAATTATTTAAAATTTTATTCTGTTTGCTCTCCTTCTTGACTTATCATTTAAGTCTTTTAGAATATGATAATCTACATATCTGATATGTAAAATACTCACATGTTTAGCTCTTAAAAATGTTTTCCTCAGACAGATGGAGCCATGACTAAGCGGACACCCTGTCCACATTTAGCCAAGAAACTCAAGCACATGGGAATCCTTTGAAATGAGAGGACTGTCTTCAATTTTTAAGAAACCTAATAAAAAGTGTCATTTAAGAAATGTGAAAATATCAGCATTTGAGTAAGACAGCTTAATAAGTCCTCTCTGAAGTTGTCATTTAACCTGAGAAAAAGTTCCCTATTTTATAAATTGTTCTAAATGTAGATATGTTTATAAGCCAAATTAATTTTAAAATTATTATGTTTGTAGATGTATGAGTATGATAACCAAATGTGTAATGACAATAAAATTTTTTTAATTAATTATTTCAAGCATATACTTCAAGCTATTTCAACAATAAAAGTGCTTAAAATATATTTACTTCTCTGATTCCATTCAGAAGACATAATAGAGACTAAAAATGAATTTATATGCATTTTTTAAAAGCCTGACATATAAATTTTAATGTTTTACTAATGTAGTAAATAAATATAATTTCCTTTTTCAAACCATTCATATCTTTAATATTCTATTTTACTCTGTGTTTGCATAAAGTTTTTTTGAGCAACATATGGTTCATACAAACAAATAGAATTTCGTGATTGTTTCACTAAATACAAATTTAATAAATTTAACAGCTTTCATCATTTAAATGACCTTCCAAAAGCCAGTTCAAATTTTCAATAGTAAAATAGCATCAAGAATATATTCCATATTTCCAATATTTTTCTTTTAAATTGTTTATTGGCATTTAGATTATAAATATACATTCCAATAGGAATTTAAACTGATAACACTATAAAAACTACATCATTTAGGAGATTGAAGCTCTGTTTTGGATTAGAAAATTCTTTTTTAGAATCACAGTTTCTATTTGCAGCAAGGATGACTCAGCCTCTGATGACAGATTGTGCATTGAATGTACAATGATTCAGCCTAGGCCTGTTGGGATTTATACTAGAAAGGATAGGTTTTCTTATAAAAATATTGGGGTTTCTCCCTTGTTCATTACTACAGTCTATTCAAGAAATAAGCATCATTGTTACCCATAAGATCAAAGTTTTTCTAAGTCACAGGAAATCAAGTAAATTTTAACCTTAGGATACTAGGATTATACTTCATCCAAAGAAAATGGTAAATTCATCCCAGGCAAGTAGAAGAAAATAATAATAATTTTACTTTCGATTGTGTATTCCCACAGGTGAAGTTGTTGATTTTTTTCCACAGTTTTTTATTTTGAAAAACACAAAACCTACAGACCTGTTGAAAGAATAATACAATGAACACTATCGTGCCTTTTTCAAATATATTGCTTCATTTTCTTTTTCTTTCTTCCTCTCTGTACATACTTTTTTATGCTGATTCATTTGAAAGTTAGCTGAAGTCAACATAATACTTTAACTCTGAACACTTAAGCATATATAACCTAAGAACAAGAACATCCAGGTACAAAACCACAATATCACCACATACTCAAGAAATTCATTATCTAATATACATTTCTTCCTTGATGTTTTGTTGTATGTTAAAATCCATGATCCAATCAAGAATTCCATATTATATTTAGTTGGCTATTTACAGTCCTTTAACCTGTAATGAATTTTTAGTTTAATAAAATGAGAATGTATACTTTCAAAATTACTCAATCTGGAAAGTATCATCAGTTAATACTAATGGCAAATAATCAAGAATCAACATTTAAAATTTAGCTTTGCACTTAATAAAAAGAAATCTATAATAGCTTTACTAGAAAAATTCCTTGTAAATTCAACTCACCTCAACTGTTTTGAGGTAAAAATAAGAGAAGCAAATTTGAAAGTAGCCAGTGCCTTTAATCATACAGCCCCAATAGTTCATGTTCAGCACTTTGAACTGACCTGGAAAATGAACTGGTGGTATTCACCCTACTTGCACAGCACAAGGTTAACGGGCTGGTGATGCAGCCGACAAGCCAACAAAATAAATGTTTATTTTGATTGCTACCTCACTACTCACACACTCTGCTCTTCGGTCTCCCTGAACCCTAAGTGTCACTTTACATAAGAATCTGAACATATTCCAACAGCATTTTTATAAATGTACTAATGAGTGTTATCATACTACATGTATGTTCCTTCTCAGAATACTTCTCTTCCTCTCAGTTGTCATATTTTAAGTAAAGCACATCCTTATTAAAAATAAGCTCACTGTTGTCATTCCTCCTGGGAGAAAAATCTTCACTTAATTAGAAATACACTGTTTAAAAAAGATATTCAAATTACCAATACTATTAAGATATTCTATAAATTGTATTTTTATCTCTTACACAGATGTAGGCATTAAAGTATACATCTTTGTACAATAAATTCAACACATTTACTAGTACTCATGAAAAACTGTATCATCTTTCATACTCTTTTTATAACTAAATATCCTTAAAACAAGTAAATTAATCAATGTACTGAAGTTGTTTTCCAAATGTTGTGTCAAACACATGCAATATTTTGGTTCACCTGAAATATAATTCTTTATAAAAACAAAAGGGACAATAGTGGTGTGAGAGAAGTAATAGAAATGTTACTGTTTTTCTCATCCTAATTTTTCTGTAAAACTCAAAAGTGAATCAGACTACATTTAAAATTTAAGAGTAACTAAGAAAGGCCAACAATATATCCGGTTTGGGGGGTTTCTAGTGCCACCTAGTGTCTTTATAATGCAATTATTTTTTAATGTGATAGCTCTCCTGCAATTTGGAACAGATTCCTTGAGAAAGGAAAAGGTAAATTACAATAGTTTTCAATCAATTAATTTCTAAGTCTCTCTCTTTTTTTATAAGGCCAGTCCACTATAACTATATAAGCTGGTCTATATATGAAAATACAAAAACATCCACATACTAAAGAGTAAAATTTATGAAGATAGTCATTTGTGTATATATGATATGCATTCACATTCATATTTAATTTAATTATTATATTGGATCAGTATAAATTTTTGGAAGTATAATCCATAGAAAGACAAGAAAATTTAATATCTGTTAAGTTCACTTCACTGGTATTTACTTAAAATATTACAACTGATTTTTTTCACATTCTAGCTTCATATAAAGCAATCTATCCAGTTTAGGCAAAACATTTTATGTGCTCAAGGCTTTTTCCACTTGATAATAGAAATCTGCTTTTAGAAAATGAATGTTTGTTGTATCATTCTTTAAACTTCTTCTGTTTTGACCCACATCTATAATGTCCAGCAATTCACTGAAATAAGAAACAAGACAGATTTAACTAGTTTCAACAGAGCAAAGAAACCGTGTTAGTGAAAAGTTCCTGGAGATATGCCCCAACATAGCTGTGATCTAATGACCTAATTCAACACATATCTGAATATCACTTATTTTTCACCCTTTCTATGTTGCGAGCATAATGCAGTCATGTAGATTACAGGTTCAAAGAGTGGTACAGATTAGTATTTTATGAGTCTGCAGTATGATTGTCAAATACAACTCTTTTCTTTTATGAATAGATATCTGAAGTTGGCATAGATAAGTCTTACTGTAATAGCCTGATAAAGATCATTTTGGTGTTTAGTGTTTTACTTTAAAGTCAAACTGACATTTTAGCCATTAATTTTATCTGTTATGAGCCAAGCTGGAGTGGTGTGTGCAAGTGATAATCACTCCTTCTTTGAAAATAAAATGCACAATTTGGCTTTGGTAGGTTTTCAAGAGTGGGAGACTTATCTGCTTGTAAATGTCTCTTTCACATACATGGTTATGCCATTAATTTTTTACTTTTCTTAGTGTAAAGAGATCTGTTTAATGGAAAAATAGCAAGAGGAGAATTTAAAAACATACATATATTATATATTCCATGTATATTTATATATATATACATATGAATAATATTAACTCTAGACATGCAGACATTCTAACTCAACTTTTCTCTGTAAATTATGCCACATAAGTATTTATCCTCAAAAATATAAAATATGATATTTATTTGCTTGATATTAACTAGAAAGCCATAGACTTTGCCATTTAATATTTTTACATGGAAAGCATTCTCTTGAAGGCCTATGCTCTCCCTGAATTATCAATTATATGCAAAATTGAGTCTAAGCCACTGCTTATATAGCTATAAATATCCACACTACCAATTCACTGATTAAAATATGATGATAAGATGAACTAGATGATTTTTTAGTATATTGTGAGAATAGTAGTGAAAAAATGAAAAAAAAAAAACTATTACTGAAGGAAGACCAGTGCTGAGTCTTCAAACATAACAGTGAAACAAAATGCAAACAAATATGACCTGAGAAAGATACTGCAGCTGGGATTTGGGGGTAATAATTAAACTCATAATTATTCCTATAATTATGTTTTCAAAGTTTCATTCAACAGCGAAACAACTCTTTTCAAGCTTCCTTAATCTTTTGCCGACTATCCCAAACACACAGAGGCTCCTACAACTATGTTCCCTGTCTCCGAAACCACAAAGGTATTTTCCTTTCATTATTCTTCTAAGTCAGTATTTGTTTTTAATTTTGAAACCACATAAGGAAGACAAGCTCTGTCATAGTCACTTTGGGCTGCTATAACAAATTATCACAGATTTAAGGACTTAAACATCAGAAATTTATTTTCTCAAAGTTCTGGAGGCTGAACTCCAAGATCAGGATGCCAGCACAGTCAGGTTCTGGTGAGAGCCTTTTTCTAGAGACAGATGGTTGTTTTCTTTTCATATCCCTGCATGGTAGGAAGAGTGGGAGAGCTTTCTCAGGTCTCTTTGAAGGCACTAATTTCACTCAAGAGTGATGTTCCCTCATGATACAATCACTTCCTGAAGGCCAACCCCAAATATCATCACAAGAAGTTGTTCAAGATTTCAACACATGAATTGGGGGGAGGGCAAATATTCAGTCCATTACAAGCATGTAGAAGGAGATTTTTTTCTAGGCCGTATATATCACAAATTGGGGTAAAAGTGACCATGGGAGCCTACATGCTTCTTTATAACTTTGAGTATCTTAGTTGTAGAAAGAGATAGTGCTTAAGAACAATTTGGAACCAGGTAGAAAGATCTACTGCCAAATTTTGTAGTGTTTAGCCATGTATTACAATAGAAATAAAATTCTCCATCTTCCTATGAGCAAAACTAGACAATTTTCTATGTTTCTAGGAGATTTCAATGAGCTCTGGAAAAATAGTAAGAATGGAGCCCGTGTTGTGTCTCTTATTGGGCAGTGTATGTATATCCTAGTGTGCTACATTATAATGGACAAATAAATAAATGCTGAGACAAAAGGTGAAATTAGAAATGCTTTATGGATGAAGAGAAACCAAGAAGCATTAGGGAAATTTAGTAAGTACTTCAGGAGATCAGAGCACTAGCAAGTTACCTCAATGAAAAAAGTGCATTAATGAGCCTAAAAGCATTACTAAATTTTCTAAATTAACTAATTTTGACTACTTTCATACTTGAAAATACTGAAAAGTACATGAAGCACAAAAGTGGCCTCTTCCTTGAGTTGGAGAAACTGGACAAGTGAAAGTTTCACAAAATAAAAGTAACATAGGATTAAATTCCAATTGCTATAGTTTAGAACTAAAATTCACCCCAAAAGCTCTGGTCTGGAAGGCTTGACCTTCAATGAAACAGTGTTCTGAGGTGAAGCCTTGGGGTGATTAGATCATAGGCGCTCTAACTTCATTAATGAATTAATCCACTGGTCAATTCATAGCTATTGGAAGATGGTGTAAACCTTGGGGATGGGGCCTGGCTGTAAGAAGTAGGTCACTGGGGGTATCTGGGGGTAGTCCCTTGAAGGGTGTAATTTATCTACAGCCTCCCTCTCCCTCTCCCTTTTCCTCTCCCTCTCTTTCTCTCCTCTCTCTGCCTTCTTTCCTCCTTCACTCATTCCCTCCATCCCTCTCTGCCTCTCTTCAATTAAATAGACACGTATACTGGGAGAGTTCAGAGGAAGGGGAAATAGTAGTGGGCAAAGCTATACAAATGGAGAGGAGTCAGGACCAAAGCTGATCTGGAAGAGACAGTACGTGGGTCCTTGGAAATAAGGAGGCTGGAACAGGCAGTAGGAACAGCAGGCACAGAAGGTCTAGATACGTGCTTGATTTCATAAGTTGGAATCTTAAAAACAAGCACTTGCTGAGTCTTTTCTTCCCAAGAAACACTGTAGAAAGAATCTTCAGGAAAGAAAGCATTTGAGATGAGAATTCATATTTACTGACCCTCTTCCAAGAGCCATGTCTCATCCTAATCACTTTGATCTTGAGTTCATATTCAAGAAGTCTGTGGTGCAAGAAACACAATGCACACCAATAACTGTAGTACAAAGTAAAAGTTAAGAGTTGCTACATAGAAGTTATAATGTTAGAAAATTCTCAAGCATACAGACAGGACTTTAGCTGGGGCAATCAAGGCTGGAGGAGAAGGCATGGCTGTCAGTTTTTGACATGTGTGTAGGACTGGAGCTGAAAAAAGAGAGATGTTCCTGCAGAAATAGAGTCAGACTCCATTAGCATTAAAAACAATACAGTATAGGCTGGAGATTTAGCTCAGTGGATCCGCTGCCAGCCTTGCAAATGTAAGGTCCCTGGTACTAAACAAACAAACAAACAACCAGTACAGTACACTTAAATGGTACTTTGTGGTAAGAGATGGAGTAAAGGAATGAAAACTGTGACTTGGTGCTGAGATGTAGAATATATATGAGAGCCTTTTTCCAGACAAATCAGGGTAGATATCGATTGGAGAAAATAAATATGAAAGAAAAAGATCCAAAAATGAGATGTCAAAAGTGCAGAATTTTGGTTCAGCTTCCATCTAAGGGGTAAGTAGATTGTAAGTTTGGCAAATATTTTGTCTTCGTTAACTTTTAATCTTTTCATTTATAAAGAGAGGAAATTGGGCAAAATGCTTTTAAACATGCCATTCTTATTTAGTGATCATTCTATTTAAAAATGACTAGATTATGATAGTTCTGGCTAGAAAAAAACCTTATTAGTATTGCAATAGTTCTTTTACTAAATGCTAAAGATTCCTAAATGATCTCTTACTAAATGATAGACTCCTAAGTAGTGAATTCTCTGAGAAATTAATGCATTGTACAATAGTAAACTATGCCTTTTGTCTCTAAGATCTGCTATTATAAACTATTCCCTTTGTAATTAGGTTGAGAAATAAGTATGTGCACAGACATAATCTAATAATTAGTCTTCAAATCATTGAAATGTATTAATAGTCTGATATTATAAATAAAATAAAGGTTTAAAGTTCAAAGTCTTCAAAAATCATCTAGTTCAATTTCAGTTACAAATTCAGAAGTTAAAACCTTCAGAGGCTCAATTACTTGCCCAAGTTTCATAAACATAAATGTAAACATGGAATCTGATTAACAGTTATGTATTTGCTGGACTGGTTTACTTTGCTCTAGTCAAGCGATCTCTCTATCATATACATAGTATGTTAAAAATAAAATCGGTACTTGCATAAAGCCAGAAAAGAAGTTTTGATGTGGTTCTGTCGTTTGAGTAAACCTAAATTTACTCAATTTATCCTGGGGAGATGGCAGAGTATGCTGGTTTTGGAAATGTAGGTGGTTTAATTAGTATCCTGACCTACCTGCCATATACATCCTTAATCAAGTTACTTAAAAGCCATTAAACTCATCTTACTTATTGATTTAAGGTGAAAATAATGTTGGTCTCCCAATGTTATTGTACAATTAAAAGAGAAAGTATAAGTAAGATACCTAGAGCACTGTGTGATGAGTTGAAGTACTCACTAGGGTTTTTTTCTGTCTCTTTTCCTAAGCAAGGCTTATATTTCCTTAGTTCTACTTCACCATTGTAACATCCTAATATAATAAACAACTATTGTTGAATGAATGACTTTTCCTGACATGCTACACTTTACTGTACTACTTTCCACAATAGTATCATTCATATAACTTGCAGAATAAATGAATGGATGGATGAACAAA
>NW_004624769.1:5741716-5847184 GCF_000247695.1 Heterocephalus glaber
GGAGGGGGTGAAGGGAGGGCAGGGGAAGGGGGGAAAAAAAAGAACCAAGATACTCATGTAAAGGTAAAGATCTCAATGATGTGTATAAATGTATTTTATACCTAAACTGTGTCAATAAACTTAGTGGGGGAAAAAAAAATTTTTTTAAAAGAACTTTCATCCGTTCACATAACTATGAAATACAGATCTCATTTGCTTCTTCAGAAGCACCTAATATACTAATTTTAATATTATCTATTCTGTTGCTGAACACTAACTTTCTTGTCCTGAAAATTTTTCATTGTAAGTTTTTACATGAAGGAAATATTATTAATTCCTCTGTGTTCATCAGATTTGGATGACCTATATCATTCTACACATTTAGAAAGAATATCTCAAATCATGGAGATGTTTTGCTACTGAAAGACTCTACTTTAGATGCTGAGCATCCTCTATGCAAGGGAAGGGCCCTTCGGAGAAGCTTCATTCCTGTTTACTCAGGAAGAGCACCTCAATTTTCCCTCAAAAGCATTGTTCTCTTTCTCTCAGTCTAGGTAAATCTGGTAAAGTTGATTCTACCACCTACTGCAAGAGTGAGTGAACAGAGAATCATCACAGAGTTCCTGTGAGTTAGCTTTCTACCATTTGCAACCAAAAGAGCAAGACATTAACCTAAGTTCATTTTGCTTCTGGGACCATTTGGCCGTTTCCATTCTCTCATACCATTATCAGTCTTCCCATTGTCTATGTTGATGCCACACTTCATCTCATTCATTTCAAGATGGGTTATTATCATTACCACTGGGTAAGAAAGCATACATTCTCATTATGATGTTTATATAGTGTTTTACTATTTACAAAACACTTTCACATTCGAAACTCTTGCCATGTATTTTTTGCCTCTTCTACATACCAGGCTTTTTTTTTTTTTTTGGACCAGGGATCGAACTCGGAATCTTGAGCTTGTGCAGCAGGCGCCGGAACCACTGAGCTAAATCCCATACTAGGCTTTTTAAATAACCAGCTAGCAATTATTGGAAACAGTTCAAGAGGCAATGAATAACAGAGAAATGTGGACATCATGGATTAAAAACAGAAAATATTCATTAGACTGAGTACAGATTGAGCCCTCACTAACCACAATATTCTTTAGTTTATTATTCTTATCTACACTTCAAGGATTTGTTCAAAGTAACTTTTATTAATCCCATTCTGCAGAAATGATCTAGATATGTTATATAACTCAGCCAGCATCACAGGATCACACAGTAACCTGACCAAGATTATTGGGTGGTGAAGTCATAACAAAAAAACATCAGTTCCGCCTGAGTCCAGAATCAGATTGTTTAACCAATATGTTAGACTGCTGTCCCAGACAAAAAGAGAAACACCTCTTGCCTGTGAAACTCCTGAAAGAAGTAGCAAGGGCAGTAATTTTGAAATTGGATGAACAGATGCGTTACCACAGCAGATAAATTCAATTAACATTGACTTTAACCCCTTCAGTTTCTCTTCTAACAACCAAGATTTGGGCAACTAAGAACTGAAAATAAGAAAAGCATTGCTCCATGACCTCAATCTTAAAAAAAAAAAATTCAACTGTGGAAAATGTACACTTTGAGAAACATAATCTCTGATCAAATGGTTAAAGGCATTAGAATGAAAAAGGAAATCATTAAACTGAAGTGATGGGAATTGAAAAGGGTTAGAGACAGATGGAAATGGAAATGAACTAGATCTATCTGTGAGGCTGCTGGTGCAGATTTTGAAGTCAAAGGTGAACCATGAATTCACCACAGACTACACAGTCTCACATGTGGAAATAAAATTCCAAGCAAGGGGATACAAAAAAATTGCTTTGATAGATTTTCAGAGATATTAGCCAGTCACCCTGACTATAGAGAAAAAAGATTATAGGAACTGTGTGTCTGGCACACTCTTCAGGATTCCTTCCAGAGATCAGTAGGCCACTCTGGTGGGAGGAAGAACACCAGAAAGGCATCATCTTTCCTCGGGACCTTGCCATTCTTTTGCTGTAAACAGTTTATTCCTTGACCTACAAAAAAAAATACAATTGTTTTTGACTCTTAAAACAGGAGCTCTGAATTTACGAAAGAAAATGGTACAATATATCCTACTTTGAATGTTACAGTCACCAGAAGTTCCATCATAATTGTTCACTGAAAAGAATGTTCATCAATTCAGCCTCTCTTTAGGAGATAGTGTCTGATCCATTAAGTTATCACTCTAAAGCAGGAAATTTCTCAATTTATTCTAGGGCATTCTAAATTTACTCTGTTGATTACCACTGTGTAAACAATGTCTGCTGAGAGCTTGGGTTGGATGATTGAGTATTGGAATTGGTGCTGACTTGGAATTGCAGTGTGCTGAAAAGCTTTGTGGTAGTTGTATCAGTACAAACTCCAGGGATGTCTAACAAGGAAATCAGTGGTTGTGGGAAAAAATGAGGCTCTTTCTCCTTGTAATGTTAATGGGCCACTTACTAAAATATATCTCTTTGAGAGGCAAGTGTAAATGGCATAACATTAAAGTACATTAAAACGTGGTTTGTGCATTCCAACAAAATGATTTTCTCATAAATAAATAATAAAACCCTTCAGCAAAGACATTTGTAGAGGTCAGCATTGAAATATTTTTAAAGAAAAATTCACTCAGTGATAACATATAAAATTCAGCAATGACAAATTCTGTCATAACTACAGTACAGTTATCCAAATTAAAAGAAATGTTTTACTTTTAATTTGCTATATTTCTACTAACAAAAAATGTAGGGACTGATTTGACATGGGATGAAGACATGGAGTATTTATTAAAATTAATGACATCTGGCTATTTCTTTCCTTCAGGCATTGCTCAAAGCTCTTCTAGTCTCCTCTATCTTTCTCTTGCTTCATTTCCAACCATATGTTTGTGGTAGCTATTATAGTTATTCTTAACCCTTTAGCCTTCAGCATTGATAAGGATTTGATTTTCTCTATTCAATTTTACCTTATGTTCATCTTTTCTTGCCCTTTAGGGTAGAGAAAATTGATGTAAATTCTTATTTGAATATTTTGTCTCTACTACAGAAGTTCTTCACTTTGCTTTGCTCCTTTTTTTTTCCTTAAGAAAAATTCTTTTTTTTTTTTACAGACCTCTGTGTCAGATTAAACATCCAATATGCTGAGTTTCTTTCTAGATGTCACCAAGAGAAAATTTAAAGAAAATGTCAAAAACACAAAGAAAGTTTTTTACTTAATATTTTCTTTAGCAGGAGTTTCTTATTGTTTCTTTGATTTAGCTCAAGTCAAATTAAGACTTCACTCTAATATCTCTACTCAAGATATTCAATTTCTTTTTTTCAATGAACAGTTCCCCATTGAATGTATATTGAATGTATTTTAGACAAAACTGATATCAACCACAGATCTTCAATGATACCATAATTGCTCTGGGTAATACATATTCATGGCCAAATTCTTTGGATTATCATCACATGTAAATATCATTCCTCATACTGTATTAACTGTTACTATGTTAATCTGACAAAAACATAACTCATCCAAAAAGCAGCACTGAAGCAGCTGGACATAAGAAAGTTCTGCCTTCATGGAGTCTTCATGAGATAGTTTACCCAATTTGATAGGACATGCTAACTCCACATCTCTTATGACATCTGGCTATTCCTTTCTTTCAGATGTAACACATAATTCTTCCATGCTTTTCTTCTCTTTATTTTGCTATGTCCTCCACCATATTTTCATGGTAGCCTGTTTTAAATCTCTTCAAGTTTTGGCATTGGCGAGGATTTGATTTTCACTGCAGAATTTCACCTTTAAGTTTGTTCCTTCCCATCAAAGTTTCTTCTCCAACTTTTGTCAATCTCACTTGAAACTTTTTGTTTCTGCTACAAAATTTACTTGCTCAGTTTTGCTTTCTGTTATTCTCCTTTGGAAGTTCCTCTTCGTGGAGAATAAATCTAATGTTCCCACAGAGAAGCCTAAAAGGACAGGAATAAAAAACTAGAGGATGACAAAAGTATCGAGTCACAAGTATCATGGATTAAATATTATATTAAAATTATTCTCATTTTCCATAAGGTCTGGGATCTAGACTCACCCTTCCGACTCTGGGATATTTCTATCTTTCCATGTTCCTCTTGTCTCTTTACCAAAAATCATGATTCTTTGGAACTTTCACTTTGTCCTTAAATTCATCTTCTACCCTTCTTCTGACCTCAACCTAGTTTCATCCCACTACAAAATAATAATTCTGTAAATAAATCCATATGGCCTAAAGTAAACTAGAAAGAGCCTCATACCTGCCTTCTATAAAATCTTCAAACATGGTATTTTTACCTTAGCTGTAAAGCCCTCAATATGGGTGTGGGTTAATCATGAAATTACCCCCTTAATATGATGTGAGAATAATTCCTTCCTGAATAGTCTACAGAAATCAATACAATGTTATTTTGATATTGTGTTCAATTCACTAAATGAGCTAGAGTCGGGAAAGAGCAAACAGAACACTATTCCCTTTCCAAACTTTCCCATTCAATCTACTGTATTCTTACCTATTCCATGCCATTTTTCAGTCAGTTTCAGTGGTTTAAAAGTCAAGCCATTTTACAAGATAATTGTTTTCTTTTCAAAAAGCTGTAACCTTCGGGGATTTAGCTCAGTGGTTTCGTCGCCTGCTGTGCAAGCGCAAGGACCCGAGTTCCATCCCCGGTACCAAAAAAAAAAAAAAAAGCTGTAACCTGATTAGTAACACAATAAATGTATTTAATAGAAAAGTAAGAAGATATTGAACTCCTAATATTCAATCATTTAAATATTGAAATATACATATAATATTTACAAATATTTACTATTAAATATCTAGTGAATTTTCTTCTTATTTCACACTATTTATTATACATTTTGGTCCTTATTTACACTTCCAGTTTCTCCCACCAGAGAGACAATGCAATATTGGGAACTAGGGAGGGGGAGAAGGAAAGGAAGGAAGGGAAAAAAAATGCGAAAAAAGATAAAATAGAAACAAAGCTTTTGTAAATAAAGATGGGAGAGGAATTGAAGGGAGAGGAGGGTAATGGGGAAAAAAGAAGAATCAAGGTATATCATATCCAGGTACAAATTCCCTATGATGAATGTGATCATTATGTATATCTAAATTGTTTATCTTTAATTAATACAAAAAATTTTTAAAAAGTAAAACATTTAGTGCAAATATATGGTACATAACACACAAATGTTTAAAATCCTAATATTTTCGACAAAATGAAAAACTATAATGCTCCTAGCATTAATAATGTCTTTCATTCTAATTACCAATTGTGACAATTCTGGTACTGCTAAATCTTTATATATTAAATCATTTAATAAACATAGGGACCTTCCAAAGTCACTATTGAGAGAAGGAACTGGTATCAGTAGAAGGTAAGCAACTATTCCAAAAATAACACAGTGTATGTAATTACTTCAGGCTCTTAAATAATTTAGTAAATAGACCAAGCTAGCCAAAGAATATTTCTAGAATAACTTGTTGTTTTCTAACATTTTTCTATGCATTATGGTTTATATATGGATGCTGGTTAATATAATCAATAAATGGGTCACTCAGCCCCCTCCTACTGTGGAACAAAAAACATTATTATGAAATCTTTAAATTCACCTCACTGGGCATGGTAGCACCTGCCTGTAATACCAGCACTCAGGAGGCTGAGGCAGGAGGATTCCCCCAAGAGTTTGTGGCCAGCCTAGGCTACATAATGAGTTCAATGCCAGCCTGACCTACATAGCAAGACCCTGTCTTAAAAACACAGAATAAATAAATAAATAAATCTCATTTGCACACTTTGATATACACATGTAAATATAAAATTAAAGAAATGGGACAAGCAAAATCATCCTAAATATTATGAAACCTGGAAAAAATTTTAATGGTATAATTAGCTTTCAGTTTTGTATTGGAGGGGCAGCTGCTTGTTTGGGTTTGTTTGGCTTGTAGGTTGAATAGAGAGAGATGTATTTTTAATAAAAATATATTTCTTTCAGTGGTAAAAATACATACTTTGTTCAATTTGCAGATGATTCCCTTTAAATAAGAGATGGAGTCTTGAATGCAAACTCTAACAGGTGAGAATATAGTAAATTCATTTCAATCTCCAAAACAGAGGGGAACTATTGTATTTTTAAAAAGAGACAGACAGTGTAATAATTAAAATGCAAAAAAAAACCCCAGCTATACAAGATATTCAGGAAACAAACAGGGAAATCTAGTTATGTCCTTGGTAAAGAAGATGCTGAGAATCTTTGTAGTTGAGATGTATGGACTAGGTAGGCAGCAGGACCCTGGAAAACTGTCTTCCCAGAGCTGCAGGTCCTTGCAATGCTTCTGTGAGGCAATGCCAGTAGGGGCCCTAGCGGAGCCTCACCAGGTGTATCTTTGCTTCACAGGAGAGAAGACATCAAATCAGCCTCACTATTAGTTTCACCAAGAGCACTCAGATTTTTGAACACAATACCCAAGGATCACCACATGAATTTTTTTCCACTAGAGAACCCTGAAAGCTACAGTGATGCAGATCTCACCAGTGGTAATTAGTAGGGATGAAATAATTGTCTGATTCTAGGTATGGAAATGACAATGTGAAGAGCTCAGAAACAGAACCACAGGTTCACAAAGGCAGACCTTGGGGCACACAGCTTTGGCCTAACAAACGGTTATAGCAGTGATGCCAAGGAGGCAGTCTCCTCTCCCACTGAAACAATAGAGCTACTTCACTCAGTGCACAGAAACAAATTCTTCATTTTACTACATGGATGAGAAAAAGCAAAGATCAAGATTTTAGAAGCTTTTATAAGAAAATACTTTTATGTCGTACCTGTATAGGAAATAATTTCTTGGGGATGTAGCTCAGTGGCAAAGGGTTTGCTTAACATGGATGAGGCTCTGGGTTTAAATCAAACTGAAAACAAAAATAAGACATAAAAAAAGAGAAAGGAAAAGCTTTTTTTCTATGTTAAAAATTCTTGATATTCACTGTCTTCAGAAAATTTTATCCTATCCAACTGCCCACAATTATGCTTTTTTAACTTTCTAGAGACATTCACAATGGTATAAATATCATTCCAAGATAATGCCTATTAAAATTAAATGCTATAGTTTCTGATAAAGCTGAGTGATTTAATGAAATCAAATATCCATACAATTAGCACACACTAATGGATTCTCAGAAAGTATATTTCCTGTAAAATATCAAAAATCAAAGCAGAAGGGCAAGACGGCAAGATGGAGGACGGCTGGAATTGAAACCATCACTTTCTGTCCCTCCCCCCATTGTTTCTGTTGTCTCTTTGAGAATCCCAGGATGAGATCACTCTTCACATACGTTCCTACTTACTGGTTGGCCTTGGGTGGTTTTATCTGTTTTTAAGTAATTAGCTGGAATGCTGTGAAAATATTGAGGAATGTCAAACTTGTCAGTCATAGTAGCCATGTGGGAGGTCTTAAAAGAACCACTATATGGTAAGGGTACCTCTTTTTTAAATTTTTAATCAGAAAGAATTTCTCATCCTCCTTAAAATCAGTCCAACTGCAGTCTGACTCCATGTCTTCTCTGGATTTGTGTGGAGCCGGCATATACGGAAATGGACTTCACCCAGGACATGTTTTGTTGTTTCCAAGGTTTTATAGTAAGGCACACACGTAGGTTAAACGTGGCATTTCTGCCAGATGAGTTTGATGCCACACACACACATACACACACTCCTAGAAGCATATTAGTCATTTTGTACTTCGTGCTTTACAATTTGCTTGTAGTGTTTTCCTAAGCTTCACGAGTAGGAACTGCATAGCTGTTGCCTGCCTAGTAAATGACTTTCAGTGAATTAATTTCATCTATTTGAAGCTGCAAGACCAATTTCAAGGTGATGGTAGACTGAGTTCTTCTGGGGCTTCTCTTCTTGGTTTGTAGATCACCATTTTCTTCCAGTGTCTTCCCATGGTCTTTCCTGTCTGTGTGTCTGTGTCCTAATCTCCTTTCTTGAAAGGTCCGGTCATAAGGGATTGGATCTCACTTCATTTAACTTAATTAACTCATTAAGGATCCCATCTCTAAATACAATAGTATTCTGAGGTGGTAAGGGTTAGGATTTCAACATATAAATTTTTGAGGGACAGAATTCAGTCCACAACTAGGGACATAAAATAGAGAGGACTCAAGGCCACTTTGGAAGAGGTAAAAGACTAAAGTTGCTATGTGTTTTTAACCCAAACACTGAGCCCTTCATTTTCTAAATATACATTTATTCTTTATCTTTTTTATAAGTTCTTACACAAAGAAATAAAAATCTATAAAAAAATAAGTTGAGCTTTAGGAAAGAAAGAGTATACATATGAGAAATCATAATGCTATACCACCACTCAGATATCTACATTTAATTATACAATAATTTTAAAAGAGCACATTCATGGCCTGGGATATAGCTCAGTGGTGTTATGTCTGCCTTGCAAGCTCAAGGTCCTGAATTCGATCCCCAGAATGAAAAAAAAAAAAAAAAAGTAAATTAATGTTGACAGACTCATGCATAATTTTGTCAAGAAGATAAGTTATACAAATTAATCATATAAACAACAAAATTATTAAATTCTACAATTATGATATTCAGTACATTTTCAAAATGTTTCCTTCTCACCATATTTTTAGTAACAACTATGTTTAGAAACTAGTTTTTAATGGATGAAACTATGTTTAATAACTACTGTGGTTAAGAAATTAGTAATGGATACTATTATAATGAAGCTCTCCTTTACAAATATCCTCATATATTTTCAAAGTAAAGGATACTGATGTCTACTGAAGTAAGAAGAAATCTCTTTATAAAATTCTACTAGGTACATTTTTCTGATTGTATATAAAATAATGCTAACCTGAGTAAAATGTTTACATTTAATAAGAAATCCATTATTTTATTCATTCATAAACGACTGAAAAAGTATTTCTTCTTGTTAAAACACAACCTACATATAACATTTTGAAGCAGTAAATTTTGTAACAGTCATATCAACATAGTAAGATGTCTTTAGTGAGTAACAAAATATGAATAATAAATCATTCTCCATTGATTATCCAATAGTGGTCCTAATATTTTTAGCTCTGTTAAATTTTTTTGACCAAAGCTGGACTGGATAATAAAAACATCTTTAAATAAAGTATATAATAAAGTATCAGACATAGGTCTAGCAAAAATACTCTCTGTGAATATGGATTTGTTAACATAAATATTAGCTGCTCACATAATATTTTGGTCCAAAGCACCCAATGAAAAACTCTTTAAATGCTGATGGGAGCCTAAGAGTTTGGATGGCTGCTTTTTGGAGGGGGCCAAAGCAGGATGATGAAAGTAGTATTCAAAAATCTCTAATTTACATTTGATGGTACATTAATAAAAATCTTTAAAACAAAGGAATAGTTTGAACTCAAAACATCTTTCCCCCTTAAATTGTTTTCACTTAATGTTAAGATTTTCCTCTTCTAAGAAGTCAAATAAGGGGCAAGTATAGCTGTTTTTTCTTTGAACATGGGAACAGCTTTTACAGTAGTTATAAGTTTGATTATATCCAGAGACAGACTCTCCCAAGGGAAGATTTATCAAGCAAGTCAGCATCAAGTACAAATATTCACAAACAGCTGTTGAAACAGTTGTTTATGAATAATATGAAATGACATCTGCTCTGCTTCTTAAGATAGGGAGAGGAAGAGAGAGCAGAAGATTTTGTCTCATTTCTTTTCCTACATAGTTTGCATATTTGGCTCTTGAACTCATTTATTACACTAAGCAAGAGAGAACTGAAGAAGAGAGATCACATTGATCACAGTGGAAATGGTAAGTATATTAGAGGAAGAAAATAGTTGACACTCACAAATGGAGGTGAGGGAGAAAGAGCCAAATAGTATTGGTAATAGCATATAATATTATTTCATTAGTGAGATATAGTATGATACATGTAATTAGTATATTGTAGGAATAATATTGGTCACATTGAGATAGGGTTTGGAGAAATTTTCAGTGGAAGAGGAAAGACTGCGGAGGGAAACTGTTTCCCATGCAGGAGGTTGATAGGTGGGAAAGAAAGAAGAGTTTAAAATATGTTTTGTGATACAACTACTTTGGCAACTTCTTGAGAGGCTTAGCTTTTTCTTTATTTAGATTTATCTGGATGGGATGGCCTAGAGAGTCTGTTTTCAGGTTTAAGCTGTTTGACCATCTTATCACTAGAAGTTTTTGCCTCTTCCAAAGTGGCCCTGAGTCCTCTTTGTCTACTTTATGCCCAACTGTTGGCTGAATTCTGTCTCTCAAAAATTGATGTTTTAAAATTCTAACCTCTAGTACACCAGAATGTAACTGTATTTAGAGATGAGGTCTTTAAAGAATTAATTAATTTAAATGAAGTGAGCCTTAATCCATTGTTACCAGTGTCTTTTTAGGAAGTAATTAGGATACAGACATACAGGGAGGAAAGACCATGGGAAGACCTAAGAAGACAGTAACCTCCAAGCCAAGGAGAGAGGCCTGAGAAGAAACCAACCTGCTCTTGCCTTGAACTTGGACTTGCAGCCTTGGGAATTATGACACAATGAATTTCTGTTTAAGCCACCTGGTCTATGGTAATTTTGTATAGTCACCCTAGAAGCTAAACCACTCCCCTAAAGACTATTTTTCCTTGTTCCAATCTTTTCAGTTTCACCTTCTCTCTTTCTCTCTTCAACTGCCCAAAATAACCAAGTTCACTATACCAGTGCTCCTCGCCACAGACTTCCCAGGTATCTGAACTCAAATGAGGACCAGTAACCATGAGAAGGCAGAAAGTGACTAAGACTATGAAGCTGTCAGGCAAGGGACAGTTTGCTATCAGAACAGGGGAGATGTGCTAGGAAACAAGGATGATGATTCTGGAAAATCATCCTTGGGCCAGGGAGGAAGATGGGATACATAGTGCTTGAGAGATGGAGGGATGTTTCAACCTGGAGATGAGAAAAAGAGAAAGAAAAGTTGTTTTTAACTGACCAATTCCTTTGTGTTAGGTCTCTACTAAGTTAAATGTTCTAGATGTTTTATGACATTTAAGCCCCTTAATAATTCTAGGGGAAAGGTATTAGTATTATCCCCAAATGACTGATGAATAATTTAGGTTCAGAGAAGTTAGGTAATTTGCTCAAGGTCTCACAGAAAAGGAATGATTAAACAGTACATCAGTGCCTTCCTCAAGATTCTAGGCCCATTATCATTATAAGTTACATCAAGGTTCTAAGACAGATGAATTAAAATGAAGTTTCTGACTAATAAAGATGGTGATACACAGCCCTGCTTTGGTATACCTACCCATCTTGGATAAAGAACAGAGACAAGAACACAAAATGCAAGGAAAAGAGATGCTAAAAACCAACTGACCATCTAGAAATTGATCAGGATAACTCCCATCAAACCACTCTAGTTCCTATCATTCTTTTGTTATTCACCAAAATATAAGACTTAGGTCAGATTGTGCATACCTGATTGAGCATACTTACTTTATTTTCAACTATTAAATTATTTCATTTATTATAATCCTGGATGCCCCATCCCCATCCAACTTAATATTGAACAGATTTTAGGACTATTTCCACTAAGTAGCCACCAGGTGAACAAATTGGTGGCCTTATCCATAGGACCAACATTCAGCTTGCAGAAATGTGTTTGTTCAGCAAATATATTTGTTCACTGGTACCCAGACATGTCTAGGGTATCTGGTGCTGGTGACCCTTTTCACCAGGCAAGATATGCCTTCGTAAAATACAAAATCATAGTGAGTTAAGCTGGGGAATTTGCTTAAGCATCATTAGGACCACAGAATTTCATTTCATAAGAAACTCTTTGGCAAACAATATTTGTCTTCATGGCTAAAACAGGAAACTTCAATTAAAACAAAGTTCAGATATGAAAATACTGGGAGTAGACCACTACTGCACAATATTCTCCAGTACTGAGTATTTAAGCTCTAACTTTTCAGTAACTTCTGCTGTACTCTGGTTCCTGCAAATCAGTGTTGACTAAATACATTGTCTGTGTATGTGAACAGGATTTTGCAAGGTGTTTATGAATTCAAATACTTTACTAAGGATTAAAAGCCCCTACCCAACATACTTCACTTCTAGGGCACATAAATCAAATGGTGGAACATTTCCTACATCTACCAGATGCAGCTATAAATATTTTTAGTTGGTGCAATAGCAAGAACGGGGAAGGACTTTAAGATATTTACATCCAGGTTTTAAATGCCATCACTAAATATATTTGGCATAAGTTTGGAATATGCTTAAAAATTAGAATTTTATGGGCCGGGGATTTAACTCAGTGGTTCTGCCTCACAATCACAAGCACAAGGACCAGAGTTCAATCCCCGGTACCAAAAGAAAAAAATTAGAATTTTAGTGTCTTTTGTTCTCACTTCCCTCTTGTATAATACAATTTGGAGCCATGATTAATTTATGTAATATAATTTGAAGCCAACATTTAAGTTAAATAATCAAGAACAAAATAGCTGCCTTGCAAGTATTTTGCACATTTCAGGGTTAAGGTAATAATTTTATTTTTCATCATTTTCTAGACCTGTTAATCTTTATGTATTTTGATGCAATGTTATTTAAGTGATTTTCAGTTACCTCACTTTGATTATTTAATTTTTAAAGAGAAAGCTATTTTGAATACTTACTAGAAGTCTTTTAGAGTATTAATTTCTACAAAGCACTACTGAAATTATGTTTTCTTACTCTGGTAATTAAAATTTGATGCTATAAAGAAAAGTCTATTTGTTATATTGATTAGAGCTGTAACTGAATTGCATAACCTTAGTATCTTTATCATTATTGAAAATCTACCTTCTATATACTACCATGGCAATAATAAATATACTGTAATTCCTTTAACTCTTAAATAGCTTACTGTGTTTATCATTCACCGTAATAGATTTTAAAACAGGTTTTAATGGGCCGGGGATTTAGCTCAGTGGTGCCGCCACCTGCCTCACAAGTGCAACATCCTGAGTTCGATCCCCAGTACCGAAAAACAAAAAATGAAAAACAGGTTTATAACCAAAATTCATTTTATGTTTTGATGATATCATGTTCAGCCACTAATCAAAAAACTATAGCAATTTATAGATTAATCATAATAATTAGAAAACACAACTAGGAGAAAAGTAAACACAACTAATATTAATTTTTTACTTCTAATATTACCCACTGAGGTCATTTTTCATAGGATCGTTTTAGTACATCTACTGGAAAAAAAAAGAATCACTTCACCCTTATTCTTTGGAAAACATTTCAATGTTTGGAGGAATTTTCAAACTGATGATTAAAAAGAAATACAAATGAGGAAGAATATTTCCAATATAACAGTGTCCTTGGACAGAAACTGTCTTTGTACCTCAAGCTAAAGTGAAACACATCAAGGAATGGTTATTTTGATCAATAAATACACCCACAAATATTTGTCATCTTTGAAAGAAGAGGTGACTGAGAGGGTCTAAGATTGCAGAAAGATATATTCTAAACAACTGACAACCCACAAGCCAAAGAAATCAGTTAAAATCAGTGTTTTTCATAGTAAAATGTAAAATTTGCCAAAAATGCAATTTATTTGTAGTATACATTAACTGCCTCAGTGCTAAGAATATGCCACAGCAAATCTTGATAATCTCAATTAAGAAACTTTCATTGAAAGTTTTGCTTAATTCTCATTTAAATTTGTAAAAGAGATAAAAATTGATCCTATAATTCAACACTTTCAAAAGTGTTTTTTAAATCCTCAGAACAATTTAGTATTACTTTTGTTATGGATTATTGATCCTTTTATAATTTTTGACAGTGATAACATTTAAAACAAAGTTTTACATGAGTTCAAGAGTAGTTTTTTTCTGAAGGACATTAGGATGATTTTCTAATTGAAATGTCAGCTCAGCAAGGACTTCTGGGATAGTCAGGAGATGATCAGATTGAGCAAAGTAGACTATTTCCAGCAAAGAGAACTGGTGAATGTGAAATGAATCAGCTTTTAAATTCATAATGTCTTAATTTTAAAAATCTCCAACAGCTGACAATCCTATAAATATTGAGGCAAAGGGAGGTTTTGTTTAAAACACATTAAATGTGTGACCACCCATCATCAACCAATTGAAATAAAGACCAGTAAAACACAATCGTTTCTACATTCCTGGTTTAACTAGAGCATAAAGATTGAGAAGCAGGTAGTATTCATCTTAATGTGAACACAGTAAATCAGACAAGAACTAGCAACTCCAATTCTAGTATTAATTCTGATAACCACATGCTGAATGACTCAGGAAAGTTGTTTGACACTTTGGGTCTCATCTACGCAGTGCAGATGACAAGGCCTGCACCATCATCTGCAAGAGGTTATTAAGAACAATAAAAGAAAACAATATAACAGAAACACTTTTCAAAATGTATTTCATGATAGCAATATTATACATGAACAATACTACCTATGTATTCTATTGAAAAGCAATGCTTCCATTCCTAATTTTTCATCTTTATTAGTACATGGTTTTTTTCTCCATTAAGTTTATTGGTACATTTTAGGTATACAATACAGATACATTCATCATTGGGATCTTGTACCTTTACATGATGTATCTTGGTTCTTATTTTTCCCCATTCCCCTGCCTTCCCTTCACCCCATCCACCCTTCCCTATTTACAAAGACTTTGTTTCCATTTTTTCCTTTTCTCATATTTTTTCTTTTCCCTTCTTTCCTTTATTAGGAAACATATGTTTGCAATACATGATGATTATACTACCCATGGGGAGTTGGTTCATGTACATAACACATCTTAATTATTTTTTCACTCCCTTCCTTTCCCCTCCCTCCCACCTCCCTATATCTCTTGGTCCTTTTCCCTTAAAAAAAAAAAAATCTCGCTCCCTGTTTCCTATCATATATTTTATTTTGCTCTTTATTTATATTTTGGGTTTCTCATATAAGAGAAACCATGCAGTTTGTGTGTCTAATTCATTTCACTTAACATTATGGTCCCAAGGTACATCCATTGTCCCACAAATGACTCATGTTTATCCTTCTGTATTGCAGAGTAGTACTCCTACAGGAACATACATACACTTGCTTCTTTCCTTTCATTTGTTTTTTTGAAAACAGAGATGATGTATCTGGCCATGTTAAGGAAACTGTCCTTCCCATGACCACAGTAAGATAAGTCTCCTACAATTGATCTTCCATCAAAACGGAACTTTTTCTCCCTTCTATCAGACATCTAAAGGTTCAATCTTCCAGGGTTCTATATTGGTCATTTTATTCGAAGTTTTGATGCCTTCCAGAGGAGGTGACCAGTTTTCTAGGTCACACAATGAGATTTGCCATCCAAATACAGTCTGAACAATTGTGCGTGTTACTCGCTTCTTATTTGCTGCCATAAAGGGGGGGGGGTTCATTTCAGTCAGTAGTGAATTATGAATTAAAGTATGCTCTGGGACATGAGAGGGACAAAAGGAACTCTTCCTTACTGTATAATATTTTTAAAATATTTTAAAATTTGCCTTGTAATATAGTAGGTGTGAAATTATTTTAATAATGTAAAGTACTATTTGCATATGCATTGCTACCATTCTAGCTTTGCAGCTCTCTAAAGAATAAGAAATCTTTCTACAAAGAAAAAAAGTATAAAAATGCTATTTCATAGGCTCAATAAAAAATAATCTGGTAAGAAATATATGTGCACACTATCACTATTGTTTGTTATACTAATGGCACAATTTTTTCTTATTAAATAATTTCTTCTTCTGTGATTAAAGGTATCACCGAAGGGAATTTTATAAAAACAGTTTTCTACTTTGCTTTATTTGTATCCATGCTTCAATTAATTTTTGGAAAAAATAGATTCATATAATTTGGTCTATGTACCTAAGATTTCATGACTAGAGTATGTAATAGCAGTGATGCTAATTTTCTTCCCCTAAAAAACCACCTTTCCTAACCTCTCTAAATGACACCATCCTAGGCAAGTTCTTCATCAACTGTACAGCTATGACATGAGACAATGTGCAGCATAATGTGTTCTGCCACATCTGCTTGGTCTCTCCCATATTTAACTAAGCTTTCATCTCTGGAATACAAAGATAATTATTTCCAGAAGCCACTGAAAGGAGCTACAGCACTGGAAGACATGAGGTGCTAGAGATTTGCTTGACTTTCAGACAGTGAGAAAAAGTGAAAATATCCAAAAGAAGGATTTGTGAGGTTCTGCAGGAATTATGTATTTTACAGTTTCATTTTTGTCTTAGTGAGAAAACTACCATACGTCAGAGAATTCTTCAAGGACATGAGAAACCTTGCTGTTCAGCAGTCATCCCAATAATTTGGAGAGTTCCACTAGTGTGCCAGAAGGGAAGACAAAAGCTGTTCCAAAACATTGAAATGCCCCAGTGATGACCAGGTTCTATTTTTGTCAAGGAGTTGCACACTCCCTTGTTAACCATTACTTTGTAGAGACCATGAGAATAATAATCAATTTATTTAACATATATACAGCAAACACTGCTGATAACTTTGCTTGCATTATTTTTACCATTTTTTATTATAAAGAATTTCAAAAACCTATGAAAGTTAAACAATATAATGAACTCCTATGTACCTTGTCATTCATTCTCTACAATTACAAATTCATGACCAATATACTTATTTCCCTCATCTATACTATATTGAAGTAAATTCTAGCCTTCATATGATTTTATCCCATAAACAGTTCAGTGTATGATGTCTAGAACATATCTTCAAAAAGCACTATTTCATAAAATATTCAAAATAACCTCATGAAATTTGTACTCTTAATACTCCCTTTCCCAGTTGAAAAAACTAAAGCTAGGGGACTGAAGCATCTTGTTCTAGTACACAAACAGGGATGTTGTTCAACAGGGAGTCCACTCCAGCTATATTAAAATCCCACATGGAAGCTCTTAAGCATTAGTGTTATCATCTCATCACTAATAATTTTATCCTCTAGAATTTTTTGTGATTGTTAATACCTTAATACTGATTGGTTTTACATGACAACAAACACCAGGGAAGAAAAAAGTTCTTAACAATTTAGAGAGTAATTTTTTTATCATTAAGTTTATCGGTACAATTTAGATGTACATAATGATCACCTTCATCATAATGGAATTTGTATCTGTATGTGATATATCTTGATTCATATTTTCCCCATTATCCTCCCCTCTCATCTATCCCTTTTCCACTTTTTATTTACAAAAGCTTTGTTTCCATTTTCTTTCTTATCTTGATCTTGTTTTTTTTTTTTGTCTTTTCCCTTCCTTCCTTTCTCTCCCCCCTCCCTTTTGCCTCTTCCCATTTGAACATTTTCTTATTTCATAATATCTATTATACATTTTTGTCCTTATTCATACTCAGTTTCTCATACCAGAGAAACAATATGATATTTACACATGTGTGTCCTGTTTATTTTGCTAAAGAGTATGGTCTCTAGGTGCATCCATTTAGCTATAAATGTCTCAAGTTTATCCTTCTTTATGACTGAGCAGTATTCCATTGTATAAAAAACCCACATCTTCTTTATCCATTCATCAGTCTATGGGCATTTGAGTTGTTTCCAAGATTTAGATATTACAAACTGTGCTGCTATCAATATGGGTGCACGTATATCACTGTGGTATGATGCTTTTAATTCTTTTGGGAAGATATCAAGAAGGAGGATAGCTGGGTCAAATGAAGCCTCTAGTCCTAGTTCTTTGAGGAATCTCCACACCAATTTCCACAGTGGTTGCACCAGTCTACACTCCCACCAATAGTGGAAAAGGGTTCCTTTTGCCCCACAGCCCTGCTAGCATTTGTTATTGGTTGATTTCTTGATAATAGCCATTCTTTCTGTAGCAAGTTGTAATCTCAGGGTTCTTTTAATTTGCATCTCTCAAATGACTAGTAATGTTGAACATTTTTTCACGTATTTATTTACCCTTTGTATTTCTTAATCTGAGAAGTGTGTACTCATCTCAGGTTACCATTTTTGGATTGAGTCTTTAAATTGGGGGAGGCAGGGTTAGTTCTTTACCTATTCTAGATATCCATCTTCTGACTAAGGAACAGCTGGCAAAAAAATTTTCTTACTCTGTTGGTTGTCTCTTTATTCTGTTGATGATTTCTTTTGCTGTGCAAAAGCTTTTTAGTAAGATGAAATTCCAGTTGTTGATTATTTGTAATATTTCCCATGTGATCAGGGTTTTGTTCATAAAGTCTTTGCCTACACCCATGTCTTCAAGAGTTTAACCTATTCTCTATTCCAGAAGATTTAGTGTTTCTGTTTTAATATTTCAATCTTTGACCCATTTAGATTTTGTTTCATGCATGGTGAGAGATATGGGTCTAGTTTTAGTCTTTGGGATGTGGAAAGTCAGTTTTTCCAGCACCATTTATTAAAGAGACTTTCTTCCAGTGAAGGTGTTTGGACCCTTTGTCATGGATAAGGTGGTTGAGTGTTTGGAGTTAATTCTGCATCTTCTATTATATTCCACTGATCCTCAGGTCTGCTTTTTTTCACCAGTACCATGCTGTTTTTATCACAGTAGCTCTGTAGTATAGTTTCAAGTCAGGGATTGTGGTGCCCCCTGCCTTGCCTTTGTTGCCCTGAATTGTTTATTGGTTTTGCTAGAAAATAGAGAATTTTACTTAGAATGTGAGATAAATTTCTAAAAATCAAGGTGATCATGGTAATCATGATATGCTTCTTTCCTTTCTATCTTAGGTTCACCAGGATTCATAACTTAGATATAGAGCCCTCAGATTCCAATTCTAAAGTAAGAGATACCTTTGTCCATGGATACTGAGGTACTAAAGGCACAGATAGTTACAGACCTGAGATCAAGCCAGTCAATCCAGGACAGAGGATAACCAAAATAAAAGTAAGTCTCAGAAATTAATGCTCCATTACCACTTAAAACCTCTCCACAACATTGTACATGTGCTAGGTAAGTGAAGGTGATAGATAGGTGCTGCTAGCTGGTAGCAAATGTAATTGTTGATTATTTTTAATGTTGACAGTCTACTCAAATTCATACTAAAATAAAATATATCTTTGGAAAGAGTTATTCATGCCTAAGTATTTTTCTCTGAGATGAGTCACCGTGCCACTGTATTCCTTGTAAAACTGAACTACTTTCATGTTCAACTAATATGAGTAATGACAATTACATGACATGTAATTTCTCAATTGGAATAGACCTCTATAATTACAACCATTTCCATGCAAATTATCCTAGGCATTATCTTGGCCTAGAGAAACCTAGATAATTGTAAATTGCCACATCACATAAACATTGCTGTCACAAAGGCAGGACCTTAGAATAGTTAAGAGTTCAGCAAAAAGAGTGATTTCCTTGAATGCATGATGATAGAATTCTGAGGAACCTGTACGTAAGAAAATTGCAACATTTTTGCTTAGGACTTCTACAATAAACTTACATCTTTGTCTATATTAAATAAGTCTTTCCCTTTCAGCATAATTGGATCTTTATACAAACAAGTAAAAAATACATGGTAATTTCTCATTTTCCATTTGGTTCATTAGCCTATTTCTTTATAGGATTCAATCCCATAAATATTTATAATCACTATACGGGTATATGTACACCTTGAGTACAAAAATAGGTAAGTTACAGACATACCCTTATAGTCTAGCAGAAATACACGTAGTGTTGTATCTTTCTCTTATGAGATGAATTAAAATATAAATAAAGTGCGATTGAACTGGCAATGAGGATTACAGGAAGAAATTACATTATCTAACTGGGGTGGAATTTTAAAAATATGATATCTAAGATAATCCTTTAGGACATCATTTCTTTGCCCTTATTTTTCCTCTTATTGATGTCTTAATGAGTCATTACATTTTCCAGTAATCTTTCTGTGACTCCCTCCCCAATACTGATTTCTGTAGCCATTCTTATTATTCCTGCCAATGTCCTTCCTAGTGTTCTTAAATGGTGCTGCTAAATCACAGCATCTCCCATGACAAGAGTTCATTGGATGAGTTCTCTGGCTTTGGCTTATTCAACTTTGCATTGCTTTTGCAATCCTAGTGCAGAGTCGGTGCTCAAAATTTTGTTGAATCAATAAATAATACTAAGATTTAAACAGGACTATATTTTACTATTTGGGAGTCATCAGTATAGATGCACTAGCTGTAGAAATTAAAGTGAATGAGCTCCCCAAGGAATATGGCATAAGGGACAAAGAAATGATGCTTAGGTGGACTATCTTCCCAAAGAATAGTGCTAATAAAAACCCCACTTATTGAGATTACATGCTTCTATTTCTATCCTTCCGGATGTCCCTCATCCTGCTGGAATTTTCTTTTTTGTATTGGACTTTTACTACCACCACTGCTGTATCTACTCACTATATATGTACAGAGTATACAGACTTATGCTACCTTTTTACTTAACATATTTATTGTTACTCAACTCCCCATAGTACAATATAAGTCCATGAAGATCAAGTTCTTTGAATATTTTATTCAAAAATGTAGCTGAAGTACTTGGAACATAGTGCTCAAAAATATTTATTGAATTAATGAATAACTATTTAGTGTGTTTAATATGAGCAGAAACCCCAAGAGAGTAGTCAAAAGGTAGGAAGTTAAACACAAGATCACCCTTGATGGTAGAGACAAAGGGAAAAAAGAATTTCGGTGAATATTGGGTAGGTAAGAATTGATACAGCTATGAACAATTTTAGAAGGAAGGATATGAGAAGAAATTTCTGTATTTAGTAAATAAAAGGTCATTGATAATTGCAGAATTTCTTTGGTGGTAGCAAAGAAACCAGATAGCAAATTGTTGAAAATTAAGTCAATGTTAAAAGAGGCAATGATATATTAGCTTTCTCATTGCTAATACCTCCTGACACCCATAACTGAAAGGAGGAAATGGTTATTTTGGCTCACTATTTTAAATATTTCTATCCTTGATTGGCTAGCTCCAAGGCAGGAACATCATGGTGCAGGAGTGTGGTAGAGCAAAAATGCTTACTTCATAGCAGCCAGAACACAGAGCAGGTGAACAGCGCCACAGAGAAAGGGGCCAGGGACCAGAGTCAGTACCCAGGGCCCCACCTCCATGACCCACCCAGGCACACCCAGGACTGTGTTTTACTAATTCCCTAGGCAGCTCCCAAGCCAACCAAGTTGACAGCGAGGCTTAGCCATTACAGATGACAATTAGCATACCTTTTTGAGAAATTCAGGAGTAAATATCACACACAGTGAAAAAGAAACTTCAGGAACTAACAGGCATTAGGAAAGGTTAGATGGGTCAAAACGTGGGGCAAAAGGTTATTTGGTAGACTACAGGGGAAAAAAAAGTAAAAATTACAGGACAGTAGACATAAAATAACAGCAGGAAAATGTCTAAAAGGGGTAGGCACTGAGAATGACAAGAGTACAGGTAAATTTGAATTTTTCAGGTAGTCAGCAAACTCATCTTCAGAGCAATAAAAGGCAAAGGCAAATGCTAGACAGAGATTATTTACGAGGAGAAAGCACAAAAGAGCTTGTGTTGTATGGTACAGTTTTTGTGTGCACAACTGAAACTGCATCAGCTCATGTTCTTAAATACTATTCTGTCCACACATTAATATTTTCAACAACATTTGTATTGAGGCTGGGTCATAATTCATTTGACTACTTCACATCAGCATGGATGCTGAAGATGCAGTACAGCAAATTGATTTGTTCAAAAATATTTGTGATTTGTCTAATATGGACCCATCACTATTCTAGGCACAGGAGCTGCAGCAGTGAACAAAGCAGACAAAATTCCCTCCTAGAGGAAACAAATAAAAATGACAAATAGGTTGAATGTGTGATATATTACCAAAAATAAAACCAAAAAAAAAACCAAGAAAGAATGTAGGGACAGCTGTGTCAAGAATTTTGAGGGTCTTACAACTTACCCTATTTGCAAATTAACAAATTAACATGAAATATTTCATGGATTCTGACAGAAGACCCAGTAGCTTGGAGCAAATCAAAAGGCTTTGTCGTGCTTAGCAAGCAGTAGCCAAAGTACCAGATTACACTGCTTTCCCAAGGCTAAATTCCCACAAGGTGATGAGAAGGGCATGAGATACAGTGTGTTGTATTGTAGGGAACGAAATCTGAGCTCAGGAAACCCAAATTCTTTATAATAGAGAGTGAGCCTGCCTTACTTTTCCACCAGAGGGAAACATCATCTTTTTTATATTGGAAGTAATTATACATTTTGTTTGCTCTGCTGGGCAATACTATTTCTCCCTTCCAAGGATGTCAGCTATATGCAAATCTCTATAAAAGTAGTTCAGAAAAAAATAACTATAAGTGTTCTGCTCACAAGATATACAGAAACATGAAAGATACATGAAAAATTGCCTCTCAAAAATACCAACCCTTCCTAGAAAAGGAGGGGTAGTCTTGGTTTAAATTTTTTTCATGAATATGCCCCTGGATTTACTACTCTGATTACTTTGGGATGGAAGTTAAGACTGAATCTGTACAATTTGTTTCATACAGCCATTGATTAACAATGTGCTCTCCCAAGACCTAATCCAATCCTGTGAGAACTCCAAGAATTAAACCTGTCCCTCAAGAAAGGCATTAATCCCTCTTAATGACCTAATCATCTGTTAAGGCCCTACCTCCCAACAACCAGCCTAGAGCAATCAAATTTCAACATGAGTTTCAGAGGGACACACCATAGTCAAACCCTAGTAGCTAGCATTTGTTTTAATCTGGAAATATATTTTATTTTCATTTTTTGCTTATTTCCTTCAGTAGAATGCAGATGAATTTTCTCAGGTTTTTTTGTCTGAAAATATCTTAATTTCATCTTCATTTCTGAAGATATTTTTGTAATTCATGTAGTTTTTATTTAGGTAATTATTTTACTTCAAGACAGCTTTATGGCTTTTTGTTTTGTGTTACTGCTTGTTTTTGGTTTGAGTTTTTGTTTTGTTTTATATTGTTGCTCATATTTTTCCTAATGAGTCAGCAGCAGTCTAATTGAAAGTGATCTGTGCTTTTTTTCTTTTGTTTGCATTTAAGATTTTTCTCTTTGGATTGCTTTCAGCATGCCTTTTAACATCAACTTTAACATGGTGTGAGTAGATATTGATTTATTTTCAGGTTTTCCTATTGGTGCTTCATAGGTTCTTTTATTGTGGTTTGATTTATTCAATTAGTTTGGGAACATTCTGAACCATTTTCTCTTTGACTATAACTGCTGTTCCATTCTCTCTTTTTTCTTTTTCTAAGTCTCCCATTTGTGTTAGGCTATTATGCTATCTCCTTTTATAATTCTTATTTTATATCCTGTATTTCTTGTCCTTTAATCTCTCCATGTTTTATTCTGAATATTTTCTTTAAACTTACACTTCAGTTCACTAATTCTCTCTTTAGCCATTGTAAATTTACTATAGAGCCCACCTATTGAGTTTTAATTTGAGTAATTGTATTTTTTGTTCAAGAGTTTTCAGAAAATAGTTTTCAGTTCTCCACTAAAATTTAAAACCTTCTGATGTATGCTTAGACATAATGAGCATTAACTCCAGATTTTGACTTTCTGTGAATCTATTTATATTGTTTATTTTTGCTATTTTTCAATATTCTTGGTTTATTGAGTTTGTTTTTAAAGTTGTTCTCTAAACATTGTGTTTTCAAAATTTCTCTTAAAGATATTCTGGAAAAGAAGATAATGTTAAAATTCACAGAGAAGATTTACATTTTCTGGGAGTTCAGGCAAGATGCAGATCATCTTAATCCAATTTGAGATCATTTTAAGCTGAACTGTAGTTCCTGTAGTGATGTTCTCAACTACTTCACTCTTACCCTTTATCCTTATCACATAATGATTTATTCTCTATAGTTCCAACCTAAAATAAAGGCAGTTCAACTGAGAACTTCTTTGGCAGGCTCTGTACTATATCTCTTCTTTCATTCAAGCACACTACTCACTCTGTTACTTTTCTTCTCCCAAATTAAAGACCTCCCCCTACACACATACAAACAGCACACACACATACAGAGACAAACACAGACACAGACAAACAGAAGCACGCACACACACACATACACAACAAGTGAAAATGGTCACAGAGCTGGGCTCACTTTTCTGGTTCCTTTGTTCTCCAATATCCTGAACCAGTAACTTTTCATTAACACCTTTGCTCACTTATCCCTTTGATCAAGTATCTTATTTCTCTAGATTTTCTAGCACAAAGCAGAGAAGTGCTCTAGGCTCTTTACTATTTTCCCTCTAATTCTTTCAGATTCCTCCTCCAACTTACATTATTTTTGCTCATTTTAGGAACTAACTCACCACATTATGAAGCCTTTTATAGGCTTTTAGATGAGGCTGACCTAAAAAAAGCAGAATTCCTGTGGACTACTTTTTGAATCATATTTTCACTCTTTTCCCTTCTTTTCCATTCAAATTTAATTGAAATATATCTTAAGGGTTTTCTCAATTATTTTACATTTTTAAGTTACGATATACTTAGAAGTAGCTCTGGTTTGTGTTTAGGGATTGTGACAACTCACCAAAATGTATGTCAAATACTAACTTGTACAGAAGCCCTAAAGATACTTCTGTCTAAATATTATTCAGTATGAGCAATTTAACATAGCTTTTGAAAACAATAACTGACAAGTTCCTTTCTTCATGTGTAGCATGTTTTAGTATACTGCTATAGTTTTACCTGATTGTATGTGTGTTTCATTATTTGTTATTGTGCTCATTCACATGCCAGAGAATGAAATGATATTTGAAAAGACTGGAGATGTGAAAAGACTGCAGGTTTCTTGGTGTCTAATGGCAATGCTTACAGAATGCCAATCTGTGAGTGCCTCAGATATTCAGAGAAACTTGATATACCCCAGGCACTGCTAATAGAAGAGAAAGAGATATGATTTGATTATTCTAGGAATACTTAGTCTTATTTCCCTTAATTGTGAGGTTCCTTGGTGTGTGGGGTGTGTGTGTGTGTGTGTGTGTGTGTGTGTGTGTGTGTGTCAGAGTTAGCTTATCTACCCCCTAAGGTCCCTGTACTGGCCTTGCACTCTGGCAAGGGGTGTTCCTTTTTTGATAGACAAAGAGACTGCTGTGGCAGTTGCTCCTCGTTTCTCATGTTGTTGGTGGGTATGCCCCCAAGGCATCAGATTATCTTCCTCAATAATCACTCTATTAGTCACTTCCCTGTACAGGAACAAAATACTCAACACCCACAACTTAAAGGAGTAAATGTTTCATTTGGCTTACAGTTTTCAGGAGATCCAGTCCATGGTTGGCTGCCTCCAAGGCAGAAATGGCATGTCAACAGGGTATGGTAAAGGAAAATTGCTCAATGCAGGGCAGCCAGGAAGCAGAAAGCAAAGGCAGAAGCCAGAGACAATTATACAAACTTCTAGTCTATGCCCTCTAACCAAGACCCACCTCTAGGTGGCTGAAACTTCTAGGAAATATTTTAGATCTAGATCATAACATTCTATCCCTGATCCTAAATGTTCATGTCCAACTCATTCTGCATAATGCATTTAGTCCATCTCTAAAAGTCACCAAAGTCTTAACAGTCAATTACTGAAAAATCCAAGTGCAAAATATCCTCTGAGACTCAAGGCTGACTCTTACCTGTGAGTCCCTGTAAAATTTTAAAAACAAGTTAAATACTTCCAAACTACAATGACACAGGGTAAACATTCCTATTCCACAAAGGGAGAAATAAGCGGACAGAAATTAATGGGACCAAAGCAAGACTGAAGCCCCTCAGGCAAACATTAAATATTGCAGCTCCATATCCAGCACCCAGTCAAGGTTATGATGAGAAATGAGTTTCAAAGGACCTTAGTAACTCTACCCCTATACCCTTGCTGGTTGCAACCCACACGATTTCTTTCTGGGTCTGGTTCTACTCACTGCCTTCAACTTTCCTCAGCAGACAAACCACATTCCTGAGATCTCAAACTTCCTGGAGTTTCCACTGCACCTTAGGCTTCAATCTCACAGCTTTATCCTCTCAGGGGGATGCTACCTGGTCTCCCAGATCTTCCTTGAAATCTAGATGAAAGCTTCCACGACTCCATAACTCTTGCATTCTGCATGCCCAAAAAAACTACCACCATCTAATGACTCCAAGGTCTGCTGCCAGCTCAAGCAGTAGACAGCCTCCCTGTGATCACAGCTGCAGAAGCCTGTGAATGCCTGGATGTTTGAGCATTGTGGGAAAAAAAATCCCAAGGAACAAGTTACCTAGCCAACTCTTCCTTAGCAGGGGGCCTAGGGATTCTCTTCTCAGAAGAAAGACTTATAGTTTCGCACTATCAAACCTGAGAAGCATGTGGTCATGCTGATTCTGAGATGCCTTCAAACCCTTTATCTTTTTTTCTGGTGCAAAGTACTTGGCCCCTTTTTAATGTCACTCTTTTCAGAACCACTCTTTCCATGCCCCCAAGTTTGTAGGTGCTTCCTTTTTGATAAAACAGCAAACTTTTCGTATTTGTTTTTTGCTCCTGATTGTCATGTAGATCTGGCTAAAACCAGACAGCAGTACATATCCCAAAGCATGAACTTTGGATTGCTTTGAAATTTCTTCTGCCAGATTACTTAATCTACCATACCTAATCCAGTCTCCCACAAACCTTAGAAAATGAGGAAAATGAAGATAAATTTTCTGCCATGATGTAACACACATAACCTCTAGTCCAACTGCCATTGAATTCCTTGTTCCCAACTAAAACTTACTGGGCCTGGTATTTTTTTGTCCACATTCTTATTAGCATTCTGGTCTTCTGAGCCAGAATTAGAACCATCCATTAGTCTCTTCTTACTCCAACTACAGCATTCTAATGTTTCTCTATCCAGCATCTCTAAATCTTTCCAAACACCTCCCACAAACCAGCTCCTAAGATCTTTGAACCACATGTTCAGGTATAGTCTCAGCAACAATCCCACTGTCAGGTACCAAAATTTGTATTAGTGATTTTCCCTTTGCTGGAACAAAACACATGACATTCACAATTTAAAGGGGGGCAGGTTTATTGTGGCTCATGGTTTTCAGAAGATTCAGTTCACTGTTGGCTTACTCCAAGGTAAAAATAGCATGAGAAAGTCAAGGCAGAAGATAGATGTTCAATCCATGAAAGTCAGGAAGCAGATAATAAAGACAGAGGCCAAGGATAAGAATAAATCTTTCCAGGATATGCTCCTGGTGACATATCTCTTCCCACAAGACCCCATTTACAAACACGAGGCTTTTAGGGGACATTTTAAATATAAAACATAACAAACACTTCCAGATCTGGCCCTGTGGCTTCTGTGATGCTGGGAAGCAAGATATTAAGATATCCAATGTGAGCCCATGTATGTACATACAACTATTTATTTATTTATTTATTTATTTATTTATTTATCAAACTCAGGACCTTGTGCTTGCAAGGCAGGTGTCAGTACCACTGAGCTAAATCCCCAGCCCTGTAATACAACTTTTAAATAGTAAGACTCCTGGGGCAAATTGTGAGTATATGGAGGGTTGGTAGATAAACTCTACTATCTTGTTCTACCCAGAAAAGACCATTTAGAGACTCAGTCACTTCATAAATGGACAGTGAGGATGTCTTGTGAAAATGAATAATTAGCTCATTTTGAAGCTATATCCAGCACAATAATGCAATCCCTTGTATGTATTTCATATTCCTTGTTTTTCCTCATGCCTGCATTTCTGGAAGGCATACCCCAACCAAAGCAGTAGCACATCTGCTATTGTCGTGAACTATTTCCAGTGAATGTGGCTAAGATAGACTACATCAGCAATATAATAAGTATTTATGGTTATGATATTGCTGCTTTTGTAGACTCTTGATAAACCCATATGCAATTTTGTTTGTTTGTTTGTTTTTGGTATCAGGGATCAAACTCGGGTCCTTGAGCTTGCAAGGCAGGCAGAGGAACCACTGAGCTAAATCCCCACCCCCCGTGTGCAATATTGATTTAAGGCTTATGTTTACTAGAAGATATTTTAATAAAGTTAATTAGCCTATTGATGTTCAAAACGGTGATAAGAGCAAAGATTTAGTGACAGTTGACTGCCTGTCAGATTTGTCTAGTTGGTTGATAGTAATATTAATCCATTGTTCACATATGGAGAAACTGAGGCTTCAAGTAGTTAAAACTCATCTAGGATTATGTGTTGGTGTCAGAACTGGGACTCAATTTCAGAACTTATATTCTTGCCCATAAACTATAGTATCTGTCAAAGTTTTATTTTCTTTTTACATTTTTATTTTATTTAGTTTATTGGTCATGTGATTATTTCCTACTATAGTAATGAGATCTAGAAAAGGTATCAGAGGAAGGCATATACCTTTCATAATCTTCTATCTACTCTTGTTCCTAACAAACCTTTTTTGTAGAAAATTTCTAGTGTGTTTGTGTCCACATTTAATATTATGACTTTCACACTGTGAACACTATCACCTTCATCCACAACAACAAAGGAAGGAGAGTCTTCATTTGTTTCTGTAAAGAGTGCAAAAATAAAAGAAATACATATCAGAAACTACTGAAATTTTAGACCTGAATATGTAAGAAATGCTATAAATTGCCATAATTTAAGGAAATTTGGAGAGTTTAAATAATTTGCTCTGATATTGCACAACTGAAAATACATAAAATTATTATTATCATTATTAGAACTAGTAAGTAAGACATAATTTGGGATAGCTATCAAAATAAATGAATTGATGTTTTTCAGCAGGAAGAAAAAATGTGAATAAATATAGATATTTAATAGCAGTTTCTTGTTCAATATTATCTATCCTGACTTTCTATCTCAAGTCAAATCATTGAAATAAATCTTTTAAAATATTGGAAATTTTTAAAACTAATATGGAGCAATGAATGTAGTAGAGTCATACTGACTATTATTTTTACATAGAAGCACGACTAAAAATGATCTTATATTTAGCAACATGCCTCTAAATCAGAAAGTAATGATATTTAAGCCTCAAGTAAGAAATATTTTCGGAATTCATTGACCTGAAAATGGATTCTAAATACGTAGTTATTCATTTTAGTAGGACATCTGGTAAGTCAGATACTTTCAAATTTAAACAACAACATTCAACAAGTTCTATCCTGTGCCTCATATCTCCTGTCCTATTTTAGGTGCTAGAACTTTAGGGAAAAAAAGACAAAAAAGGAGTCTTAAATGTGTCTCATATGCACTTAAAATAATTTTTTAGGATGAACAAAATTTATCTCTGAGAGAAACTCAGAAATTCAGTAAGAAATGAAGGGCATGAAACTTGATTTTAAAATCTAAATGAACTAAGTATCTAATATAATCTTCTGCAGTGAATGTCTTCATGATGTTGCTATCCAAGGCTAGAATATAGAGGTATCTTCCAATACTCTTCCAAATTAGCATACTATAATCATGAGTCCAGCTGATCTCATTTTAGACCTCTGCTGTCCAATACGGTAGCCACTAGTCAGGCGTGGCTAGTGGGCACTTGAAATATGGCTAGTATACGTTACAACATGCCATAAATATCAAATACACACTGGATTTAGAGAAATTAATATATTAAAATAATATAAATATATTAATTTTTATTGATTAACTCTTGAAATAATACATATAAGGTTAAATAAAATGATATTAAAATAAAATTTTAATTTCATCTGCTTCTGTTTACTTGTTCTAAGGTAGGTCTTTTCTTCTTTCAGTAGTGCAATTGATCAGAGGACCTTTGCATTGAGCTATATCTCCAGCTATAGTTTGTTTGTTTATTGAGACAGCATCTCACTAAAACACTAAGTTTCCCAAACTGGAATCAAACATAATCCTCCTTGCTCAGCCTCCCAGAGTGCCGGGATTACAAACATGAACCACCATACTTGGCTTAAGGCAAGTATTAAACCACTATAAATCTCAGAGTTACAGATATGGATGTCACTCTTATTGAGCAGTACTGCTTTAAAGAATTGATTTCATTAGCTCAAAATAGGAAGTTCTATATTTGATACCACTTCCAAGAAATCACTGTACAGTTTATTAATAGCAGAGATTATAATTCATGAGCACAATATCTTATTTTATGTAAGAAAAAATATGTTTTCAACTTTATTGCTGTAAACATTATATCCTTCCCTCAAATAAGTTTTCTTTTCTAACTAGATCCACTTGTTAAGGGTAAAGTGGAGACTTAACAGCTATGGTAGCAGCCTCAGCACTCTGCATTCTACCCATAAAATCACTTTGTCTTTTAGGAATTGACCATGTTAACATTAGCAAAAGTTTAAATTGCCTTTGAAATTATCAAAAGAAAACTATAAAAAGGAAAGCAATTGTATTTTAGAGATGGTCCATGTGCATAATTTATTATATTCCTTGTCAGAATTTCTGATGCGTGGACGGTACTGTCACTAGGAAATTAAATGAGACAGGAAGATCAGCCTCTATAAATGTGAGTGTCCACATTCAAACATGTGATGACACAGTACAGAGAGAAAATAGGCAGAAAATGTATGTATACAAAGGTACATGTACATACATACATAATTCTCTTCTCTTGAGATAAAAGGACATTTACTATGCCACTTCTTGTGAGTGTTCAGTAACCCTTTTGGAAGGTAAAATTTGTTCTGTGACATCTTTTGTTTTCATTGTTGGTCTTGTCTTGCAGGTCAATGTATGCCTGAGATAAATAAGTGATGCTATATGAGCATTGCCAACTGTTTGCGGGAATGAAGTCGTTTCATACTTTCCTCATATAGACATCGTCATGGCTTATATCTAGATGTCCCCTCAAAGTCTTATATGCTCATAGGTGAGTCTTTGGGGAGTGGCCAGATCATAGATACATGATACTGGGTCATAGATATGTGTTACTGGATTAGACCACTGGTTGGTTTAACATAGTTCTGAGCTTGGCTGAATGGATTTACTGCAGAAGGGAGACCCACCTTTGGTGGGAGCAGCATCAACCAATAGGCTTGTTGCCTGGATGGAATAAAAAGGAAAAGCAGAAGGAAGGCTGCTGCTTCCTGCCTGCCCTATGGACTGTTTCTCCTCCACTATGCCCCTCTGCCATGTTGTTCTACCTTGGAGCCAGCTGACTATGGATTGAAATATCTATGAACTGGGAGCTGAAATAAACCTTTACTTCTTTAACTTGTGGGTATCAGGTATTTTGTCACAGCAACAAGAAAGTAACTAAGACAGACATGAAGGCAGAATAGGATCTAAAATGTGCATGGCCATCTAAACCTGATAAAGGATGAAGTTGATAGGTGATAACTGAGAAAATGTTTTCATGTGGCCATAAATTTTGAAGTATTCCCATATCATTTTTTTGAATAATCACGATGAATAGCTATGTTTCTATTTTTCATGTTAAAGTGATTCAAAGCCTGATCCATACCACCACTGCAACTGCATTTCACATAATTCCACATGGACCTTTTATATACAGAAAATAAATTTTCCTTAGTATGTCATGTTTTTCACACTTATACTTTTTCCTGCAAGCTTTTCTTTCTGCTTAGAATATTCTTCCTCATTTCCTTGGGTGGCTTAAATCTATTTATTCTTTATAATTAAGCTCAAAATTCACATGCTCAGTCAGCCTTCACCTTATAAAAAATGATTTCAAAAATCCATTTGAAAACATTTTTAGACAAAAGGCAGAATAATATAATCTCGAATAATTTCAAGGATCATGTTACCCATTATTCAAATGTAATGATCTTATGTAAAAGCCTACACCACACAAACATATGTATGTAGGAGTATATACTTTATTATTGCTCTCAGAGATTGATACCAGAAATTATATATATACACACACATGAACATCAGAGAATGCACATACAATATATTTACATTAAACACAATGATAATATTTTGTCACTACATTTCTTAATATTTTGGAGATAAATAGTAATTGGAGCTATGCTTACCATTATTTTGTTCTTAGACTATTTTCTCACTAAAATGCTAAAGATATTATCTTGTCATGTAACAAACTGTGCAATATGCAAAAAGATAGCAAATTAAAATTTCAACATTAGTCATGACAACAAAAACATGTTTCTCTTCAAGTTTAATTTCCATGAAAAACTATTCTAAATTAAAACCTTCCAGTGCAATGTCCTTCCATTTTTTGCATTTTACTACCTAGAGATCAAACACTTTGACACAGCAAAAATTCTAGTGAGTTGGGGAGAAATCCTGATTGGTTTGTTGGCTGGTGGCCGGGAGAATGTTATGACCAAGTAATTATGTGTTCTGGACAGATGCATTAACCAGGCTTGGGGCTGGAGCCACTGGATATTATTTTAGTCATAAGGCTAGAGGAACTGAATCATTTTCAAAGCATTGGCTGGCTGACATTGCCTTACTGATGCCTGTTCCAATGACTCTTTGGCAGTAACTTCCAACGCTGCACTTATGACATGGTAAACAAAAACTACATTAAAGGTTTGCTTTTTAATCATGAAGGAGTTCAACATTTCCACTAAGCTCTCTTGCTATTCATCAAGTCACATTGAAAGCTATTGCAGATTTTCACAGTACTGTCTTCTGACGGAAGAATTGTAGCAATGTAATAGGCAGAAAGATTTAGAAGTTTTTACAGCGATAAAAAAGCACATTATCAGAATTCAAAATGATAATAGTTTTGCAATTATGTTAACTATTTTATAGGCTGAATGTTGAAGATATCTTGTACCTTTTATTGATGATTTACCTCAATCCATAACATATCATCTTTTTACAAAACATCTATGTCTAATGATTAGAAAAGAATACATAATAACAAAATAACACGGGAAACACGGCTTTTGACTCATAGGATAATACATTAGGTCCTATAGCAATTGTTCAGTTGGTTAACTTCAGGTAACCTTTTCTTATGCATCATTTAGACTTGAATTTTTATTTTGACATCAGGTACTAATTAAAAATTTAATAATTTAATTTGAGCCATTAGTTGGCTTAGTTATTATAAATATTTTATTTTGGTTACTAAAGAGTTTAAGTAACATGATTTTAATAGGATTAATTTAATAGGATTTTTAAATATAAGCATTTCTGTTCATTTGGAATTATGAGGTCACAATGATATTTCTCTTAAAAGTTGCATTACTAAAGTGAAGTGCAAATAATAAACCAACTTTTCAGGACATTCAGAAGCCTTCAGTGATTTTTTCCTATGAGCAAGTGATTGATTTTGACCAATCTCAAGGTATATGATGGATGAATAAATAAGTAGACAGATTAAAAAATGCATACAAAGAAAGGAGGACTTCTTTGTTTTGTATTTATTTTAAAAATACAATGACTTAAAATTTTAAATTTTTTAAATGGAAGAAATATTGGAGGATAGGCCTCATACACACACACACACACACACACACACACACACACACACACTCTGGAGGATAGTCCTCCTTAAAATGCTATGTTGCTTTATCACTTATTAAGTCCTTTAAAGAAAATCTATGTTGTTCCACTTTACAGAAAGGTGAGAACACTGCAGTGAAGAATTTGTATTTTATGTTGTCCCATACATTTTTGGAAAAGAGTGCACTTAATTTACGAGCTCTAATTCTTTGTACATATATTTGAAAACATTTTTTGAAGATTCAGCATTTTGGTTCAGTTTCATAACATTAGAGTGTTTTATTTTTCCTTTTGGTTACTTATAAAACATCCTATTGGGATAAACTGAGATATCATTTTGCTGATGAAATTTTTAAATTTAATGCACCCTAAGAAATAAGTCTATCAATGCATATGCTTTAACTAAGCTATATATTTGTTAAGTAACTGCAGCCCAAATTTCTAAGAAAAATACACCAAAAGATTATAAGTCAGTAATGAAACATATTAATATGATCATTAAAATCATTATAGTAAAAGGAAGTGTTATTCTCCTGTACTAAAGAGATATCAAAAATGTGGAGGACTTAGTTGACTAAAAGATACTAATTTTAGTATATGTGCTACTGAAGCAAGCACATGACTAAAAGATACTTAATGAACTCATTAGCAAAATTTAGAAAAACTTTCCTAAACCACAAAGCAGCTCCCAGAACAACATATAAACTAATAGGCTACACAACACCTCTGAAGAGTTTACTGAGCAAACCTTAAAATATACTTGAAAAGCAAAAGCCTATAAATAAAACCAAAATAAAAATGAAAAACTTCTTTCCCAGAAAATGGAGAAGGAAGAGATAGGATGTAGAAAATTGGGATGATTAAACAGGCAAAGCAGTTTCTCAAGTCATAATTGTATTATGTTTTAAGAAATAGTTGTTTATGATTTTAAAATATGAGGTATATTAAATTTTTAATGTTAATAATAGTTAATATAATTAAGATAAATATTTAAATTCATAAGGAATTATTGTAACATATTATAACTTATACTATAATGAAATATTAGATTCTATATTAGAATGTCACATAATCAATATAATTAACAGAAAAGAGAAAAAAATATGTGCTCCATCCCAACATTGAAAACAGTGTAGAAATCTCTCCTTTTTCATATCTATACCTTTCTTTTCAATAGGGAAGTTTTTCTTGGAACTATTTTCATCAATTCCATAAACTCATTTTGTTCTAAATTGTTATTGTTAATAGTAGAATAATTAATTACTACTTAATTATTGGCTAAATGAGTAAAACATGAATTAGAGCAATTTTTGCATTGTTGCAATTTAATTCCTATCTAAAAAATAGAATCAAAAGAGTTCACAGTGTTATTTAGGTTTTAAAACTAAAATATTTTATGTAGCATCTGCCACAGAAGTGATATTTAAGATATATCATGAATTAATAAATTTTCTCTTAATAAATGGATGTTTTTATTTATAAAGTCTAGTGCTCAGCATTTGTTTTAGCACCTACTCTATCCATATGCACTGTCTTGATTCAGAATATATACTGGATACTTACATCAACTATAAGAATTCTCTGTTTAGATGTAAAATATTCTTGGACTCATTACTTTTAAAGTTTTTATAAGATGCTTTTTATTTTTTAAAACCTCTAGTCAATAAGATGCTCACCTTACTGGAGTACAAAAAAGGGGGAGAGGATTTGAAAGCAAATCTTTGAAATAGCAAAGTATAAGATATGACAAAAATGTTTAAAAGTATTTGACTGTCATAAGCTGCAAAAAAATGTGACGAGAGTAGAGTGGCTTAAATTAAATACAGAAACATGTATAATATTTTCTCTTATGTTCCCAATGAAAATATAATATTTAAGCAAGCTTTTCTAAAGAACAGAAATGAATGTATGTTAGTATAAAATATTTTCCTTTAAAACTTTTTAAACTTTCTATAAAGCTTAAACAAGGTAGAAAAGACACACCGACACACATCTGTCACATGTTTGCTGCTTTATAGTTACGGCTTTAAGAAAGGATGTGAGTTATGAAGTGAGCCCTTTTCTAAACATTCTAATAAAGCCTGGATAAGATATACAGGGCATCAGATCCCTTCAAGCTGTTGTTCTTTGAATACTAAGTATTATGTAAGTCTCCAAGTTCCTTATATAAATTGCTACATCAACTAAAAATGCTATGTTGCTTTATCACTTATTAAGCCCTTTAAAGAAAATCTATGTTGTTCCACTTTACAGAAAGGTGAGAACACTGCAGTGAAGAATTTGTATTTTATAAGTTGTCCAATGCTTTTTTGGAAAAGAGTGCACTTAATTTACGAGCTCTAATTCTTTGTTCTCCCTTCCTAAGTCTTTAAATCATTAGCCCTATGGAAGATACCAAAGGAGCAAAACACATCCTAGGCTTTTATTCTTTTTTTTTTTTTTTTTTTTTGGCTTTTATTCTTAAGGATGAGGCTGATTAAGCAGACACCAAAAATCCAACTAACTCTGGTTACCTTATAACTGTAACTTTTAAAAACTACAATGAAGAAATGATAGACTTTATAAATGCAGAAGGAGGCAGGAGAATGTCTCTTCTTGTTTCACCTGTCTTTTCCATTGAATATTCTTTTTTGTCGTCTTTTTTTCTGGTAGTGGGGATTAAGCCCCAAGCCTTCACACTGACCTACATCCCTAGCCCTTTTAAAATTTTTAAAATTTGAGATAGGGTCTTGTTAAGTCACTAATTAGATATTCCTAAATTATATAATACAAATTTTGGGGATTAATTTTCAGACTGTTTAAGTAACTTAAACTCCTTCTTGTGTTTAGACTTAATCTATTTTAATCTTATTCCCTATAACACTAATGACCCTTTTCAAGAGCTTATTTTTACAATTAAATTCTAAACCAAAGTCAACTTTTGGAAATGGAAATGTTAGAAATTATAAAATCTATTTCAATAACTTGGAATCTATAATTTTAAGCTATTCTAATAGTCTAAAAAGACTTAAAAGGGAAGAAATATTATATACTGGGAAAACCTGAAGTTTAAGTAATAAAATAGTCCTAACTTAAATTAGCAAATCATTATCAAGGTAAAATAACAAGCTTTAATCAAAGTATAATGAATAAGTTTAAAGTGTTTCATGACTAGTTACAGTGCTATCAGTTGGAAACAACAAAGAAATATGAACAGAAAGAAAAAAATTAAAAAACATACACTGGCATACATAGGATATGGAACACTCTAATTCATGTTATTATCTCATTAAGATTTATGTTCCTTAAGTTTACTGCTAAGTTTAGTCTATGACTCTAACATTATGAACTTATTTCTCTTTTCCTCAGAGGACAGTACCTATTGAAAAGAACTGTTAAAACAAACAAACAAAAAAACCTGTAAAACAGAGTCTGAAGATTATAAAATTTATAGGAATATCTAAATTCTTGTCTTTCTGTTAGCAAAACCCAGTGACTCTGGGACCTTCACCCCTTGACTAATGCTGTATAATTTTATGCATGCATGACAACAAAATATGTTTCAATAAAAATATATTTGAGCTAGCTAAGCAAAATTGCTTTAAGCTTTTGATCTGTCTCATAGCTCACATCTCTGAAAGTCTTTTCCTTTCAACAGTTACATTCAAAAAGTCAACGATATACAGCTGATGATTCAAACTGAATGACACCACGATAAACTATGATTTCTTCTGCAGATAAAATACATCATAAATCGGTGTAACACTTACCTCATTTTAAATATTACTGTCTCCTTTTATCAGGTAACACTATATGATCTTCTCTTACCTCCTTTCTTCCCATATTTTACATGAAAGTTTAATTCTACCCAATGATCAGAACCAGAATTTTTAAAATTAAAATAGGATATATGGCTTTAAAGGCTTAGGTTATCTGATAGACAGATTTAATTAAAAAATAATAAGAGGATAGACTTATTTCTGATACTCTGTAAAATATAGGAATAACAGAATTATATCTATTTTTAAATTGTACTAATTTTTTGTACTTAACTATAATTTATCACATTGTATAAAATGATAGTCAATGCTGCTCAATACAATGGCAATGTATTCATATCTAAATGACAAAGAGATATTTTTGTAGGAAGTGTATGGCAACATAATGTGTAGCTTTTTCTTATTTAAACGTCTATTTGTGAATTACAGTGGTCCTATCAACAGTCTCCTGTGAACTGCTTGATTTATGCTGCCAAGTCTCTAACCAGAAGTTATCCTTTATCACCTGGATTACACTTTCAAAACTATTAAATGTGTTAACTGTACTAATATAAATCTTGATCACTATCTACACAGCTTTGGATTCATATCCTTCCTCATCCCAGACCTGTTGAGAGGCAGGCTTCTCATTTGGCTGGAGTAGAGAAAAGGTGGCCTCCCTGTGGTCAGCAGAGAGCTCAGACATCCTGGCAGTAACCCCTTCACTTCCCTTTTCCTTTCCTGGTTGCCCCAGAGTAGACTGCTGACCTGCAGCTATACCTTGTCTATCACCAAGAAGATCAGTTAAAAGGTTTTCCCCATTTCTCTTGCCTTAAGTCTGAAGCTGGTGGTCGGAATAAAACCTGTGGACTTTGTTCTGCTCCAGGTCCCTATCTCCTGGGTTGTTATCCTGGTAAAACACCTTGACAGGACAGGAGCCACCAGATGAACTCTTAGACATGTCTTTTTCATAGCACTCTTCCATCAGGAGATCTGTGGACACCAAAATCTCATGATTATTTCACACAATTTTAAGGAGATTCCCAAACTAGCTGAAAATCTTTCTTTTACACCTCAAACCTTTTAAAAATGATTTTTTACCATACAAGGATTGCTTACTATGTAAGAAGTTTACCTGCATAATTAAGTCATATATCCTGTTTTCATGTAATATAAGAGAAATGAAATCCCTTTTACACAATCTTATTTTTTTTTCCAGTAACGGAGATGGAACTCAGGACTTTGCACTTGCCAGGCAGGTGCAGCACCACTGAGCTACATCTCTGGATCACCTATTGGTTTTAAACATTTGCATTTAGCTCATGTTCTGAGAGGGTTTTCAAACTGGCAGATATACAGATAATTCTATTTTACCATTCCAGGCTCTATGTAACCCTATCATGCATTTTTATCCCTGCCTTCAGCAGAAGAGGGATTAACAGTGCAGCTGTAACCTTTAGCGATATAATGCTAATTACTCTCAATATACTCCCCTACTGGCTATTCTAACCCCATAGTCCTCAAGCCTCAACACCATGATGAGAAGGAAGGGCCCAGACTTGAAGATTCTCTGCTTTCTTTCTCCTCACCTCTGATCAACATTACCTCTACACTGTAGTTTTCTTTTCTTCCTGCTTGCTACAAAAAAAAAAAAAAGTGTCCATCTTTTCTACAAAGAAGCCACTCCACCTGTGCTTAATTCCATTTTGTCTTACTTTGCTGAGGACTTTGTTTCATCAGTTATCTGCTCTTGTCCTTGCCATGGAGAAACTCCTTCTAGTATGCCTTTAATGACAAGGGGATGTGGTTGGGGAAAAGTATTATTTCATGTGTCCCTATGACATTACTCCAGATACATTGCTTCCATTTCTCTTTGCCTCGCTGCTTATATTATTAAAGCCTGAACTTATCTTGCCACTCAAAGCCTTCAGAATCTGTACCTTAATACCTCCAGCCATAGCTCCCAAATTACTTGTAGTCTGTCCTGCTTTCTGAGACCACGAGTGTCATGATTTCCTCCCTCCAACTTTTGCTTAATGTCAGCTGCCCTGCCTAGAATATTCTCTTCTACTTTCAATCTATACAAACATTATCTATCTATTAATATTCAATCCTGATTCCCATACCTTCATTAGGGCCTTCGTAAACTTCCAATGTGTAATGGTGTCCATTTACTTAAGCCATTATGTCAGAGATTATGTTTTTAATTATGCTATTTTCCTTGATTTTAAATTGTTCTGTTGTAAAATCTTCATGTCTGAAATCTAAGAAGTACAAAAGTGTATGTAAAAATTGTTCTCTCACAACTCTATCCTTCAACCAACTAGGTTCCTTCCAAGAAGCAACAAGTATTATCCATTTCTTGTATATTTTTTCAGATATGTTTTATTAGAAGCAAATAAATGATATTGTTTTTTAATATGTTTAGTATTTTGTATGAAATATCCTATGGATTTATCTTCTCTATAAATATTTGACATTTTATTTCTTATATAGCTTTTTCTCATTTATGGACACTGTGTGCCTTGTTTTCTTTAAAGGAGTATTTCACACAAATATTTGTTGATTGATTGTTCAATTTGTTCTGTCAAGTTCAGCACAGACTATTCAACGGTAAGACTGAGTCTCCTCCACCATCTTCCTCAATTAAGAAGAGTAAAAAAAGTAAGCAGTGGGTTTTTTCAAACACTTCCTCCCCATACATAGCCATTAAAGGGAAATTAAGGCATGACTAATTACATATGCAGATGTTCATTGTTCTACTGCAATAGTTTAATACATTCCAGATACAAGCACATATTACCATGTTTCCTTTGGTTCTGATACATACGCTGATACAAAGATTAACAAAATCACTGATTTGCAATGGATGATTCTGTTTCATTTTAGAAATCTCTCATTCCTGCAGTATTCCAAGTTCACTGAAAGTATGTTTGCTTTGAAAATTTTTTTCATAATTGGGTTCATCTACATTTCACTTTAGACATATTAGAAATGACATGACAGCCCACCCACCTTGTTATTGCTTCCAAAATATCCTATGGTTTCCTATAACTATTTCAAATGTATATTTCAAGACAAAATGATAAGGTTATGAAATAATTTTTCATATGAGTGATATCTAAAATCAAGCTTTAAAAGTAAAATTTCATTCATAGTTAAATATTGTGCCTAACAATTCTAAATTTAAAGTCTCATTCAATACATAATAATGTTGATGTATTGAATCAAAAGGTTTATTTGGCTAATAGAGAACCAATCCAGGTAAATTATAATCCTTGAAAATCTATTAGTTAAAGGGACTTTAACTATCAAATTGACTGCTTTTTGTGACTCAAACTAACTGATTAGGTACCAGATATTCCCTTTACTTCACACTATATAAAGTAGAGCTTTAATGTATTCCCCATAGATGCCTTTTGAATTAGAATTTTTTTCTGATTAATTTTGTATTGCCTATGGTTTAAATGTTAATTACAGTGGCCCCATCTTTTATAGGAATAATAAATATTCCTAAAAAACTCAAGTTGTAGAAGTGTTTTAGATTACTTTTATCTCTACCAGCATTTACCCTTTCAGTTTTTTTTCCCAGAACTCAATGGAAATACTAGTATTTTAGGCTCAGATTTTAGTAGCTCATTAAATCACCAGAATTGCAATATAGTTCCAGTTTATGTTATTTTTGGTGACTGTTTCCTGCCCAACTAAACATGCACCCAAACTTATTTCTATGAGTCTCTTACTCAAGAGTCTCATAAATATAAAACTTTATAAATTACAAATTATTCATATACGAGTGAGATTAGAATGTAATCAGTAATCTTGAATCACCAATTGAGTTTTTATTTTCAATTTTGATAAATTTTGTGTTGGATTTTATTTCAGACTTTGGGTATATATTATTACAAATGGATTAAATTGCTACTAAAAGAGACATTAAGTAACATTTACCAGCTAAACATATTGTTCAAGTGAGATGTTAAAATGCTGTTGAGGTTGGTAGGAAGCACTTAGTTTTGATGAGCATGATACACAGCTGAAAAAGAGGGTCACCCCAAATAATTATGCTCTCTTTGAAAGAGTAGCTTACTTGGAGGTAGAACAGCCAATGAGACTGAATTGATATTTGTCAAATTTTCAGGAAGTAATTAAAGAAGCAAAGATTCTCTTCTCTTACTTGCTCTTTCTGGATTACATAGAGATTGTGATGAGAGACAAGAAAAATGACAGAGCATCCTGAACACCCCATGAAATTTCAACCAAGAAAATTATTTTTCCCCATAATTAATAAACTCTTGTTTTTATTTTATACTCCATTGATTGCAAGTTTGAATTTGATTTCCACATTTTAACAAAAATGCAGAGATGTTTATTCTACAAAAGATTTGCTCCCTTTTGGTAATCTTCTCCATCCTCGGTTCCTTTGATTGGATGCCATCTGGCCTGTTGCCTTTGATTTTACGAATACGGTCCTCAGTTATTTCTGCAGCTGTTATCTTTGCAGCCTGATCTGTTTCAAATGGGGATAATAGGAGGAAATATCTCCACAACTTTCACAGCATTTCATTCCTGTGGCTCTCTTCCCAGCCCTCTCATTGTGATTTGCCCAGTGCACATTATTCAACACAGATGGTGACATTACTAGAACTGAGTTCAAGGAAGATATAAAATTGAACTCTTTTCAGAAATCATTTTTAATAAATATATTGATTAATCTATGAATATAGGATCTATTAATTCTACACATTTTTACATACATATATATGATTGCTCTCATCATGGTTGCTGACAATTCTTCTAATTACACAACTTACCCCTGGTTCTAACTAGTTATTTTTTTATGTCTACAATGATGGTGGTATCTTTCTAAACTGACCTCATGGAAAATAATAATTTTCCGATTGTATTCCTAGGAGCCCAAGTGAAAGAAGTGAAGGAGAATGGGGTGACAGTTACTGGCCTAGTTTCCAAGGTTATAAGTCCATTTCCCTCCTTTCAATTGGGGAAGTTATTTTTAACTGATTTAATTTATCAGACTTCCAAGTAAATTTTCATCTGTATTTTTCTTTTGAGATGGGGTCTCACTGTGTTATTTAGGCTGGTCTCAAATCTTTAGGCTCAAGTGATCCTTCCATCTGAGCCTCCTGAGTAGCTGAGAGTAGGGATTCCATGTCCAGCTTATTAGAATTCCATTTAAAGAAAGGCTTTTACTGCTAACTTCAATAATAACTGAATGTATTAACCAGTAGAAGTACCCTCAGGTCAGTTTGGCCCATAGAAGACAATACGTTATTAAAGCTAAAAGGGCCTTTATAAGGAACTTTCCCCCTCCCAAACTCTCTCCCTGTAGCAAAACTTCCTAAAATTTTCACTTCTGCTCCTACCTTTTTTTTAAGCTTTGAAAACATCAGTTTTAGGGAAGCTATAATAGGTTGGACCGGAGAACACAATAAACCGTCCATTAGCACCTCCATAAGAAGCAGAGTGCCTATTAACTCTTGGGACCCAGTGGGGTACTGAAGAAAACCCAGTAAGTTTGAAAGGGGGTGGAGAGTAGAGAAATGTTTCCTAGGTCATCGCTTCAGGGAATTGTAAGGCGCTCTGGGGCTAGAGAGTGGAGTGTAAGGGTGATTGAAGAAGACAAGCAATGTAACAATGAACAGCGGAGGGCAGAGATGGGAAACTCAGGCTCTGACAAGTGAGGGTGTAGGCTAGAGGGTGAAGGACAGATATCCAGTAATGACATGGAGCAGGGTGCGGGTGGTCTTCACACCTTGGTTGACAGAGTTCCTACTTCCAAATCAACATAGATCTCTCATTTTTGATATAAGTATTTCATTCTTCTGCTCATGTCAATTATAAATATTTCAACTAACTTTTACTCTAAAAGTCTTTATTTGTCACCAGTACCAATAGTAATACTTAACTTTTATTCATCCTGAGTTCCTGTCAAACAGGGAAGCCCTCAAATCTCTGCCCAAATTTATTATACACATTAACATTCACTGCCTCTACTTTTGCACAGAAAGTTACTGTAAAATGTAATGATACAATTCTTCAATTATATTCTCTCTACAAGAAAGAATGGGCAGATTATTTGACTGCCACATTTTTTTAAATGAAAGGAAAATGTTTACTAAAGCTACTCCTTTGTATTACTTTAAAGTGAGAAGTAAGATTGAGTTATCTATGACTCACTATGTTCAAATTATTTCATGTCCTCCCGCCTGCCCTGGAGGAAGTGGCCCTGAAACGCTCCTCTGCCCATAGTAGATTTGTCCTGCGGAATGGAGGGTTATTCCTGACTAATTTCAAAGACAAGTTCTCAGGCAGCTCAACTTTTACAAAAAAAAGACCCTATTTCTAACTGCAGGTGAGAATGGGTCCTTAAAGAAAGGACAGAGACCAGTTAAGAAAATAAAACTAGCTCTCTACCTAATGTTTTCTTACCGACTGTCTCTGCATTTGTATTTGATATTTTCCAATGTACATAGGAACACTGCCATCCAACCATCTACCATTTACAGTTGACAAAGAGCTTTGACATGCATTCTCTCTTTTCCGCAGACTGTGATCGCTGAACAATCTCAGACCGGTCGGAGAGGTATCCCTGATGCCACCTGTGGCTGAAGAATGCGGCCCTGGGTACCAATTCAGGCACCCACCACCTAAGAGGTGAGCCGGCCGGCCCCCACAGTTCTTCAAGTCCCTGGACCCCGCGTGTGAGACACTCACGGCATCTGCGTGGTGGCTCGCTCAGAACGCAGGAGCAGCTCTGCCTTCCGGCAGGTAAGAGACAGCTCTTAGGTCCCTCAAATGAGGAAGAAGCCTGTCGAAGCGCACACACCTTTCGAAGTTCTCAGCGCTTCCTAGAATGCAGATATCGATGCCTTGCTGAGTTTTCTGTTTCTTTGATGATCAACTAAAACGGAACTCAGCTCCCCACGTGAGGTCCCATCTCGGTCCGGTTTCTCTCGGTGGCCGGGAGGCGGGGCGGCGGCCGCATCCCTCAGTCCCGGCTTCCCAGTGGGCGCCTTTGGCCCCCGCGAAGACGCCAGGGTCTCTGGCAGCCTTTTCCTGCACACTGTTCCTTTTGCTAAAAATCTATACAAACTGCTTTCTTCTTCCTTTGATTAAACAACCAAGATTTTTCTTTTCTCTCTGTATCAGTCAAGCACACAATCACTGCTAGAAAAACCGGTCAACGTTCTGTGTTCTTATTTATTTATATTTCTGATGAGGGAGGTTCAAATAAAACAAAGTCAGAGAAAATAAACAGCTTGCAGCGGGCTTTTTGCTGTTGTCTTTTATTCGAGTTTTCCTTTGTGGATCATTTTTAATTCTCTTCTTCATGAAGGAATAATTAAATCGGTATTTTTGTGCTTAGCACCCGGTGAAGGCAAAAGCAGAACTATTCCTACTTGCAGGTTTCCTTGCTCAGGAGGGGTCCAATTCAGAGAGGAGAGAGAGAGAGAGAGAGAGAGAGAGAGAGAGAGAGAGAGAGAGAGAGAGATTGAGAGATTATCTTCCAGCAAAGCTTGAGGAAACCCAGCCATTCAGAAGCTGCTGTATGTTCACAAGGCAACTCCTACATCTCCAGATTAGAGGACAAGGACTGGAAAATCCCAAGCAAGTACAAGATTCAAACTCATGTGCTCATGTGAGGAGGAAATCCCCTTTCAATGAAGGATACGATCTCTTTCTGTCTTGAAGGTGACTTAGTGTTATTCAAGATCCACTGGGTTGAGACGCCTTAGAGAAGCCTAACAATATTGAATTGGTGACTTCGGAGGTTGCAAAATGACTGTCACTACTTGAGAGTGACAGGAAGTGCCCTCCTTCCCACACCCTTGCAGAGGAAAATGGGGTCTGTGCAGAAAAAGAGAGGAGGGTTTTGTATCTGCTATCAAGCATATCAGCTACATTGTGAAAAGGATGGGAAGAGGAAGGCAGTGTGATTTCAACAACACAAAATAAAGAAAGCTCTTAGGTGATGGAGTTCTGAGTCAGGTGGTTGGGATTGTGTCTTGTACTTCTATCAAAAATCACATCTCAGTAACTGGCTGGAAATAAGTCCTGATATATTCCTGATCCTTCCCTCTAGAAAAGAAGCTCTAGAAGGTGTGTGTGTGTGTGTGTGTGTGTGTGTGTGTGTGTGTGTGTGTTTAAACTATTATGTCCCCAATGCCTAAAACAGTAGGGATTAAATAAATATTTGTGAATGGGATGATAGGTTGGAAGTGCCCCTTCCCCAGAGAAAAATGGGATTTCCCAACCAAGATTAGTTAAAAGAAAAAGGAATTGACAATGATTAAAGTGTTCTCTATCACACTTTTGGAAAGAATTGTCCACCTAGGAAAATAAATACTGACCCAAGAAAGTCTTTACTTACTCTTTATAACAACAACAACAACAACAACAACAACCACCACCACCACCCTGAAATCATATATAATTGGATGGAATGTGGATTCAGAGGGCATTTCTAACAATAGTTTCTCAGGCTCTTAGAAGAGATACTGAAACAGTTGGAAAGTAGCATAAAAATTAATTTTAAAAATTCAATTTATAAAAGCAAGACTACAGAACTTCCACACCACTAAGCATGAGAGCTCTCTCCATTCAAAACACAGTGAGTGTCACATGGAAATGGTTCTAGCAGGAGAGAAAATGACTCCTCTGGGACACTGCAGTTTGCAGTCCCACTGGGCGAAGGGCAAAGGTGAAAAGGGAAGGCCCCTCGGGACGAACGCCCAAGTCCCGGGGCGAGGAGGCCCTTCCAGGCCCCGGCCTGGTCCTAGATCCTGGCCCCGCTACTGCCTGAGGCCACGTGCAGCCGCTGTAGTGCGGTTAAAAGAGCCTCTCCCTCCTGGGCTTTGGTTTCTTCTGTTCTTGGAATGCTTTTGGCAGATCCTCCGCGTTTTCAGGGTCTCTCGGGAGTTTGAACACACATTCTGTTTCTTGACTTCAGCCAGGATTCTGAAGTGTTAACTAGATGCTGCACTTCCCGCTCCCCATCCTGCCTCCCAAAGGAAACAGCTTGGCCAGAGTGTGCGCGCTCCGGCAAAGGTCAGAACGAATCCCTTTCAGAGCAAGGGGAATTCTCACAGGCCCCGGATTGCGTGCTACCCAAGCCTGAAGAGGCTGGTTGGACCGAATTAGGAGCCGCAGCTGCCACCAGCCTGTCCCCAGGAGTTCCCGTCCTTCTGGGCCTCCAGTCGAGGGGCAGCGTGGGTCGCGCGTCCAGACTCCAAGCGGAATCCATCCCTTCGGGGAGTGGAGACAGAGAGGAAAGGGTGGGATAGAGTCCGAGTTGATAACCGGGGCCGCGAGAGCGAAGCGCTGGAAAAACGGGGAGTCCGTCTCTGCAGATTTGGGATTAGTGGGCCCTGATTTACCGCAGGTAGTGCTGGGAGGTTTCGCACCCCACCCCTTTTACCCCCCGTCGCTGGCTCAGATCGATTCTGGAGCTAGTTACGAGTGTTAAAATGGTACGCGGGTGGGGCAATTCATTAGGCAAGAAATGGATTAGTTGTTTATTATCTATAAACATTCCAACCACTGCAACCTATCATAAAACCGCAGAAGGGCCTATAAAGTAAAGCAGCAGCGAAGCCTCCCTGTGCGCAGTACAACTGACTCGGCAATTGTTCCCGTGATAAAGTGTCCATTAGAGGAGGGGAGGCGGGGGGCCATGAGAAAGTGGATCATCAGGAAATGATTTCCTGGACTAGGAATCCTGATTCCTCTAAATTGGACAGGGTAGGGAAAACGGGCAAGCTGAAAGGGCGCGAAGAAAGGATCAAATAAGCATCAGGGGCCCCAGTGGGATAATTACGAGGATGATGCCACCGATAAATAAGAGCTGTTGATTAAATGAGATCAATTGAGACTTTGGTTTCTTGGTGAAATATTTAATAACCATGAAAGCAGCCTAATAATGTTTTCTAACAAGAGTCTCAAGTCTCAAGTAAATACTTTGGGAGGTAAACGGGTTTTTTTTAAAAAAATTAAATATCAATTTTGGGGGGAGTATTAGAAACAATGGTACAATATTAATGCTGGTTTTAAATAACTGATAGAATCATTTTTCATCTTGATTCAGGATCTATTACTCTGAAATCAAGCTATTCGTAAGTTTCTTAGTGCAATTTCATAAATATATTGGTTCAAAATATATTAAGAGTAACGGTTTTAGAAAACAGTGACATACATACATCAGAGGTTTATTTCTCAGGTTTAAAAAAACTTGTTAATTTAAATTGAATAGTCCAAAAGGGGCATAATTCATGAGTTAAAACTTGATAAATAATTTTTTAAAAGTACTTCCCATGTAACCACCACCGAGACAGAAATAAAGGACATTACCAGCACACCAGGAGCCCCCTTCTGCGATGGATTTTTTTAAATCAAATTTTTAGATTGTCATTTTGGGAGATGTTGATGTCTAGCTGCTCCAGTGCCTCGGTTTCTTTTCAGTACCAGTATTGTGGGTTTTTCCTCTGGGGTTATCTTCCGAAATATAAAAAAACCGCTCTGAGCATTTTGAAGAGGGAACAGAAAACAGCCCCACATCCACATTCCCTTCCCCCAGCTTTCCTCATTCCACAGTGAGAGACATAACAAACAAACGATTACGCGTCGGAAAACACATCTGAAAACAGAAAGGTCACGTTACTACCAAGTCCTGGGGAACATTAATCTGGTGTTTGGAGAACAGTTGACAGTTGAAGGTTGGATTTTCTCTCTTTTCTACTCAGAGAATGGGAAGGAGGGAGAAGGGAGGGGGTCAGGGAGAGAGACTGGTGGAGTCAGAGATCTTTTAAAAGAGATGAAAGGCAAGAGACAATTTGGTGGCTTTTCACTTCAGAAATAAATTATTTGAGGGCTACCTACTTTCTATCCCAGATTTAAATGAGGAGAGAGAGAAAGAGAGAGAGAGAGAGAGAGAGAGAGAGAGAGAGAGAGAGAGAGAGAGAGAGAGAGAGAGAACTATAGAAACTGAAATGGCTGAGTTTGCATTGACTCAGAATGTGTAATGTGTGTGTTGTCCTAAAATAATTAATGTGAATAGTGAGATATAATCACAATAACATCAAACTGTGCCTGAGGGGAGAGTTTGATGGACAAAAACCAGTCCCTTTTCTAATAGCTTAGGAGAAGGTGAAAGTTGATCGCCTGGCTATTTTCCCCGGCGCAGCTTTTCTCTAAGCCCCATTCCACACCCTGCCAGTCCTCCAGCTCCATCCGGAACCCCTTTCCCCGGTTCAGTTAGGTGCAGGTAACCCATGCCCAGCGGCTGGGTGTCCAAACCCTCTTAGATCTGTTAGGCAGAATGAGAGGGGATGTGAAGGGCATTCCTGGGGCCCTGACTGGAATGATCATACTGAAGCTATACTGATAAACTGCACCGACAGCGACATCAAATACTTCTTCGCTGGCAGGCTCAGGTCCGTATCTCTAAAAACAATGAATTTTCGAAGCGGGAAGACGGAAGGGGCAGGCAGGAAGAGAAGGAATCGAGATTTACCAGATTTACTGAAGCTTTGTGTAACCTTGAGCTTGTCACTTTAACCCTGAGAGGCGCACGCACACACACACACACACACACACACACACACACACGCACACAATGCGAGCGGAGGATGAGTCTCGCATTCTCTGACTGTGGGGACGAAATTTAAGCCTTGGCGAACAGACGCGGTGGGTTTCTAGAGCTTCTCCTCCACAGCACTGAGTCTGGGAGACTCCGACGGACAAATCCCAGGCGATGACTGAGGCCTGGGAAACTTCGAGGCGACCCCCTAGGGACCTACGCCTAGGACTTCGGGGTCTGGGCGAGAGGGAGAGCCCACTGCCCGGCCTGACCCGGACGCCGGGCGACACCGACCCTAAAGGTGCTGAGCAGTCCTGGAAACACCGCCAGGGGTAGCGCCCGAACCAGACGCTGGATCCAGCAACCCGCACGACTTTCCCCAAGCTTCCCACCCAGGGTTCGGGGATTTCAGCCTCCTCCTTCACTGGCTTCCGGCTCAGACCTCTCGGCGAACAGACCCCGTCCCTCCCGCCGCCCTGAAGGCCCCAGGAGCGCGGATGAGCGCAGCGCGCGTCCGGGGCCCAGCAGAGCTCGGGCGGCGAAGAGGCCGCGGCTGCGCCCCGACCCGGGCAGGCGGCGGGAGCGACCGCCCTGGAGGTGAACAGAGCTGCCGGGCCAGGGGCGAGCTGGGGAGGGACAGGCCGTCTGCCTCGGGGAAAAACTATGCCCGAGCATTTATTTTAAGACACGAACTCTTCCAGTACACAGCAGCAGGCCAACGGCCAAACTGTGCTCCCTATGAAGAAGTGAGATTGTTTCCCTCCAGTTACAAAATACTGTAGAAAAGAAAAATCAGTCACCAAAGCGCTGCTGTCGCCACCCGCAGCTCTCAGCAAGCTGCCTCCCAGACGCTTCGGGGGGCAGCGCAGATTCTGGCCCCCATGGGACGCAGCGCGCGTGGGCCAGGGCAGCGGGGCGGATCCTGCAGCCGGGTCTGTGGTGTAGGCGGGGTGGGGAAGCCGACCTCACTGGCCAGCGTCCTTCCCGGTCTGTTTTACAGAACCATCTCCAAACAAAAAAGCAAGACCCAGTGGCACAGCGCCTGCCCTGCAAGTGCAAGGTCCTGAGTTCGATCCCCGGTACAAAAAAAAAAAAGAGAGAGAGAGAGAACATTTGCAAAGAATGAAAAGGGTCCATCACCCAGGTTTTGGAAAAGTGTTCCCTGGAGAGTAAGCAAGGTTGCTAACCCTCGTTTTAGTTCAAGACATTGCTTCCAACTTTGTCATCCAGTCTGAATTCCGTCCATCAACCCTGTCTGAATTCCTAACCGACTTCTCTCCAGAAAGCGACGCACACGCAGCCTTGGAACAGAAAGGGACTGAAGGCGCCATTCCTCTCCCGCAGTGTTAAATCCCTAAACCCCACCCCACTTCCAGCCTTCTTTCTAAGCAGAGGTGCGGGAGAAGCAGCCAGAGTCTGGAGGCGCCGCGCAAGAGCCTGAGCAAGGCCTTGAGGGCTCCACACGGACAAGGTCCCAGAATCCTGCCCCTGGTTTACTCGGGCTCCTGCCTGACTCACCTGGAGGGCAACAGTGGGCCGGAGAAGTGAAGTGGTTGGAGAAGACACCCTGTCCTCCACTCTGCAAGGCCACGGATCCGCTAAGTGGTGGTGAAAGTCACAGAAGATACTAATGAGAAAATACCTCAGTGGTCCAGGCAACAAAGCTGTGAGGGAAACAACCATCCCTTATTCATATATAATAGTCACTTCAAATGTGTTAAACACTAAGTGATTTTTATTGTTTGGAATCTCTGACTCTACACTTTAGACAGTGAGATGGGCTTCGATGTATGCTAGTCACCTGCCAGGACGCTGTTAACACAACAAGAGTGGGGGGAAATCCCGAGTTTCTGAAAGAACAAACCACGCAAGACAACCTTGGCCAAAAGGCTCCCATAATTTTTATGAGGGCAGTTACAATTAAGAAATGACATTTCAAATTTAATAAAATTTAGTTCTCTTAGTCGTTTTGAAGTTTTTCCAAATTGATGATGTTTTACTTTGCAGAAAGGAAATATTTCTTCTTTCTCAAATTATAACACCATAAGCAACAAATACTACTTTTGGCATTTAAATAAAGGTATTTTGAAGCAAAATGTTTTCAACACACATAAAATAGAAATACATCAAACAATATATTCCATAACACATTACTCACATTTCATATCTGGTCATATGAAACTGCCTTTTATAAATATTGCACTTTATGAAGTATAATTCACTTACGATATTTATATTGTACAGCAAAATGGGAAAAAGTAATATCACTGATCTTAATTTATTATTTTTTAAAAAGCCCCTCCAAAATGAGAGTTTGTGTTTAAACACCAAACATTGAAATTTAAAATCTAGAAGAATTAAGTATTTGAAAACCTGAAACTGTAGAGGTTGTGTGTTGGATTGTCACTCTCTCTTATTTCTATAATTTGTGTATGTGACTATTTGGAAGACTTTCACCATTTTCCCCCCATAAGACAAATTAATTTTAAAATTATCATTTGTTTTGAAAATGATATATGTTGTGACTTCGGGACAAGTAAGCCAAGTGTTCTTTAATCACCATGTGGAGCAAATCTAAGACCTAGTGTATTTTTGACACTGAAAGTAAGGCCTCTAGCTTGTGAAAATCACCTTCCTACCTACCCTTGATAGTTTTTATATGTGTTTTGAATGTTTTTGTCAAGCTGTCTATATAATGTGGGTTCTCAATAACTTTTATAGTAAACATTAATATTGGGATTATAGAGCTAGCTTTATTCCAACTAAGGAGTCTCTGAACAACACAACAGAGTAAAGACATCTGCGCCACATATTCACACCCCAAACTTCTTGTCCCCAGTGCAGGGGAAATAATCCTCTTATTCCATTAAAATGGTCACTAACCTTCTATGAGAAAGGATGTTTAAATCTCTTACCTGCAGGAGTCTTGTCAATGTAATAGGAACGGAAATTGTGGCTGTTCTGTGTTCTCTATTATAGTACAGGGTTCTGTACTGTATTGCATCTGTGAAGGCTGAAATAACAATATATGACTATTGCCTCTTGGGACCCTTATGAAAATGAGATACGTAGCCACTTCAAATAAATGGTGCAGACTTAGACTTGGGAACATATTTGAGAAAAACCAATTATTTCATATCTTCTGAAACACAATTAAAATGTTATTCTAAACTTTGGTTTTTGTGTATATGTTGTGTGTGCACATTAATGTTATATTCAATCACAAAGATACATAAGCAATTATAGTACCTATGGAAATGCTACTTGAACCTGTTTTTATTTCAGAGTCAAAAACAGCCTTAGAAAGCAATTACATTGCAACTTTCATTTTCAGTCTTGAAAAACTGGTATGAAACCCAGGTTCTTGTGCATGCTAGGCAAGTCTTCTACTACTGAACTACAGCCTCTCATCCTTAAAATATTTTGGCTTTTTTACAGTTGGCATTTAAATCTTCCTGTTGTTTTGTAGGCTGTGTGTATGTTAGGGCTTATATCTAGATGTCCCCCAAGTGCCTTACTTGCTCATAGGCAGGGTTTTTGGAAGGTGATTGGATTGTGGAAGTTTATAGTTGACTTGGGGTTAGGAGGTGGGGTCTAGCCAGAAGAGGTATATCACTGGAAGCATGGCCTAGATTTATCTCCCTCTCCTGCTCCTTCCTTCATGGCTCTCTGCTTCCTGTCCACCATGCCATGAACAGCTCTCCTCCGCCCTGCGCCTCTGCCATGCCACCCTGCCTTGGAGCCAGCAGACCATGGACTGACACCTCTACAAAGTGTGGGCTGAAATAAACCTCTCCTCCTTTAAGTTCAGAGCGTTAGGTATTGTTTCTCAGCAATGAGAAAATGACTAAGACTCTACTTAAATATAAACTGACTCTACTTGAGTATAAAGTTATTGTTTTCTTTGAATTAATATTTGTTTGAATGTGTGTGTAAATTTGTTAAAAATTATGAACTCCGAGAAAAGCTTTACTTCTATGCAACATACATGGGTTTTATATAATGAATAGATACAGTTTCAGGTAATAAAAGTAAGATTTGAATATCAATAGTGCATTATTTAAAATGTGTTAAGATACTGCTAATCTAAAATCAGCTTGATTTGATCTCTCTCTCTCTCTCTCTCTCTCTCTCTCTCTCTCTCTCTCTCTTTCTCTCTGTCTTTCACGGTGTTGGGAATTGAACCCAAGGCCTCACCAATGCTAGGCAAGCACAAGAATAAGTTTTTAATGAACTACTGGCATAGTGCTATATGTCATTTGTATAATTTCATATGCTGATTTTAGAATAGAAAAATAATCCCATCAAAGAAATTTGAGGTGGATTACCTAGTAAATTTTTTCTATTCTAAATTTTAAGATAGTGAAACATGTCAGTTATTTTGCCTTTTAAAATATATTAGAGGAACACTCTAAAATTATGAAGATCAATTTGCTTTTTTGTCAATAATTTTTATGTCAGGAGAAATATTTTCAAGTCATTAATACCTTAGACTCACAGAAACAGAAACAGGAAATGTTATTTTGTAAAAGATAAAAACATATATATTCATAGGTATGCATACGTGTATTTTTTTCTTCCCTTGCTTGACTTATTCAATTGTAATATTTCTTTAAGTTCAAATAATTTTTTTACACTTTTTTCTGACTGTCAAATTTCTACACATTTTTCAAAGTTCTCCCTAAGGGTCACTAGGGAACTAGCACATATAAAAAGTATGTCCTCAGCAACTTGCTAAATGCTTTAATTATTTCATTTACAATAAGTAGCCACCTTAAAAAGTGGATCTTATCAATCCCTTCAGTACAAAGAAGCAGAAAAAAAGAATTCAAGCCAGGAATGGAACCTGGGACTATAGACTTGGAAAGCCTTCAGCTTGTTCCTTTCTGTCACATCGCATAATTCTTGATTCCCTTAATCAGAATTAAGGGGCCCTACCTCTTCTCTCTTTCAGCACTTATCCTTTCTTTAACTTTATTCATATTTTATTTACTTATTTATTCATTTTGGTACCAGGAATCAAACTCCGGACCTTGCACTTGCGAGGTAGGCTGCAGAACCACTGAGCTAAATCTCTGGCCGAACATTTTACATATTTTTAATAAATAATGATAGCATTGTAGGATATTTGTACCTGCACATAATATATCTTGATTCATTTTTCCCATTTCCCTCCCTTTTAACCCGTCTTCCCCTTCCCATTTACAGAGGCTTTGTTTCCATTTTTCATTCTATTATTTTTTTCCTTTTCCCTTCCCCTTCTCTCCTAACTCATTCCTCTTCCCATTTGAACATACTTCTTCCTACTTCCCATTGTCTGTCCTCCATTATGCTCCTTTTATTCCCTTTGATCTTCTCATACAAAAGAAACAATGTTATATTTAAACTTGTGTCTCAGATTTATTTTACTTAAAATAATGGTCTCAAGGTGCATCCATTTTCCTACAAATGACTTAAGTTTATCCTCCTTTATGGGAGAGTAATACTCCATTGTATATAAATACCACATTTTCTTTATCCATTCATCTTTTGATGGGCATATGGGTTGTTTCAAGATTTAGCTATTATAAATTGTGCTGCTATAAACATGAGCGTGCATATATCACTGTGGTATGATCCTTTAACTCTTTCAGGAAGGTAGCTAGAAGAGGAACAGGTGGGTCACATAGAACCCCTAGTTTTAGTTTTTTGAAGAATCTTCATACTGATTTCCACAGTGGTTGTACCAGTTATACTCACACCAGCAATGAAGAAGGATTCCTTTCTCCCCACAGCCTTGCCAGCATTTGTTATTGGCTGATTTCTGGATGGCGGCCATTCTTCCTGGAGTGAGATGGAATCTCAGTGTTGTTTTAATTTGCATTTCTCAAAAGACCAGTGATGTTGATAAATTTTTATATATTTATTTGCTATTTATACTTCTTCATCTGAGAAATGCTTATTCATTTCAGCTGCCCATTTTTGGATTGAGACTTTTGATTTGGGAGGGTCTAATCCTTTTTGAATTATTTATATATTCTAGATTTCAGACCTTTGTCTGAGGACTAAATGGTACAATTCCTTCCCCATTCTATAGGTCATCTCTTCACTCTGTTAGTGGTTTCTTTTGCTTTTTCAAAAGCTTTTTAGTTAGATGTGATCCCAGTTGTTGATTCTTTGTAATATTTCCTGTGCAGTTAGGGTTTTGTTCATAAAGTCTTTGCCTAAAGTCTTCTCACACAAGAGAAACAATATGATATTATTTAAACTTGTATGTATAATTTATTTCACTTAAGATTATGCTCTTAAAGTGCATCCATTTATCTAAAAATCCCTCAAGTTTATCCTTATGGCAGAGTAGTACTCCATTCTATATAAATACCTCATTTTCTCTATCCATTAATCTATTTCTGGGCATATGAGCTGTTTACACAACGATTTATGCATAACCATGTTTATAGTAGCACAATTTATAGTATCTAAGTCTTGGGAAACAACCCATGAGACTACCTATTTTCAATTAAATTCCTCATAATAAATCTTTAAATGTAGTAAACTCTGTGAATATTCATTATTCATATAACAAATACATACTGATTGCCTATTAACTTCCAAGAACTATTTTCGGAGCACCAAGGAGCAAAACAAACGAATACACAATTGCTCTAGGTGAAATTAGGGCAACTTTTTTCTGGGGAGTATGGAAATTGTTAGGAGGAAATCCTGTAGTTTTTAGGTTATCCACTAGGTGGCAAAGGGTGTAAAACTGACTGCATACTGTACAGCAAAATTTGGTCCGAAGAACAGTGGGAATCTATGAAAGTCTCCACCATATTTTGCCACAAATGTCTCTTTTCGAGTGCTACAGTTATTGGTGAATGGTCAGAATACATCTTGTACTCAATTTTACAAAACATCCCTTGCTAAGGGTTCAACTCTTCTAGGAAAGGAGAGAGCCAGCTGTGTTCCTCTGAGGTCCATCTATAAGATCCCCAAGCTTATCTTAAAGACTTTTTCCTGTCTTCCTCCCCATATTTCTCTGTGCCCCAGATGTAGAGATCATAGAAATCTGACCAAGGGTATGAACATCTGGTGTTGTATAGGGCCCAAAAAGCCTAGTGTCAATTTTATTCAAATTTACCTAGATCCATTTAAGTATCACACTTTGGTTAGTTAACTCTGGGGGCAGGGTGAGTAGTGTCCCAAACACTAACTTCTCACACTAACAACCATGAGGACAAGGGGCCAAATACATACACCAGTAGAGAATACGTGTCGTCATGTCTGCATTTTGTTATCAGAGACTTTAATTGGGATCTCGTCTTTACACTGAAGAACAAAAATTACTTCATTTAGTCAGACATCCTCTTTCAAACAGAATGGAGATATTCTTCCCAAATGAGATTAGGCCCTTATTGATTTTAGATCTCCCAAACAGATTTTTTAAAGAAAAATCTCTTCTTTGATAAATGGTTTCTTTTATATCAAATATAGAAATATTTGCAAAGTCACCTAAATGGAGTGTTTAAGATCTTCCTCTGCTTATTTACTATATGAAGTAAGGATCTTTGTTTCTATAAGAATGTTCTTTAAATATAAAAGTGAGATGTTACAGATGAATGTTGCTCTATGTGCAGATGTTATCTTCAAGTTGGTGTGCATTTTTCCTAGGGACACAACTAGTAGGATATTAACATTTTAACGTATATATATATTTTTTCCTACATACTCATTTTAACTGATACATTTGAAGTGTATGGATCATAGCACAATAAGTTGGCTTGTAAGTTTGGCTGTGGGTTTTGACAACATTTGTGAATTACGAAAAGGAATTTGTTTTATATATAAGCAACTGGAAATGCAGCTCAGGTTTTTCTAATAGATATGGTTTCCTGAAAGTTGTCAGAGTATGAGGGTAACTATTGTTTGAAGGAAAGAGAAGATATTTATGTAAAGCTCAGTCAATTCTATACATAAGCAGACACCTATTTTATCTGCTCTTCTTGGCTCAGAACCCTACATAGTTGAATTAATAACCAAGTATTAATAATTATGACTTATTTCACAGAGAAATTATTTGTATAAAATTTACTTATAGATCTTACTGTAGTCAAGGCAACAGTATGGTATTACTAGTGAAAAATCCGTTCTTACTCATGATTTTAACTTTAAAGCAGTGTTAGGGCTGGGAGTACAGCTCAATGGTGAAACACTTGTGTAGCATGCGTGGGGCCTGGTGCCGTCCTCAGCACTGGGGTAGGGAGATGTTCCCTGCAGTTAGTCTGAACAAATGGGACTATTCCAGGGTGTTCAAATACCTAAAGGGTTCGTAAATTGAAGAAGGCAGCTATTGTCCATCCCCACTGTTGGCAAAATAAGAAAAAAACCTAAGTCCTAAAGAGACTTAGGGACTCTTATATATTTTTTTAAGCAGAAAAATGTTTTAAGAAGTAAGATTATAATAATAGAATAGATTATATTTGCAACTCATGGAATCTCCCTCTTGAGGTTTTTTGTTTGTTTTTGCCTTTGGATATAATTATTATGTAAGCATGTACTTTTAGCTTGGTTCAACCAAGCATGCAATGTTTGAGTCATTTTTAAAAGAGAATTGAGGGCTATGGGCCATTACAATGTTATTGGTGATGGTATGACTTCATCACAAGGTATAAACATGACCTGAAAGTAAACAACCCATGAAGAGAACCTTAGGAAAATATCTAGTGTATTACAGATCACTGTTACCATAGACAAAAAAATGGCAGTTGTTCTTAGAAATTCCATCACAGAACACTAAAAAATATCTTTAGGCAAGAACAGGATCTTCTTCATCCATAATTTTTAGGTAGAAAGTATTTTAAAATTCAGTATTTTCCTTATCCATAAAGCACTTGCTAAACCAACAGATACTTTAAGGAACATGTTAAAAGAGATATCATATCTTCACAACTAACTTCTTGAGTATTTCATTTAACTTTTTGCAGAATATAATAGCCCAAAGTTCAGTAGCAAATATTGTAACATAACAAGTAAACACAGTGTGGAAGAATAGAAAGCACAGGGCCGGGGATTTAGCTCAGTGGCTCTGCCGCCTGCCTTGCAAGCACAAGGTCCAGAGTTTGATCCCCGGGACCAAAAAAAAAAAAGAATAGAAAGCACAAATACTAATAATCACATGAGGCTATAGCTCAGTGGTAATTTGCTTTCTTCGAATGCACAAGGCCATAGGTTCATTTAATCCCCTAGAAATACACACAACAAAATAGTGGTAATCATAAGATATATAATAAATAGTTGAAATAAAATCCTCTTAGTTTTTTGACCAAGAAAGTTAATACTGTACTACATGCCACTGTAAACATAAGATCTCTTACATTTTTGTGCTTGCTTTTTCTTCTGTTGAACTAGTCTCAATACTGCTCTTGTAACTGATATTACAATATCACAGTTTTCATGACACATCACCACAAGCACATTCACTTATAAGAAAATAAGCCACCTGTCATAAGCTCACAGAGTGGAAAATTGCAGTGTGCTCAGGTTTGTGTACTAAGTTTTGAGAGGGATTCAGTTGATTACCAAGTCTGTCCCAGGAATAAATAAAATCACATTTATCTCAGAGTATAGTTGTGCAGGCTAAAGAGTGAAAGAATAAAATCTCTTAGCAGAATAACTATAATTAAAGAGTAAGATACAGTTTGGCTATAATTTTGGTTTTATTATCATTACCAATTTTTACAATTTTTTTCAGAAATTTCTAACAGTCAAATCCTTATGGAATTGATCAAACTGCAAAACGAGCTCCCTTACAGGAAACCTGAGTTACATAATACACTTCCAAGATGCTGAAAGAGAATTTCCTCCCAAGGCCAGGGCTCTGCTATGAGCACAGTACAAATATTCCTGGCTTAACAAGATGGTTTTTATCATGGATGCCAACTGGAAAATAATTTAGGGATGTTTTCAATTAGAAAAAAGTTTGACTCCTTCATGTATTACAAAATGTCTTCACTACAAAGTGTTTAAACTTTTATTATTGTATTTATCACATTGTATTAAGAGTCAAGAGTGGGGTGACCATACATCCCGGCTTTATGCCTGTTGTCCTGAGGTAGCATCTGGTTTAGCACTTTAGCACTCTCCAAAGTGTCCTGGTTTAGACAATAAACTCTGTAGTCCCCCAATTATGAGGCAGGTGCCTGGCTGGAGAGGCAGAGGAGCGCTGGGGTGGTCCTAAGCTGAGTGTGGGCCTGTTTGACATATTGGTGAGGCCGGTGACCAGCCATGCCTGGCTGATTTGCACATAGAGAAAGGCTTTGAGGAGAAACTTCGACACAGCAGGCCAAAAGAGTCAGTTAGGAAGGCTCCACAGGGAAACAGCTCCTCTTCCCATCTCACAAGAACACAGCATATTCTAAGGTGGTTAAGACTGCAGAGAGCAGCACCATTTTGGTTTTTCTAGGATTGTGATTTTAAGTATATTAAGAGACAGCACTCTGATGAAGAAATCGAAGGCAATGAAACACATCACAGAAGATGTTTTGTAACCTAAACCTCAGTGAGGTGTGAAAGCAGCTAACCCAGAATTTCTAAGGCCTCTGAGAAAGAATCAGGGCCAGTGGGTGACACAGGGAAGTGGAAGTTGAATTTGTTTGTCACTTAATTGTCACTGTAAGATTTCAGTTTTGAATACCTGAATTATAGTATCAGTTATAGTCTGTTAACTGAAAAGAATATTTTGGCCTGTTTTAAAATTAAAGTTTATTTATTTATTTTGGCACTGGAGATTGAACTCATAGTACATGCTCCCAGTCCTATACCATAGCTATACATCCAGTCCTGTACATAGCTGATACATAAAGACATAAAAATTAAACAAGCTAATGGTGTGCCCAATATTTCTATATGTGTATATGAGGTATCATTAAAAATATAATAAATATTTAAATTTTAAAAATTTATCTCCCTCAAAATATTCTCTCTTTTTGAACAGTTATCTCTTCATTCTTGCCAGTTTCATAAGTAGTTCTGGAAGTCTTTTCTCATGCTTTTGGCTACACTATTGTGGCTGCCTCTATGTCTTGAATTGATTCAAAGCATTTACTTTTCATAGTGATTTTGACACTGGGGATGATCTCGAAATCTTATGGTAGCAGCTACCGCAAGTAAGGTAGATGAGGACACACCATAATATTTTTACAAGCCTGCTTTTCCATTGGATGGCATATGGCAGTGGCATTCACTGTATTTTTGATTACACCTTGTAAAGACATTCTCTTTTTTTTTTTTTTTTTTTGTACTGGGGATCAAACTCAAGACCTTGTACTTGCCAGGCAGGCACTGTGCCACTGAGCTAAATCCCTGGCCCGTAAGACATTTTTGGAAGAGGAGTTCCAGAACTTTTTCAGAAAGTAGAAAGATTGATAGGATAAGTGTGTTCAAAGCAAGGGGGAGTATTTTGAGGGGGATTAGTGGCAATGTGTCTTTTACCATAATACCTTTAAAAAATTAACCACATGCCATATTTTTCAATCAAACTTTGTACATTGTATAATATTTATGTCAGCATGAATATATCTATCTCCTCAAACATTTATCATTTATGGTGAAAATATTCACTATCCTTTCTTCAAGCTTGTTGAAGCATACAGTACATTATAATTATCTGTAGTCACCAAGAATATTTGAGGAGTTCAGCACCTCATTCACTGGCAAATACATGGAATGGCAAGAGGAAACTTTCTGAACAGAGTAATTTGGCTATTTAGTTTTAAATTTTTATTGTGAAAGATTCTGTAAATTGAGACAGAGTGGTCTCTTTTTATATCCATGGCATGTCACTAAAGTATTTTGATATTTTGGAACATTTAGTTTGAGAACTCTTGTCAAAATCAGTTTGTTCAACAAATATTTATCTAGATTCTATTTTTTGCCATGCATTATGCTAAGTGCTCACAACTATGCCAATATATGCAACTTTTCTCATAATTCTACCATTTCTATGCCGAGGACTCTCAAAATATTGCCTTAACGTTCTTCTCCCATCTCAGCACATTACACTTAAAAAGTAACTACTGAGTATCTTACATAAGTGCCTTCGCTATATTTTAACAGACACTTCCTCTCCACTCCATCAAACACGGCCTTTAGCTGAATTTGCTGGAAGGCAACACCGTCAGACTATTTGGAGTCATTGTATACTTTTCTTTTTATGTCTGACAGCTAGCAGTGGGGCAAGACTGCTTACTTCAAAAGTGTCTCTCAAATCTTTCCTCCGTCACTTCCACCCCAATGGACTGCTTAAGTGCAGATTTCCATCACATTTCATTTGCAAAATTACAAATACACAGTTACAAATCTTCATTGATTACCTTATACTACGTTCTATTGCACTTTTATTTTATATTTTAGAATGGCATTAGAAAGATCTTCAGAAAACAGATCAGAATGATACATTTCTTCTTGAAAACCTCCAAGTGTCTGCAAAAATCAAGTGCCAACTCTATTTCAACCTCTTCTTTCTGCAACTTATATTTTTCAGGCTTTTCTTTCACTAAATTGTTGCTAACACTTTACCCTCCACTTCTAACAGATTATTCACTACTCAATGACTTGTACTTCTGTTTCCATGACTTTGATCATCTGTCCAGATATTGAAGTAACACATTTTGTTCTGCTTTTCCCTAAGTTAGTAACATACACAAAGTACGTGGGAAAGTGTCTCTCCTGGCCTTATAAATGGTTACGTGATTCTTCAAATGTCATTTTATTCCTATAAACTTCTAAAGAACTATGCTGACATGAAGTGTCATAGAACTGGATGTGATTATGATTGCTTTCCATTCACCGACGCCCTTGAAAACAGGGAACAGTTTTCTTCTTTCTTGTATCTTATTTCCTTGCACAAAAAGGACTACCTTTAAATGCTGCTTTGAATATTTAAATTAAAAATTTACTAGAATATGAAAAATAGTGTCCTAAAGTTTTGGCCGTGTTATAGGTACTTGGAGGCTAGTGGCCTTGACTATGTATAGCAGAATTTGAGTACGTGCTAATGACCCTAGGTTTTGTGTATAATGTGATAGGCTATTATTAAAACTGTAATACGTTCATTTAATAAGTGGAAGTATTAGAAACATTCTGAGTCAAGGAAAAGAGAAACTGGTGAGGGGAAGAGTAAAACAGTGTTCTACTTAACAGAGTAAAATAAAAAGAAATACGGAAGCAAATGTTGGTAGTATCTAGAAGAAAGTGATTTTAGCAGTCAAAGTTTCAATGTGTGAAATTATTTCTACTTAGAAAAGCACTGGTTATTATAGTCTGACAAAGTATGAAGCATTTGATTCAGGTTAACTCCCTTTCTCTGATTCCAGGGTCACCAATCAACTTACGGTGTAGGTGAGGTGGTAAAGTGAAAGAAGGCTCTGACCAGTAGGTTTTCACTATAATACTCCCATGTTCTGTATTTAAAATAAATGTCACCAAAAATACATTTGCTTGAGATGTGTTCTCAAGCAAATTTCTGAGGCTGACAACCAGTCCCAGAATCCATGCAAATCCATCATGGTGATAAGCGCCCTCATGGGACAGCTGTTACATTGCACTGGATCTCACCTAGTACAGTTCGAGCCTGGACCCACTCAAGGGTGCTTGTGTGTGTGTTTGTCTCTCTGACAGTGGGCATAGTCTTTTTTGAACAAACATTCTAGAAAATATTGTGTTCTTCTTGTTCCAAGACCAACTATTGCCTACATTAGATTTTGGAGGCCATTTTTAGGGGTAGAATACATAATGCAACAACTAAATTGCAATAATGTTAAAACATACACATTGAAAATAGGGTATATGAATTTTGAGAATTTTAAAAACACAGTAAAGTATTTGATAGCCTCAGGATTGAGAACAATATCTATTTTGAAGAAACTCATTGCAGGGCAATGTGATAGGTGACAGATGTATTGGTAATCATCTCCTTTTACGGTCTTCTCAATAAGAACAGCATCCTTGCTAAACTTTTCTAGGCCACACTTGTAGATATTCACTAGAGGTGTTGCTCTGGTAGGTCTCTCTCCTTGGTAACTAATGTATATCATCTACACAACTCGGAAGATATAACAATCCAATACTGTTCAACATAAATCACTCTGCTCATTTTTTTGTTACTAAAAATTGACAAGTGTATATTATGCTAAATTTCTATAAAAGGAGTTTTCCAATGTCTGTTATATTCTCAAGTCCTTTCTGTGACGTTCTCACTAGAAGAAACTCCTTTTGCCTGAACTTTTTGAAAGATTTTTAAATAAGATGATAAGCATTGATATTATATCGGTATTGGTAATTGGTATAAATACAAATAACAATCTGTTCAATGTTACTGTAATTCAGTATTGATGTTTATTTCATATTGGTAACTCACACGCAGTGTTTAATTAGTGTGGGCACATTTGTTTAATTAATTTTAAGTTAAATACAAATACTGAACACAATAATTTGTATAATACCAAATAAAATACCAATACTAGGGCAAAAAATTTGTATTGCACTTATAGTACTACCTAACAACAAGCCATATTCAGCAATCTGGTTTTAGATAATCGTGTCATTTTTAAATATTTACACGAGTAAGTAAAAAAGGGTTTATTAAATCAGAGACTATAACCTTATCACTTAAAGTAAAAATTTGACTACAAAACTAGGTCATGCTTATAGTTTTAACAAAAGTTTTCAAAAATGATAAATGATTTTACTTTTCAAATACTTTAAGTTAAAAAGAAAAAGAGGAACTTGAGATTCTAAAATTCCTTGTTTTTTATTTTAAGACAAATTAGGGAAGAGGGAGGGACATTAGTAAAGATTTTGTCTTCAAATAATTTCCTTTGGAAAATGTCAACAACTTAAATATTCAGAAAGTGATTAACTACTTGCAAAGAGACTGAAAACAATATCTTAGGTATGTGCGTCCCCAAACATGCATATTTCTGATTTAGACTTTTAAGCTGTCAATACCAGAGAGACAATGCCATTGACGTGTACCTGGCACGAGTCCCTCCAGTTAATTTTCTCCCTGGAGAGTGGTTTTGGGCGACAGAGTGGCGTCCAGGCTTCCCAGGTTGTTCCCCTGACAAACTGCAGTAGTGGTAAAGTCAAGGAGCCTGACAAAATCTCATTAATCATTTTAAATTAATTCCAACCTTCCTGTCTAACCATTCCAAGGAGAAAGCTTTTCTTTCATTTTTTTTTTTTAAACAAATGAGAATTTCTTCAGTAGAGATTTGGTATCTTTCTCTTGTTGGTCTTTAATTCAATTAGACAAAAATAAAATAAAACAATCTACTTTTCTAAGCTTGGAAACAAAACATTTGTCTAAATATAAGTTAACAGTTTAACCAAATGCCTTTTAAAAATATAACAAATTTTGAATAAAAATATATAAAAACATTTTGAGTGGAGTCTGTACCAGGTACATTAGAAACACTGTCATCCTATTTTTTAATAGTTCAATAAATTTATTTTGTTCTAAGATATATTATTCTTAAAAAGATTTAAAACAGGTATTTTAAAAATACATTGTAACATTTTGGTATGTTTTATTGCAGTCTCTCCTTCCCATTCATAGGTTTTTGCTTCGTTTTATATGGTAATTATACGTATGTATGTACATGTTTGTAATTTCTGTTAATATGTATCTAAAAGAAATATTTTCCAGTGTTATTCATTGATTTCATGGCTTCATAGTAATAGGTCATGAGAATATATTTTGGTCTTTCTGACCAGTTCTAGTTTAGCGCCTGGTACAGAGTACATACACAAATACAGTATGTGATGGTTCTTGGAGCTTTCCTTAAGTTTTAGGCATTCCAAGTGTTTCCATCTTTTTTTGTTTTAATGATGTGATAAAAGGTGTGCATACTGCCTTTTCTTGTATCAGATTATTCCCTTATGATGGTATTCTGGAATATATTCACTTATGAATACTTGGAAAGAGCATGCAGCTGTGTTAATAGTGGGAAGTTGTATTAATAGTGATATTTAAGAAAAATTTCTCTTAGGCATTGAAAAATATTTTAATTAGAATGAATATTTTAAACATGAGGATTTCTGAATAAGCCTACTGCCACTGAACACTATAATCAATGATATTCATAATATTGCTAAAATTTAAAACAACAGGTGACGAGATCAACTACCTATTCTTTAAGTTAAAAATAGTAGACAAACTTAAAGTAGCAGTGATTCATCCAGGTAGTTAAAATTAGCAGTCCTGGAGAGATGAATTTATGTCTAGAATAATACATAGGTTGAACCTGTCTTAATATTTTTAAAAGTTAATATAATCTGATTTGTAAATTGTGGACACCTAAAGTATCTGAGTGTATGTTGTAAAGGTGGTAGTAGTAAAGCCGCTTTTCTAAACGCTTATATAGAAACTGAGAAAGAGCCAAAATAATTCTTTTGTTAGAGTGAACTATCAAATTCATTCATTTTTTGGAATTTATCAAGAAACTGTTCTGGGCCAGTGGCCTATGTTAGGTTCTGAGGAAGACACAAGAATTAAACTTCCACCTACAAGACTTGATAAAGTTGTCATAGTAGGAATAGAATTGGAGGACAAATACTATTTCAAAATATGAGGATTTTAAATATGAGGAAGGAGTTAACAGATTTCCAGAAGAGAAAACAGACTAAAAGGATAAACACAGATGACTCATTAAGATCAGGTGCTGTTAGTTTCAACAAAATGTACTCAACAAAAATCCTGTCGATGACAAATTTAGAGGAAGCTCTAAGTTTTTAAGGATTTTCTTTTTGCTTCACCTTTTCTTTCTTCCCTTTCTTTTCTTTCCTTCTTTCTCATTTCCTTCCCCTCCCTCCATTCTTTTCTCCTTCCTTCCTATTCTTGTTCCCATTTCTCTTTCCCTTCCTCTTTTCCCTTCTTTCCTTCCTTCCTCCCTCTCCTTCTTCTTCCTTCCCTCCCTTGCCCTCCCTCCTTTCCTTCCTTTCTTCTCTTTTAAAATATGATTTGTGTATTAGAAACCCTTCTTGGTTATTCTACAGGAATGCACACTATAGGTACAGTTGGGGACATTCTGGGCTAGAAACAACACAGCCCTTATTGGGGAAGGTGTAGACAGGCTTAAGCATCCTGTGGGGTTCAACAGAGCTTAGATTACACATTGAATGAATATTTGTCTAGCGACGAATATAAAAGCCATTAGCAGTACTGTGATTTTCTAGCCTTAAAGAACTCAGCCCTGGGTGGAAAAAGTTGACTCAAGAAGGATGAATATAGAGGGGAAAAACTTACTTGGGCTGCAGTTAATGTAAAGCTCAGCATCTTTTGCCAGCTAGGCAAGTGCTGTTCCACAGAGCCACACCTCCAGCCCTTGGCATCCTTCCTAACACTTTTCTGCTGTAGCTTGTGGGATGTCATTATTTTCTAGTCCTTCTAAAGTTTTGGTGAATCCTCTTCTGACTCCATTTTCCCTACTAAAAGCTAAAATGCTGTGGTTCCCAATTGTTTCTTCTTACTCTACATTCTCCCTAGAGGAGCTGTTTCCTTCTGTCTCACTTAGTATACTTTACTAATATGACCAACTTGCATATCCAGCTCCACGAAGTTCTAACTCTAGTCCTATTCTCCAGCTGTAGTGAATAGTCTAGGGGATTGAGAATTGGAGGGGGCAGGGAGGGATGGAAAGGGAAGGGACAAAAAGAGAATTAAGATGTGTTACACACACGTTGTTCAAATCCCCCACAATAAATGTAATCATTATGCATTGTAAACATATACTAAAAAATAAATGATAAAAAAGAAAAAAATGAATACTCTAATATCTTGAAATTCAAAATATGCTAAAATTGGGATCCCTAGTTTTTCACTCACCTGTTGTTCTCTTAGTAGCTACCTTTGATAATAGGACTACCAATTGCTCATAATAGAAAACTTTTTGCCAAATCCTCAGTGCTATCAATTTTCAGGATTTTGAAAATCATTCCTCCTCTCTATACCCTCTGCCATTTCCCTAGGTCAGGCCTTAAAATAGAACCTGTCAGGCTGGGTACAGTCTGACATTAACAAAGTCACACCTGATGAAAAATTTGGACTTGTCTAAAATTATAAATATTGTAAGAAGATATGTACAAAGTGCCATAGTTTACAAAGACAGAAGAAATGAACACGAGTGGTATGTTTGATACATTCTGAAAGCTTTGATAAAGACATTTGAGGTAGATCTCAGGTGAGTAAGGGAAATTTAGATACAAAACAAGAAAAAGTGGATATCAGAAAAAAAAGCTTATAAAAGGCAAAGAACAGATCCCACTTGAGGAATATTGTTGAAGCTTTAAAGATAAGCTGAGGCTAGGTTTGGAAAGATCTTATATACCAGGATAATTCTGTAAAGCAAAAGGAAATGCTGAAGTGTCATCAGGAGATTTATGTTGTAGAAAGATACAATTATGAAATCTGAAAGATCAAATATTTCCAAACTTCAGATGATCTGTCTCTCCAGCAGACACCTGGAAATATGTTGGGGCCATTATTTGTGCAGCACAATGACTCAGGGATGCTCCTAGCATGTAAGAGGCAAAATCGGCATCCTTATATCCTACATTATATGGGACAGTACATACAGTACATTAATTCTTCCAGTAATGAAGAATATATTTCCCCCAAAGTTGGTGGGACTACTACTGGGAAATACTAAATTCTTATTTACTAAATGATTATTATTAATATGTTTATTATTGTGATTTTTGATAGTACATGTTAAACATTTCTACTCATCTAGTTTTAAAAATAACGAGGGATAAATCCCTATTCAATAATCTTAAAAAGGAGAGTAGTGCTCAGTTGGAGAGGTTCTAGCTTTCAGATCATTTCCCCAAGAGATAAAACTACAAACTGGAAAAAATTTACAAATCAACCAGTGGAAAGAGGTGGAAAATGACCTTTGGGTTGGCAGGCTGATCCAACAGAGAGAATGCTTGGAAGAAGAGGATAGCATCGGTTGAGCTTCCCATTTTTATAGATTTTAGTTTGCATCATGTGGAGCCTGTGGTTTCATTAACTTGATGAATTACAGGATAGAGTTTGGCATAATGATAGCTACCAAAAACATGCAGAGGGAAATCCTGAGTAAAGAACCAGTGAGAGAGATGCAAATCCTGTGCATTAACTTTGCCCAAAATTCTGGCTGGTCTCTGGAGTGTGCATGAACAGAACAGATTCCAAGGGAAGCAGCCTGGTCAAAGAACTGAACTGAAATTGGAGCTGACACCAACTGTAGGTCAGCAAGAGTATGCAATTGGGAGTTTAACTAAGTTAACTGTCAGCTTTAAATTAATGTCATTGCTATTTTTTATCTTTGGAAAATTAGTCTGAAGGTTAAAAATTGTAATTACTTTGCCAGTGTGGCGGTGCATGCCTATAATCCCAGCACTTGCGAGGCTGAGGCAGGAGGATCACCATAAATTCAAGGCCAGCCTGGACTGCATAGTGAGTTCACGGCCAGCTTAAACTACAGAGTGAGATTCTGTCCCAAAAAACAAACAAAACATTATAATTATTTTGTCATGAAATTCAATATTATGCATATGTGAAAATTATTTAGGTATCTGCTTCAGAATCTAGAAATTATTTCCTAGTAGTTAAAACATCCCTCTGATATTAAAAATATATTCAATTACCTTAGGTTTTGTCATTGAAAAAAATGTAGTATTAACTGTACAGTTGTAAAATTAACAACCTCTGCTGACTTAGAGTCAGATTTGGAAGAAAACCAGGCACCAGTACCCAGCAAAGGGCGTAAGTAGCATGTGGAAGGCCCTCAATAGAGATGTACTGAATGAATGAAGAGTATATACTATCTGTTACACTACTCCCTTCAGTGGACTCTGAACATAGATCATCAAGATTAGGAAAATAGTCATTTGACAAATGAACTCAGATATAAGCAATCAAAGATTTACCAGAGTTCTAATACTATTTTATTCTGTTTTTGTAAGTGTAAATCTTAAATTGTAACACACTTTAAAAAAATCCTAAATGGCTTAAAGGACTTACCAAGACTTGACTAACCTGAAAGTTTTTAAAATGAAGAATCAAATGATAAATTTATATTATACAAATAAATGCTGGGTTTGCATAGCAATATAGTAATAAATAAACACTATTCTCAAAGTTCAAAGAGAAGGAAAGCTGGTATTGGTTTCTATCTGAAGTCAGATCCAACTTTTACAGACAACATTTTCTGATTTGAATCAAATAAATTTCAGAACTCAGTTTGAGAGAAAAGGAAACATTTTAGTTAAAATCTTTACAATAAAATAATTATGATTATAAATCTCTTTAGTTAAATATGTACACAATCCATTGTATTTTTAAAAAATGGAAATGGATAAAGTTTTTCAGGCAAATCTAATGCACAAATACACCATCTTACAGAGTATAATGTATGTCAGTTTAACATTCTTAACAGCTGGGTTAGATAATGGCTCGGCTTTGTGCAAAACATAATAAGCAAAATTAGGAAAAGTCCTGCAAAATTATTTAGTTTCCCCGGGAAATTACTAAAAAAGGAAAGAATGAAAGGAAAAGAAGTTGTATACTCAAGCTTGATTGTATACAGAGGCTAGAATGACCAACATGGATGTAACTCCACATCTGCTAGTAAGTCCTTGGATAGCTTTAGTCTGAAGTAAAAAGTTGAAGTCCTAGCAATTGTGCCTTTTATGCAGCCACATGGCCAATAAGGTAGATGTTGTCATAAAGGTGCCCTACAAAATCTTCACTAATGTTTTGAGCAGCACGACGGGTATTTCGAATAAATTCTCTTTTTGACATTTTATTCTTCACATGAGGGCTAGTGAGGTCAATGGAAAGTAGAATCAAAGAATAGCACAGTACATAGACAGCATCTGGAAAGAAAAAGAAACACTTGAAATTATGACCTACTTTAAAAGATATCCCAAAAGTGTTTATATTGGGCAAAAATGTTCATAATTTTAAGATATCAAGATTAGTTTATAACTAAAAATAGGATGACCAACACATTCTAATTTGCCTAAACTTTTTCTAATTTAGTGCTGACAGTCTTGTGTCTTGGAAAATTCTTCAGTACTGGGCAAAGTGGGACAGTTATCATTTCATCTGAATGCCAATTCAGTGAGCATTATCTTTAATTCAAAAGAATTTTAGACGAGATCAGGCACATTCAGAGTGGTATGGCTGTAGACTCCAAAATAATTTTACAATGGCTTAGTAGTTTATAGTGAAAATTCATTTTAGATTTAAAAATTTTAGAATTTGCTTTATTTCATTTTCTTCAATGAATGGTTTAGGAGTTCACTGTGAAAATTCATGCTGGATTTAAAAATTTCAGAATTTTCTTTATTTTATTTTTGCTTTCAAATATGCTATTTACACTGAATTAGCACTAAAACAAAATGTAAAAGATTTTAAAGATTATTAGATAAATATTTTCATTTGATATTTATTTTAAAAGTCTATGGAATTTACACCTGAATTTCAAGAGTAAATCTTTAGGGAAAAGATTCCTAGACCTAACTAAGCACCATGCATCAATAAAATTTTCTTCTTTACCTAAATTTAGGGCAAATAGGTGATTAACATTACAATGGTAACAAATTTTATGCTACTTGCTACTACTTATATTTCAGAATTCTGCAGTCTTAAGAAAGCTAAGTTAAACATTATATCCTATAAAGGAGGTTTAGCAAATTTAATATGATATATAAACGTCTTATAATCTCTGCTTAAAAAGATATGTTCAGAACATTTTTTGACATGAAGAAATAAGTAAAGCTGAATCAAGTGAAAAAATATGTAGGAGACTCAGGCAGGATCACATACACCCATACACAGATATATACATATGCAAAATATACATACGCACACACAATGAAAGCTAATTGTATTAAAAAATTTTAGTAGAAAACCACTGTTTTCTATGAAATGTGTAGATTCAAGTTTTAAAAGTAATTTTTCAAGTTTTCAATTAGACAAGTAAAAATATTCAGCACTCAAATAAGAATAATGTTAAATAATTTACATAGGTATGTCCAACTTTCTTCATAAAAGTTTATTATATATAAATTACAGCCGTGACTAAAGGTCCTTCTAAGATCACATAAATGAAGTATTCCCTAAATGTATTAACTGTTACTATATTAAAAGAAGTATTTTTAATTAGTAGAAACATTTTTATCCATGGTGAGAAAAGTTTTTCACAAGAGACTTGGTTTTTTTTTTTTGTTGGTGCCGGGGATCAAACTCAGGACCTTGTGGTTGCGAGCCAGGTGGCGGCACCACTGAGCTAAATCCCTGGCCCACAAGAGACTTGTTTTCACATGAAAGGGGCAGGAGATGGGGTAGGAATGTTAAAAAATATATATATATATCATACATATATCATATATATGCATAAATATATATACATAAGCATACTTACCAGGACTAAGGCCAAGTTCTCGCATTAAATCAGGATTGCAAGCACAGAACCTATGTGAGAACTTTGTTATAAGAGTTTCAAGATACTCTCCACGCTCTTCAGGGGCATGGATATGACGAAAGAATTCTCTCAGTGCATTTGGTAAGAACTGATTTCGAAAATTATGCAGTGTTACAAGGTCATCCAAGACATCTCTCCTACAGAAAGAGAAAAGATTACAGCTTTAGTTACCTTTATTAAAAATGATAAAATCGGGGCGGGTGATTTAGCTCAGTGGCACCGCGTCTGCCTGGCAAACGCAAGGTTGTGAGTTCAATCCCTGATACCAAAAAAGAAAAAAGAAAAAAAAAAAAAAGAAAAAAATATGTTAAAAAAAAATGATAAAATCGTAATCTGTCATATTGTGGATAAAAATGTTTGATTATCAGCTCAGACAATCCTATAAAAGTATATATTCTTAAATTTAAAAATAAATATTATTTTAAAAAATAGTTTGAATTCATTCATGAATAAGTCACAATAAAACATAGAAAAGTGCAATGAATACTTATAAAATAAAGAAATTACTACAACTTATAAAATAAAGAAAAACTTTCAGTAATAAAAATTTTTCAAGTGTTTTCCTGGCTAACTCCAATAGTAGTAGAAATTCTTTCTTTTTTAGCACTAGAATTCTTTACTTTTCAAATTATAAAAGTTAAGAGATTCTTCATGTACCACATCAAGCCACATTTCTAAAGGTAACAACTATATAGATTTTTAAAAATCTTATAATGCTTATATATACATATATTGTTTTAGAATCTGGCTTTGCTTTTTCACATAGTTTATTGTACACGGTTTTTTGTTTGTTTATTTGGGGTTTTTTGCTTTGTTTTTTTTGGTACCGGGATTGAACTCAGGTCCTTGCACTTGCAAGGCAGGCGGCTGAACCACTGAGCTAAATCCCAGCCCTTATTTGTTTTTGAGGCAGGGTCTTACTATGTTGCTACAGCTGGCCTTAAAATCATGATCCTCCTGGTTCAGCATCCCTGAGTAGAGGGATTATAGAAACATAGATCTATCACATTCTTTTTAATGGCTCCTTACAGGGAAACAATCTTATTTTTATATACTTAGGTTATTTGTAGCTATACAAATATTTGTATAAACATGTCCTACATTATTTGTAATCAATAGCATTCTAATAGATAGTCATGCTATCTTTTAATTCTTATTGAACTCATCTACAATTATACGATTATATGACCAGTTACTGGGAGATGCCCAGTCGCCTGATGAGGGGACAGCAGGGGATGAAAGAATAATATACAAAGAACAAGGAACAGAGAATAATGAACAATAGTTTATTACTTCTAGGGGGTCAGGCATTGATCTTTAGCTCTTTCCTGGCTAAAGATCACCTGATCTTAGCTCTGTCATGGCTAAGACCATGAGCTCTGCATTAGTCAGTATTTATGATTATACAACATAGCAAGGGGCATGAAGGTAGATGTAGGGAAGAGCAGAACTAATGCACTTAATGAGCCAGGCTTGGAAAAAGAGGAGTAACTATGCACACTTGTGAAGGACAGGTCACAATTAACAAGGCACATGTGCTATCTTGCAGGTCATAGCTAACAAGCCACCTGCATTATCTTAGCTAACGTTTGATCTTGGAGAATGGCTGCACAGTCATAATTCTGCAGTTGCACTGTTTCTTTACTATTAGAGACATCACAACCTCATGGATCACTGAGACCTCAATTGTGACCATTGGAATAGGGAAGTCTATCTCCAAACACCAGCTGAAAGGTCAATTAGTAATTCACATTTAGGCCTTGGAGTTACTCACAATCTTAATCAATAGCTGGATTCATAAGCCAAGTCAATAATATCTAAAGCCTGCTCAGTGCAGTTTCAAGCTGTTCTTCTGCAATGTGGCTTGCTGCCTATTTTTGTAAATAGTTTTATTAGAACACAATCACATTTATATGCTTATAAACTATCTGGGTCTGCTTTTACAACACAATCAGAGAGTTATAAGTAGTTTCAACAATGATCACAAAGTCAGCAATGCCTAAACCAAATTATAGAAAGATCTGGTTCTAAAAAAAAAAAAAACCCTGACAGTCTCTAGGTACCTAGCTAGTATTTAAAGATTAAAAAGTGTTAATGACATCTTTATGTAAGGGACTGCTTTCAATGACCGGTAGGCTAGACTGTAAACTCTTCAAAACAAGGATTATACCTTATTCATGTGCGAACCTCTACTTTCTAGCAGTTTCTGTATTAGCATAAAAATTTACAGATTGGTGTTGAAACAGTCCTGAGGAACCAAAAGGACTGAGAATCCCAATGTAAGGCAAGCACATTTTTGAGACATACATTAGTATTAGATATAGTTTTTAAATGATAGTTTAGCTGTATTACATCAATATATTCCAATACTTTATGTTCATTAATAACCAGTCTAAAGGAGTACAAGTGAAGGATTAGGAAATGAGAATAGCATACTAACCATCACCTCTGTGTAAAATATACTACTGTAACATTTTCAGAATTTTCAAACATACACGTAATACTTCAGTGTATTATGCTACACAAATATTTATACATCCTTACACCCATAAGTTTTGTGTTTATGATTATAATGTCTTTATAGTAGACTTTTATTTATACAATTTCCGAATCTAGAACTTCTAGTTACTTAGATTATGCCTAGTTATAAAGAAAAAGTCAGGGTTTCTGGTTCCACAAATATATTTGACTTTGGTTACCATTACAAAGATTCTGGACTACCATTTGGTGTATGTTCAGGGGCTTTGTTTACTTTTATAGTTGTAACTTTCTTTAGCAAGTTAAAGCTCACAAAATAATGTACAAGATACAGTACCTTTTTTTCTGTGGTTACTCAACTTTTCAATTAGATAAGTGCTATGTAGAATAGTTTTAAAAATAAAATTTAATTAAAAAATAAAATTTAATTATTCAAAAGAATCATTTAACTAATTTATGATGAAAACTTAAGCTTTTTTTTTTTTTTACCTTTCATCAAGATAGATTCTCAGTTTTTTCCAATTTAGCGTTCTTGTACAGAAGATAAACTTTGCTATTTCCTTTGGCGAATCATCTAGGATGCCCTTGGACATGAAGTAGTTTACCCCCTAAGGCAGAAAGACAAGTCTATGTAAATAAAGTCAGCCTTTATTTATAAATCGTAACAATTAAGCAATAGCAGAACCATAGCTATAAATTCTTTCCAGCATCACTAGACTTTTTATAGCTTTATCATGCAAAATACAAGCTAGAACCTGAACTGAAACTATTATTTGTGGTTGACAGTTTACATGCAATGAAAAGTAGGAAATTCAAAGTTAAGATTCCTAAAGATATTTTAATTTAATTTTCTGGCTCATGTCAGGTAAAACTAACTAAACAGAAATATGGCCTAATTTGGGAGAGGATGTGGAAGAAACCACAATACAGACTATAAAATAAGCCTTGTAACAAACACTTCCCCTGCTTAAAGGAAATATGATTTCTTAAAGCTTAGATGCATATTGTAGATGCATGTTTTTGAGAAAAAAATAATATTCTTCAAATGAAAGATTAACAATTTTATTCTGAAAAGAAAAGTAATTAAAGTAGGCTAAGCTTGAGGCTGGTTCATAGGTCTTACTACTTTGGCTTTAAGCATCACTATATTTTACAAGGATCTAGCTATAATATAAACCAAAGCAAAACATAATAAGACAAAATAGTTTCAATATTGTTCATAGGATTTATCTTTGAATTTCCTTTTCTCTGCATGCAAAGTTTTTCAGAGAAGCATTACCCAGTTTGTATCTACCTAAGATTTAAATCAACACCAACAAAACATCAACAAAAAAGTCAAATGCTGAAACCAGTGCTATCTCACATATAAGGAGGTCACATTCAAATAAATGTCTTGGGTGGATTTGAATGTGCAGTTATTGAAATAAAAGGCAGGTGTGTTTATTTCAACTTGCAATTATCCAGATACATGCATTTTCATGAATGCTTATGTCTGGACACTAGCACAATGTGTGCAGTTAATTGGTAGAGAAAATGACGTCTTGTATACACACAACACACTGTTTTCACACATAAATTCCTTCATCTCTTCAGCATTCTTTACAAACACATAATATTCAGAAATATTGCACATATTAGAATTCAAAAAATTGAAAAAATTTCTATAAAAGACTCAGAAAAATTTTCTCATAAAATGTTTATATTAAAAAATTTAAACAGCAATTTGATAAAATGAGGTAATGGTTTTGAAGTTAAAATTGTAAATTGTAGTTAAAAGAGAAGACTTTTATAAAAAACTAATGTGTGAGGTATAAGAAAAATACCTTAATAACAATGCTAATTTCTAATGTGAATTTTCATAGTACAAAGACAATTTAGCTAGGCACTGGCTTAAAAAATGTACATAAAAAGCCAGAGTGAAACTTTCCAATCAACTCAATTGTAAGCTACATGTCACTGAATCCTGGATACAAGGGTTAGAAAATGTAATAAAAGCAAGACAGAAAGCCAAAAATTTTTTTTGGAATGAAGCTGTGAGAGATTGTCTTGGGTTGGGAGGGACCACTACAGAAATAGTAAAGCTTGTTCCATCCTTTCATCCATTAGTTTGAATAATCGAGAGTTGACTGTATATTTAATTAATCTGCTTAGCAAAAGTCAATTCAGTTTTGTTTCCAAAATTCTTCAGAGTAAAAGAATAACACTATTTTAAAATTATTTCCACTGTTTAATTGAAATGACTAAGACAAAGAAATGTAAACTAAGCAATATTTGGTAATTCTTTATTCATACCTAAATCATCATTTAAGAGATATAAAACTAATCCTAATCTACTTTTTAAACATTAAGCAAACCCAGTAATATGATCCAGTGAGTGGGATATAATTCTCTAATGACACATGGTATTTTAATATTATTTGATGCCTACTTAGTTCTAAAGTAATCTTTGTATTCATTTCATGTAAAAATATACTGTTGGCTGTTCCCTTTTTTATGGAATACCTTTTGAGAACTTAAATATCTAACCTGACTTCTCTAAAAATCAATCAGATATACTATATAGGAATAAGCACACCCACAAAGAATTTTAAATCAAATCCTGAAAATTGGGAACAATCCTGAAATAAGCCAACTCTGTTGGTTTTATGAGGAAAGTCTGAGATTTCTCTAGCAAAGATTACTTTAGAAGGGCTATCAAAGTGAATGGTAAAAGAATGACAGATAGGAAAAAGCATGGAGCCACTTCGCAATTGGCTCTAATATGCAAGCTGGCAACCACCTGAATTCCTATCTTTTTATGTAATAATGAAATACAAAAATATACTGCAGCATCAGTTGTGTCGATTACTCATGTTTACTTAATAAGTGGTTTAAGTATTTTGTTTTTTAATAAAGATTTAGAAGAATGATACAGAGAAATATCTAGGCCACAGAGAACCTAATGATCAGTCAAGACAAACTCTCAGCTGTGTGTGTGCTTGTCTGTGTATACTCGTGCATCTATTTGGTCTCTCACAGGCAAAGGAAATTATAAGGATTGATATTAGTCTATATTAATATAAATATATTTTCCAGTAGAAGAAAAGTTGCAGATTGGTATAGTACACATGATATGATCCACTATTAAGTATCTACTATTGAAAATCACATTTTATGAGGCATATTGACAAACTAAAAGCTATCTGGATAAAGGAATCAGCACCTATTGGGATTTTGTTGAATGGTGTAAAATTCATGTTATATAAGGAGGAGTTGAGAGATGTAGTGGTATTAAAGAAGAAAATATTTATCAAAGAAGGTAATATTTAAAAAAGAAGAAAAGATCTGAAGGATTGTGTGTCTTATGGCATTAGTGAAGATCTTAAGTTCTTTTTTGGGCCTTGGACCCCTTTGAGTATGGTGAAAACTCTGTGAAACTCCTTGTAATTATAGTATATGCATACAGCATTTAAACATTTTTACTTTATTTTGTGTATGCATTTTAAAAATAGAAATTGAATGCCTAAAGCCTATCAAAGGACTGCAGGTTAGGAATCTATTGTAGATGTGTGTGGGAGGATAATCAGTGAGTGTCAGTTACAGGTAGGCAAGTCAGTGCTACATAAGAAAATCCATGCTTGTAATATAGCTGAGTTGTTCAAAAGTCAAAAGTTTGCCATTTATTTTATTTTTTTCCATTTCCAAAGTAAACTTAAGCTTCAAACTTACTATTTAATTTGTTTATATACATTTAATTCCTTTATGTAAATTCAATTCTGTTCAACTTTAAGACTTATTTAAATTGTTGTAGTCACATCGTAGTTTCTTTTTCACATGTGGGGAGAATTCCAAGACATTCTTGTCAAATAATTGTGAGCTAAATCATGATGGTGTCTGTTGGTCCTATGATGGGTTGGCTCTATAGCATAATGATAAGCTCTCATTAGCTGACATATAACTATTGGCCAAAATAGGTGCCCTAAACAAATGGCCCTGGTATGAAATAGTTATATGGCCTCATTTTTCCTTGGAAAATATATGTGGGTGTTTTAGAAATCAAAACAAATTAAAATTTCTACATTTTCATTAAAATATATTAAACACAGGTACTATATGTCACGTATTTAATAACTGACAGTAGTATAAGACACAATTTTGCCCTAAAAAAATTTTAAAGTTTATTTGTGCTGATGAGACAGTTACAGAAATAACTAGAATAATAACTAGAATATACTAGAATCAATTATACATGGTAGTTGAATATGGCCTAAATGAATGAGTACTAAAAATAAATGTTTTAATAGTTCAATGAAAGGAAAATTGCTATGAGATTTTTGGATAAAGTTTGAAAAAATGATAGGAGTTTCGATAGCTCAGAGTGAGGGGAACACTGGAGAACGTTTCAGTTAATATTGTATTATATAAGTAAAAGCAATATAAAATAAAAAGGTAATTTTGGGGAAAGAGGGAGATACCTCCGGTTTGAGAATAAGTCTGGAACTACACTGCAGTAGAAGTAGCATTGAATTTTTTTTCCATTAAGTTTATTGGTACATTTTAGGTATACAATACAGTTACATTCATCATTGGGATCTTGTACCCTTACATGATGTACCTTGGTTCTTATTTTTTTCCATTCCCCTGCCCTCCCTTCACCCCCTCTACCCTTCCCTATTTGCAAAGGCTTTGTTTCCATTTTTTTTCCTTTTCTCATATTTTTTCTTTTCCCTTCTTTCCTTTCCCCTACCCCTCCCACTTCCCTTGCTCTTTTAGACCTTTTCTTCCTATTATACAACATCAATTATACATTGTTTTACTTACAATATCAAAATTTAGAGGACATTACCACAGATTTTACAGAATTTAAAAGGATATAGAAAGCATATTACAAAAGTCTTTTTTGAAATAAATTTGAAACTTCTAAGAAGTACCTTGGAAGACAAATTAATGAAACTAACTCTGGAGGAAATATCAAATTTGAATAGCACCTATTAAAGAAAGTATATTCCTAGCTTGAAAACCTACCTATATGACGACAACAGGCTCATAAACATTTTAACTGATAAATTATATCAAACATTTACAGTAGAAAAAAAAGGAATCTCCCTCATTTTAGGTAATCAACATTGTGCTAATCCTAAAACTGGATAAAGATAATAGAAGAAAAAAGTATGAACATAGATAGAAATTTGTTTAACAAAACAAACTATTAGAAATCAGATCTGGCAGTATGTAGAAAATGGTTTTATTATAGGGATGGCAGTGTTGGTTCAGCATTGGAAGATCCACTTCCAGAAGTCATCATTTTAACAGAGGAAAGGAAAAAGCCATATGATCCTGTCAGTTGCAGAAAAAGTATTGGACTAAATTCTACAGAGTAGCATTGAATTTTAAAGTAAGATTTTTATTCTTTATCCATATACAATTGCAAGCATTTGTAGGCCTTTTTAAAATGATGAAGCAATAGCCTGCAGTGTCAACCTGACAGTACAATATTCTTTCCTTATTCATGGTTTTGCTGTGTCTTTTCAGTTATGCACATTCAACTGTGATCCAAAAATACTATATGAAAAAATTCCAGAAATAATGCATATGTTTAAAATTGTGCACCATTCTAAGTAGCATGATAAAATCTGCTGTCTAGCTCCATCCTACCCGATATGTGTCCTCACGGTATACTAAAAGCCCACTAGTCACTTTGTAGCCATTTTGGTTAGGAGATCTTATTTTGTGGTATCACAGTGCTGTGTTCTTTACTTTAGAATGGCTCCAAAGCATAAGAACAGTAATGCAAAAAATTCAGATTTGCCAAAGGGAAACCATAAAGTACTGCCTCTACATGATAAGGTAAAATTACAATAAGATATTTTGAGACAGAGCGTACACTTATATATCTTTTATTACAAAACATTTTTATGATTGTTCTGTTTTATGACTGTTGCTAATATCTTACTGTGCCTAATTTGGAAATTAAACTTTATCATAAGTATGTATGCATAGGTAGAAATCTTAGTATACATAGCTCCAGCAGTATCCAGTTTCAGACATCCAATGGGAATCTTGGAATATAGCCCCTCTGAGTAAGAAGGGACTATTATGGTATAAAGAGAAATAACAGAAATAAATTAGTAGGCTATTATAATTGTTCAGGTATGAACACATGGAAAAATAAAATAGGAAATAACAGATTTAAAAAACATTATTAAAATTCCATATACTACATAAATGAAAAGAAGTGAATATACTTGATAAATATGCTAGCTATCAGGCCAAAGGATAATGAAAGGGAACAATAATTCATGTTTCTACCTTAACAAAGAGAGAAATGACTGACAAAAAAAATGTCTGATAGGGGGAAAAATCTAAGTTATAGAAGGTGTTGATTTGGAGGAAACAGTGCTAAGTTTGGTCTTAGAATGATTAATTTGAGGTGATGATAAACTAAAAAGACATGGTAGACAGTTGGTAACAATAATAGGGTATAGAAAAAAAAGTGAGTGTTGTAAATATAAAGTAAGGATCTTATATAAGAAGGGTCAGCAGCAGAGACCATGGCAAACAGGAGAATAATGTCCCAGAGGCCAGGAGTCTTTCAGAGTTAAAGAAGAAAAGGGTGATAAATATATAACAGAGTTCAAAGAGCATACTTTTCAGAGGGACCAAAAACCATGGCTCTGCCATTCACTGATGATGTGAATATACACAATTTACTCAAACTTTCTGAGCCTCAGTTTCCCAATCAGCAAAAATCTTAAACAGCTATTGTGAAGACATTAAAGTGCCTAGCAAAAGAAACATGGTTAATATCCTTTTTATTTTTCAGATAGCTCAAGGAGACTAAATGGGAAAAAAAGATACTGGATTTGGTGACTAAGAGAAAAACAAAAACAAGTAGTGACTTTCAAGGAGTCTCCACAGAGTAGTAGAGGATTAATTTTAAGCAGAAAGTTAAGGAATGAGCTCAAGGTAAGGAAAATGACTATAGTCCACTCAACTGAAAAATGAATTAGTCCAAAGTGGAAAACTAATGGGTAAAGAGAAAAATAAATGCTTTTCAAGATAATTTTTACCTTTGCATGTCAAAAAAATGAAAGAAAGTGAAAGGAAAGGACTGATGTGTAGAAAAAAGATGTTACTGTAGGATCAGCAAAGCATTTAGGAGAGAACAGAGAAAAAAACTGAAAATACGGTTTGAGATCATAATGCTTTCTAAGACTGGAGGACAGAGTGGTAGTAGTAGTAGTGGTTCAGACAGGTATTAAGAAAGCAGAAAGCAGAAAACAGAACCCATGCTGGTTTCCCTCTAAGGAAGACTAACAGTTTGGGGAGAAGTAGGAGAGAAAAATCTGACGTGGATCCTTGAGCGAAGCAGAGAAGATTTCTATTAGCAACAGTGCAGGGGATAACTGGGAACCCACTAGAATAAAGCAAAGGAGTGCCAAGCAGCAATAAGAATGTAAGTGAAGTCCATGTGAATTAATCCCATCTTAAGTTAATATTAAGCAAAATCTACCATATATACGTTCAAAATAAGTAAATATATTTTTTGGGACAAAGTGAATTCTAGAAAATTAGGCATGCAAAACCAAGTGAAAAAGTACTAACTATTGGTACTGAATATACTAGCTAATCACACAGACAAATGGCAGAAATATTGTGTAAGAGTTGGTATCAATTAAAGAAATCACTAATGTAACAACTGTCATACCAGGGAATATCCATAAATTATTTTCTTAAAGAGTAGCTTAATAAAAAAATCAAGAAAAAAATTAATTTAGCTAGTTTTATTCATCTTGTCCTTATTTAAAATGAAAAATCCAGTACCATGATGATAAACTTGTTCATACAATATTATATAATAGAAAGCAAACTGGACACTGTATTTAATTTTATTTTTAAAATGATACTTTGAAGACTAAAAAAACAATCCTTACATTTTAACAATAAGTATTTATACAACAAAATAATTCTGTCTAGATTTCTAATTTTTCCTTCAATATGAGATTATTTACCTATATATTAGTTTTTTGGTGTACATTTCAACAACAGTGAAATGAACAAATGAAATTTTAATTGAACTGTAATGTCTGTGCAGAAAAATTAATAAAAAATTAAGAGATATAATATGTTGTGAAAATTTAACTTTCTAGATAGAAACAAATGATTAGCACATCAGAAGTCAGTGCTCTGCAGGTGAAATGGAAGAATTTCCATTGTCTTGTGTGAACACAGCAGCAACAATGATTAAGGTGATTGTTCTGGTACTATTTTCTTTTTTTCTACAGGCTTTCATATTGGCTAATGTAAATGTACAATCTATTAATTTTGTTCTAGCCAGCAGTTCTAATTCTTTTAATTTGATCAGAGAACATGTGCCCTAAGTTAAGGAATTTAAAAAGAAACTGCAGAACTTGTATATTTGAGAATAATTTATCTGGGGACATTTATTCATAAATACAAAAATCAACCACATTGTTTTTTTTTACTGGCAATTAAGTAAATGCAGAAGATTTATTTAATGACTGAATTTAAGACTATGATTTTATATTATCATTTCATTTTATTACACACACTAAGTTCTGTAACGTTTTGTCCCTTCTGTAAGTGTGCATGCTCTCTCTTCTGCCTAGCATCCTTTAGCACACAGCTCAGAAATGCCCCACATTGGTTATTTATTTATTGCAGTACTTGGAAATAAACCTACTAGGCAGGAACTCTACTACTAAGCTATAAACCCGGTCCTTTTTATTTTTATTTTGAGACAGCAATTCACTAATTTGGCAAGACTGGTTTCAAATTTGTGACCCTCCTCCTGCCTCAGTCTCCCAAGTAGCAGGGATTACAGGTGAACATCACTGTGCCTTCCTTAGACATTATTTTTGAAGGTAATAAAACAGTCATTTCAAAACACATGGCTTTTGTGCATTTCCAGATGCTCTTCAGAAGGACCGCAGAGGTAAGAATGGCTCTTGAAAGGTTGTCCTTTCCCATAAAGTTATGTCTATGTACAATTAGTAAACAGCAGACACAACCAGAGGCTTTTTTACCTGATATCCCCTCAATCTGCCTAGAGAAGATCTTCTCACTGAAAGAAGTGACTAGAAATCTGACACCTGGCTCAGACAGGCAATCTTCTGATGACTAACTGAGGCTATATCTATATAACAAAGGCAATTTTTGCTGGGTGCATTTTCCTTCTGTCCTTCTAAAACATGTGTACTACTTCCCCCAGACTCAAAGCCCTCTTTCTTTCTGCAACTCAAAATTATATTGAAGCTTCAACCATCTGGCCCTTTCCTTGAGTCCCATAACTTGAATATGGCTCCTGTATTTCTGCACATTTACAAATTTGTTTCTTCCCTCCTCCTTCCCCGTGGCCCCCGTCAATCTGTCTATGGCCAGTTCGTTTCATTGACTAAAATTACCAACCTTTTGGAGAGAAAAGATAAAATTTAAAACTTCACTTTACTGCATTTTATTAATAACAATCTAAACTGTGCACACATAATTGTTATTTCTAGTCCAGATGTTAGATTTAAAACTAAAAAATATGCCCATAACAGTGGCTACTCCTTTACAAGTTGTCCATTACAGTTAGTTACTTCCCCTTGCTTTGCCCTGCATTCTAACTTCTAAAGAAAAACTGTACCTCAATGAGTAACTCATAACATTAAGTAATCTTTCTTTAGATTTACAGAAAGACATTTCCATATTCAAAGTAGAGGATGCTAAGTCATATAGATTCTGGGCCTTAATTGTAGCTAGAAGATGTCAACAGGAAACCCCACTTAAAGGAAGGATTGCTACAGAAAAACCTAAATAAATCAGGAAATCTCCACCCAGAATATCTGGTGACCTTTAGATTATAGTATATCAGAATGTGTAAGAGAATGCTAAACTTTCAGAAAAGCAAAAACTTACAGGAACTAGCCCCCAGTGGTCAAGGTTAATTGCAATGTTCCAGCTAGAGAAAAAAAGACTCATGCCCTGGATGACAAAGACCCTAGTTAGCATGCAGCTTTTCTGCCCCTTATCCCACTACACCTCCTTTCCCCCATATAAAAGTTCTTTTGTGTCCATGAGTCCTCCAAGATGGGCTTATTAGTTGGGCTCCATTCTCCCAGCTTCTCAGGGTGCCAGTTCTTAAACAAACCTGATTTCCTTCCCACCAATTCTCCTCTCCCACATACTGGCTTTCAAGCAGTGTGAAATCAGACTTCAATAAGATGCCCAAGTTTTTAAAGTTGTCTTACTAAAATTATTTGATAAGAATAATACATTTTCCTCTTATTTATATAACCACAACCAAGGTGTCCACTGGAAGGCTCTGTGCTAGCTAACAATAAAATTGGAGGAAAAAAGTAAAGATAATTTTGATGTCAGTTTGAAATCTGAAATAGAGATCTCAATCTCCTCTTTTCCCACAGGAAGTACAAAGAACTGTCCACAGCTTATGTGTCAGAAATAACAGTTGTGAAGAGAAGAAAATGTATCAATATCTACTGCACATCTACTGAGTTGAATTGTAACATCACATTTCATCCAGAAGATAATGAAAAATCATATTGTTCAGGTTTGAGTGTCGGACATGGAAAGAAATGAGTTTATTTATGGATGTTGTTTAAACTGGCAAGGATTTTAGCTTTCTAGTACAACTTATGAAAGATATTCTGGTACTTAAATTAAGACAGGGTGAGGAATTGCCAACTTCAGTCATATACATGCTTAACTTATTTGTACCTAGAAGATGTCAACAGGAAATTTCACATAAAGGAAGGGTTTTTATAGGAAAACCTAAATAAATTTGGAAAATTCCCTCCAATAAAGTCTAGGAAATATGAAGGGAAAGAACAGATTTTTCTGCTTATTTTTCAAGACAGAGAAAGCAATGACATCAGGCAAATAATATGAACCTTACTATTTAAGTTTTAATTCAACAATTAAAAGCCATTGTAATTAGTTTAATATTCTCAAACAGAAAATGCACCACATTTGGGAGTTCCAGTATTTCCTACAAGAGCCACAGCAGTGACTGGGATGTGGATCAATAAGATGATAGATATGAAGATACTTCCCAAATTATAAATTACTAGTAAAAAATATAATAATCATATTGTAATTACTAATGAGGAAGTTGCTGTTAGCTGAGAGAAGAGTCTTGGAAAAGCCCTTTCTATTTCTAATCTGTCTCTAAAGTGGAAAAAGGAAAACATAATCAAATTATGAATATAAAATTCTATTAGGTTAAGGTAGGACTAAAACATTTTAATGAAAGTGACTGATATCAGCTAATTTAGAACTCCGGCTTTATGAAAATTATACAGAAATGCTGCACTTGTATGCATATGTAACTATTAACTCTGATAAAAATATAATTTTAACATTTCCTAGATTCTAACATATACATATAAAATCTCTGGAACAGTTTTGAAATAAATAAGAATTTTTAAAAAGCCTTAATAGTAGACAAAGAATCAAGTTTGGATTTCAATGGTAGTTTTACTGCTTGCATATACATGTTTACTGATTCATGTATACAAAGTATCTGTTCATGCTACAACTATGTCAGCTAAGACACATGGTTTAATTTGAACATTATTTTGGACCCTAGCTACTGTTTAAAATGTCTTCAAAAATTATAATAGGAAGTATAATTGAAAAACAATGTTTTTTGTATATACAAGATTATTCATCGTATGTCAGGAAATACAATTATCACTGAAGCTTAGAGACAACTGTGTGACTGGTATACTCTGCAAAAAAGACCATTACTCAAGTATCAAGTAGTTACTAGAATCTACAAGTTCCAGAAAAAATCTAAGACCTAGAGCAGCACCTAATTCCTCAAATTTTAGGTCATTGTTTTTGTACCTCTAGTATAAATATCTAAATACACTTTGGTGAGCAGTTAGCAGCACTAAAGATATTAATATAGCATTTATCTTCCCAGCAACACCATGCTATAGGTATTATTATTGCTTCATTTTACATGAGATTGAAGCACAGAGTTTAATCAAATTCACATCACTAGTAAGAGGTAGGGATATTTAATAAATAGTTTTTGAATGACTATTTGAATCTATATATACCAAGCTTCCAGCTCACTTTCAAGAGAAGCTGTAAACTTTTAAGGGTTAGATAATTTGACTGGGAGGTAAAAAGAAAATAATACCAAAACAATCTTCTCCTCAAATTCATGAGTTGGACCCAATATGAAGGGTAGATAAAACCATAATATACTTGTGTTTTTTTTTTTTTCCTTTGGTACCAGGATCTAACTCAGGACCTTGCGCTTGCAAAGGCAGGCACAGTGCCACTGAGCTAAATCCCCAGCCCTATAATTCACTTTGAAATATCTCAAATTATAAATTCTCAAAAGTCAGTCATTAATCCAAATAATCAAAACCAGTATATTACTCTGATGCTATATTTAACTCCTAATGGCCAAAAGTGGTTCACAATGAAGACCTTGATTATAAATTTATACAAAATGTATGGTATGAAATAATAAAACTCATAATCTTATGGATAAATGTACCCTACAATTAGATTGTTAAAAAAGATATGTAATAGAGTGTGTCCTTCATATTCTCATACTTCCAAAGCTGTAGGTAAGTGGATGTATGCCTTATACCTCACAGTATCCAAGAAGTGGGAAAATATTGCTTTAGATTGCTGATAAAGCACTCAAACTTTGCAGTGACATCTACCGTGACATTGATACTAGTAACTAGTACTAGATTCATGAAAGACATCTATAGGAGAGACATTTACTTTCAATTACTGTATCTAGAAAGTGTTATTATTTCATCCAAAGTGTGGTTACATCAGATAAAGAAAAACATTTTGGAGGTAGCAAAATGATCAGGTAGGGTACAGGGAAAACAGGCTTTTCTGTAAAATGGACTGAAAATATTTATCATGCATTACAAAGTCTCTAATTGAATTTAGATTGCTAACAAAAGTATAAATCAATGAAAAAATCATGCTCATTTTAGCACTTAACACATTGTTTGCCAATACACTAATTTCAGTTATTCCTGACACATCACACTCAATGATAGCAAATCAGTATCTCTCATAGCATACTGAAGAAAACAAGAGCAAAATACATCAAGTGATTTGATCAATGAATAAGCTATGCAAAATTTGTTTCTATTTAAAGCATCTAAAATGTTTACTGTGAATCCTCAAACATCTTTGTGTGGACTTGTTCTAAACCACATGTTGCAATGACTCTTGAAGATGAGATGGGGAAGAGTGGCCATGATACAGTATAGTTAGGGTAAAGTGTGAAATAAAATTGACCTAACAGACTTATGATGAAGATGCCTTCTTAACCATAAAATCATCTCATCGATCAGACTGAAAACATTAGATACAGTGATGATTTCTGAGCAAAGAAAAGGTTTCTCCTGCGGCTAGCTGACCTGACAAAGAGCCACCCCCAACTCATACCCCTCCCACACCTAACACACATCCTCCTTCATTGTTGTTTGTTCTCAGGAAGTGGCTGTATCCAGTATACTTTTCTATCAAATCATGTAAACTAAATGTAACTTCCTCAGCCAATAAACTGATGATAAATGCCTTGCTTCTGCATCCCTACCTCCTTTCCCTTGACCCATATAAACCCTGTTCACTGCCAGCTCTGGGGTTATCGTTTTGTGGAGAAATCTCCGATCAGTCTGCTGGTATAATAAAGCTGTACACTTGCCTCCAACTTCCAGGTGCATTCTCGATTGTTCTTGGCCTGATCTTGCTAGACCACTAAGAGCTGCCACACTGTGGACTGTAAGTCTGCCGTTACAACAGTAGATAGATATAGCTAGCTATCCACCTATATCACATTACTCTCAAAAAAGTCAATGCCCTCTGGATTAGCGTGACCAGCTGAATGAAAGTATGAACTGTGTAGACAGGATGGTATTCACCATCTCAGAGGCTTAAGTTGGCACTTTAGCTCTACTGTTAATCAAGGTGAAGGGGCTCCAGCAGTGAACATGAACATTTTAGCTCTTTTGAGTAAAATATTTTTATAGAGGGAGAAGCTAATTAAGCTGTGTTTTGTGAAGGACTCCTCTCATTGTCAACTAGCTTCTTTTGTTCTGATTATATTCTCATCAGTAAATCTTGGGATAAATTAATTGATTTGGTAATTAGCAATGTTTTAAAATAATTTCCATTCAGGATTACATAACAAATTCATATAAATATGGACAATAATGATACATCATTATAGTTTGGGTTGCAAACAATGAGAACCCTAACTCAAAATGAAGCAAAAGGATAAATTTCCTTTAAAAAATAAAATTACCTTGTATAACAAGAATTTCTAAACAGGGCTCTAGGGTTGTTAGGCTTATTGATGGCATCTCAGTCCCAATTTTTTCTTTCCAACCTGCTATTCTTAATGTGTTGTTAAATGGTGGCAAGATGGCTGTAGATCTGTCATTACATTCTCATACAATGCCCAGTTACACATAGCACACATGTGCACGCACACAGAAAGAGCTACTTCTCTTTCTTTTTAAAATGTAAAAATTCTTTGCACACATCTTACATCTCATGAGTGAACTGGATTATAGCAATGATTTGGAGGCCAAAGATCAGCTTGGAATAATCTGTATTCATCACATGAGGCTGGAAGTGAGGCCTGCCACTCAGCTGGCTGAGGTACTTTCTCTAGTAAGGAGTCTAGTATGAATTTATAAAAAATACTTCTACCATAGAATATAGTCATATTAGAAAGAAGTCTAAAATATCTCTTGGGTTCTATCTAGATTACCCTTTTTCCCTCCCATTGCAGTAGTAATTATTTTCCTCTAGTAATGAGGTTTAACTTCAATCAGCATAACTACCTCCCTCTGTACTTTCTTTTCTTTTTGTCTGTTTGCCCTGCGGCAGGAGGACCTAAAATGGTAAGAAAAAGATCATAAAATGTGGAACTACCTGACTGAAACAGCATAGTGAAGGTACTGTGTTTTAGATCTAGAATGTCCCCCAGAAGTTTCCTGTGCTGAGGTAGGATTTTTGACAGATGATTGGTTCCCGACAGCGTTCACAGCTGAATCTGCTCTGAAAAGGTGGATCACTGGGGGTGCGGCCTGGAAGTTTGTCTCTCTCCCCAGCTCCTCTATTCACCCTTTACTTCCTGGCTGCCTTGGGTTCCACACTTTTTCCACCACCACGCCCTCTGCTGTCTTGTTTCTGCGCTGGAGATGACCATGGACTGAAACCTTAGGTCAAAATAAACCTCTTCTAGGGGCTGGGGATTTAGCTCAGTGGCTTTGTCGCCTGCTGCGCAAGCGCAAAGACCTGAGTTCAATCCCCAGTACCAAAAAAAAATAAATAAAAAAATAAACCTCTTCTCTTTTAATTTGCGGTTGTCAAGTATTTTATCCCAGCAATGTGAAAGTAGCTAATACAGAAGAGTACTTAGAACTCAATCACACCTAGATAGATTTTGGTTCACATTACATCCAACAATTAGAACCTTTGAGTTTCTTTTTATCCTCCTTTTTGGCATCTGGCTCATGTTCTGTCACCTACACAGTAATGTGTTTATTCCTGAGAGACTAATCTACTTTCAATACAATACACTTATACTTAACAGAGAATGAAATATCAAGGATTTGATGATGAATTGTTTATGAGTTCCAAAATATTTGCCATAGACATTTGTACCAAGGTCTATAGGCTAATGCTAAATTCAGCATTGCTTTCAGCTTTATTTTACTATCGTTATTTTCCAAATTAACACTTTGATTAACAAATTAGACAACAAACTGAAGAACATGAAAAAATATCTCTGTCAAGACTCAACCCTCAGGTTTTTTTCTTTCTTTTAAATAATAGGTACTCTCAGGCTATAGAAAGCAAAACAAATAATTATAGATCCACAGACTTTCCTAAGAGAGATTACTTTAGATAGCTACAAATAAAAAATAGGGTATTTCAACCATTCTAACGTATTTATTTGCACACAGTCAGATTACAGGTAATCTACACTATTGTATCTCAAAATGTGTTCCCTGGAATGATCTTTTATCACACACATACAAAAAATATTGCTATCTCAAATAAATTTTGCTAATACTGCATATGACCATTCCCTGTTAAATAGTCACAATGTGCACTGATATACTGAAGATTGAAAATTTATGCTTTAAATAAGTCAACTATCACATTCAAAATTATTAGAACTTTTTCTAATTATGTATCCTCAAAAATTGCATTTGAGAAATGCTTGTCAGTATATTCTGATAATGGCAGCCAGCGTTTTCTATCCCTAGGAATAAAATTCATTTCTCACCACTGTTACTGTGCTATGAAAAAATGGTAATGGTCATGTTGTTACTATATCTTGGAGTAAAAAGTAAAATTCAGTATCAGTAAGAATTGGGAATAAATTAATATCCTTTCTATAACATAGAACTCTTATAAATTTCCTGTTTATATTTTCAGCAGGCTCAACAACAAAAAGAACATGTTATATTAAAAATGCATATTTGTTTTCATCTAAAACATATATATATATATATAAACTTACAATATTTTTCATAATAGATTTTGTCCAAGGTTAATCTAGTAAAATGTATAGAATTGTAAGCATGTAGGTCTTTCTGTATGTATATAGGCAAAATGTGCTCACATGGTAAAAAAAAAAAAAAAGACTTTTTTACTTGACCCTAATGAGGATTTTTAAAAAAAAACATGTTTAAATAAATAAAAATAAGCCTGTAATATGTTAAAAGTTAGACCTGTTCGCCACTAGTTTTGGAGACTCCAAATTTAAACCTATGTCAAGAAAAAATTTTAATATAAAAAGGAACAAAAGAAATACAGCTTACAGGTTGGTTATTAAAATACTGGTAGTGGAATAAAATTGACACACACAACTTGTACATGCAGGGGAAATACAACTGAATGTACACAGATTGGTCTCAGCACATTCCTTTACTAGAATGTGGTTATCTGTCACAAAGTTCACAAGCTCATGCACAAGATCAAGACGTTACATACAGCTGAGATCACAATGTCATGCATAAAACAACAGCGTGCTAGATAATCGTACCACAAATTATGCAGATGTTCTCCCCCACCCCATAAGCCACTGCCAGCAGTTGCTGTGGAGTTTGGTTACCCATATCCGTGACATGAACGGTGTCCTTTGGAGAATCTTGTTCCCTGTGGCTGTAAGTATTATTTTTATAATATTCTAATGATGGTATTAAAATGTTAAGTACAAAACTAGAAATTATGGAAAAGTAGACTTGTTATAATACTGAACAACTGTAGACATCTTATCTTAGGCACTTTCAATAAATTTACTACTCACATATGAACATATTACCAAAAGTAATTTATTGCTCAAGGTTAAATGAACCCCAAATAACATGTCTGATGACAGTGCTCTTGTGAATGTGGATGGTGAGTAGGGAATCAAGCCCCACAAAGTACTCTGTTTTGTATGAAGTACTGAAGTAATGAGATACTAGCTTTGGCTGTTCATGAAATAGAACATTATGATTTTCAGTATTTGAGAGAAAATTAATGGAAAAAGTCTGACATGTATTTGCATGCAAAAAATAAATAATTTGTCCACCTTAAAAAAGTACTCTGGAAATCAAAAATCTTTACAAAGAGTCTTCCAATGACCTATGAACCTTATATGACTCATACAGATAAGTTTTATACAAGAACATGGGGACAACTGTTTCACTTACATGATTTCAATTCTGAAGACTTAACTTGGACAAGTAATCAAATTAACATTAATAATATTAGTAATGAAAGTAAAGAATAGTCATTAAAATATTTCTCACTTCCCTGAACATATTAAATATATTTTGATGTCTGTTTTTGCCTATTTATATCTTAAGTACATTCTGGTAAAGATAGAATTGTATTTTACTATTAGGCAATGCTGTTAAAATATGGATAATCATAAAAGCTTAGAATCTAAATTCTGGAACCACAAGACATTGAGGAAGCTGTATGCTTCTTGGTAACTCTATTTGACTCTTTCAGAACTGTGAATTCAGCATGTCTAGAATGCTCCATGATGTCTTTTTTTTTTTTTTGACTTCTATTCCCAAATCTTTTTCTTTTTTCAGTACTGGGGATCAAACCCAGGCCCTAACACTTGCTAAGCAAGGGCTCCACCAATGAGCTACACCCTCAACATCCAAATCATTTTTGATAAAGTTGCAAAAGCAATTCAATGTGGGAAAGACAGCTGCTTCTGCAAATGGCACCAGGAACAAGTTGATATCCATGATGTCTTTAAGTCAGGCCAAGGAGTAAAGAAAAAGAAAATACAGCCAACTCTCAAAAACAATGGAAGGTAGGATGGGTTAAATAAAATCTGTTGATCTAAAAATTGTATTGTAATTAATAATTTCAGTCCCCTCCCTAAACAAACATGAGATTTAAAAATTTTTAAGGTTCTGTCAGATTAAAAAAAACCTTGGATTTTACCTCTTTTCTCTGCTTCCCCTCCAGTTGCTCTAAAGGAGCATTCTATAGTCTGATAAATGTAGTTGCAAAAAACAGAAACATTTTTACATCTAGCTTTTCTAATTTAGATATTTAAAACTACCTACATTCCACTATATGGGGGCCTATATATTTTTTTCATTTTTGCAGAAAAAGGATGGCTTTATATATTTTTTAAAATACTCTTTTACTAAGGAATAAGTACTTACCATAACCAATATCAGTAGTTAAATTCAATTTTTTTGACTTTGTAAATCTACAAATTATTACTCACCAAGTTAATTTCCTTACAATATAAATTAAACAAAACAAGTTATATAAATTAAACAAAACAGTTTTACTCAACATTAGTATAATTTGTGATGGAAGCAGTATGACTTGATAAATTGGGCATAATAAAATTGGGATTTTTACAATAGCTGCCTCTCCTGATTCTTACTACAGTATTTTACTGTAGTATTCTTCCTCAGTTCTTTCATACTAATCATCATTCAATTACGTCTACATTACTTTTAATAAGACTGTTATCTTATTATAAAGTTCAGAATATCAACTGTTTTAATTAGCAACAAATAATGTCTAATTCCAGTAAAGAATTTAAAATAAATAATAAAGTCTCTGAAGCCAGGACATTCTCTGAATATGTAACTGCAGCAGAATCTCTTGTACAGAACAGGTATGCCACAATGAAAGATCAAAAAGGTGACATGATTATGTTGCTATGTTTACAAGGAAGATAACTTAGATTTGACCCAAAACAAAGTAAAAACAAGTGCATTTTATAACAGAAGACATCATAAAAATTACAATAAGGGGATAAATAATAAAACTTAATTTATGATGTTATCCATTCATTTGTCTTTATAAAGAATAATCATTAGATTCTAAAACGTAAATTAGTTTCAAATGTACATTTATATTTTGAGCTGGGTGTGGTAGTGCATGCCTGTAATCCCAGCACTTCAGAGGCTGAGGCAGGAGGGTAACTGCAAGCTCCAGGCCAGCCTGAGACATATAGTAAGATCAAGGTCAGCATGAACTACATAGCAAGATCCTGTCTCAAAAAAAAAAAACAGTGTAATTTGAACTTAACTTTTAATACATCATTTTTTTTCTTTAAGCAATGGTGAGAGGAAAGAGAACAAATACCTAAATTTCAATATTATATCAGTCATTATAAAATACACACTTTGTTATATTGGTAAGGATAAGAATAAAAAGATGTGTTTGTGACAATAAACCTTTGCAATGGGGTTTTATTCGAAATTTTAACATAGAAACCATGTGTGACATGTGAAAATCTATTTTAAAACATGGTATTACAAGTATAATATACATATTGCATATTTTTTAAATCAATATTTTTGTTTAAAATAAAGATTAAAATGTTTTACATGAGGAGAATATTTCCTTAATTATAATAAAAGTTAAAATAATTTTAGAAAATATTTGGCTTCATGATTTAAACAATCTTTTTTTTCTTTTAGTGGTATTGGGGATTGAAGTCAGGGCCTCACACGTGCTAGGAATGTACTTTACCACTAAGCTACATCTCAGCCCTAAAACAGTCCTCCATAACAATAATGCACTCAGAATAGCAGTTCTGAGTATAGTACAATTTCCACTCAGATTTCAAAGAATTAAGTCTAGTAGATATTTCAACATTTTTGACAATGTGAACTTTTCCATGATATATTAAAATGAGAATAGGAAAAAAAGACAGTGAATTTTGTTCACATTTTGATCATTCTTATATATTAAGAAATAACTGAATAAGTAAAACAAAATTGTTCAATTATAACAAAATCTATATGTAGTTTTTATATTAACAAAAATTATGTAAAGGAATTATTTAAAGATAACATTTTGATGTTGAAAACTAAAATGATACTCTGATTATCCCTGATAAAAGATTAAAAAGGATATCCTACTAAATAGAAATAGTATATAGGTGGAAAATGCTAGAGACAAAATTTATGAAGATATTCTGTGTTCTGATTAACAAAATCTTGTTTACCACTAATATCTATCTCAATCAGAACAGCAGAGGATTGCATATCTGTCATGCAAGCTGCCAGACAAAGTGAGCAGATAGAAAGAGTGAACTAGGACATGGTAAGGCAAAAAAAAAAATGACTATGTCATCAGCAGTAACTGAAAATACTGGGCTTCTCAGTGACTGAAAAGGCATGTTCAGTGACTTATTTTACTTGCAAGCTTATTATATTAGAAAGATGCAGCAAGATAGTGATGAGTTCACCTGATACAAATATATACATTCTTCACCTACCTCATCTGGGTTGGCGTTAAAGGTAAGGCTACCTTCATCCAGCTGCATATACAGTTTTCTAAAAGAAAATCCTAGAGGTGGATTCTTACTGTATATGGAACAGTGACCCCAAGTGGATTTGCACAACCTACGAAAATAAGAGAAAATGAGAAAAGAAATTGCTGTATTTAATTTCCTAAACTGAACATGCATGCATAGGATAAAATAGTCAATTAAATAATATAAAATTGGATTTTATAAGTACAAAACTTAAAGATTTTAATTTTATACATGTGTTCTGTTTATAAGAATATAATAAATGCCTTAAATTTAGCAATTTTGATAGCACCTACAAATTTGAGTTATAAAGATAATATTCTTGAATGTTCTCTGAAGTTAAACAATCAATAATAATAGTAATAACAGCTGATAATTACTGGTGTTTACTTAAAATTTTAATATTAATTGTATTAACTTGCTCAATACTATCAAGAATTCTACTGATGCTGGTTAAACAGACAAGACAGAGACAAAAAAGTTTCCTGAAGTCATTTAGTTAACATAGACAGAGGTAGGATTTGAACCTAATGAGTCTTCCTCCAGACTTTGCAATCTTGATCAAGAAATTAAATGTTATCTATTAAGTAATCTGAGCCTGTTTGTGAAATAAAACTAAATGAGCAGGGATAAAGATTGCTGGGCAGGGGAACAATCTTTTGTTTTTTAATAACATAGTTTAACAACAGAAAAATTAGACATAAAATTTGTAATGGTTCAACTTCAACACATATATCAAAAGGTGCGCTGTTAAGTGTAGCTATCTTTAAGACGCTGCTTCAAAAACACTGGTTCTTTCCTACTTCACTATCACACTAATAAATGACTGTTTACCTGTGCCCTGAAACCTAAACTTTCATCGTATTTCAATGCTGGATGTATCCTACAAAGCCTTCAGTATAAGTGCATTTGCTTCAGAGACACAGAAAATACAAAACTATATTCTGATACATTTTTCATAAATTTCACAATTTTCTTACATTTTTCGTAAATCTTCGCCTCAAAATTATATAAATTTTTGTGTGTATTTTCAAAACACTTGCTACTTGTTGAAACAAAAAAAAAAGTTTTGCCCTCTAATATTGGTTTTTACCTCAAATTTCTTTATTTTCACACATAGAGAACAAGAAAACCAGAAAAAAGGATTGTCCCATTATATAACATCAAAAATTGTGGGAGACTATCCTCTCACTAGTTAATTTATACCCTTGCATTATTTTTATTAACCACATGAAATCACTACTCTAAAACTGTAAATAAGCTATTTAGAAAATTATCAATAGTTAGCGGTCTCTTTATTATCACAGATTTTGAGTTTTATAATTATGCTATGCGATAGCAACATTCTCCCAACTTTAGTAAATATTCAGCACATTCAAGACTAACATAAAACTCAGCCAGCCTTTTTGTCAAATAGAAGCAATTTATCATTAAGAATAAAATCCAAGCATTGTAAGTACAGGGATAATTATGTATTATATATATAGGCAAACAATAAGGAAAACAATTTTTCCCAGAGATAAACAATCCACAATTAAACTCTAAATGAAAAATATGTAATGACTGAGTTCATATAAGCTTAGAAATGGACTTTTTTAAAAGAGTTTAAATATAGGAACACAAATTAACTTGTGGGGAATACTAAAATGCAGAAAAGAGGTTATAAAGAATGAACCAGTTTTAAAGTAGTTTAATTTCCTTATATACTCAAATGAGCAAGAAGTCAATACCTTATTTAAATGCTATTAATTAATATAATTTCCTCATATTAACAGTACCTTCACTATGACAAGGCACTGAAAGAATAATAAGATGACAATTTTCTTGTATTTGGCAGTTGATAAATTACCTACATAATTTTATATTTTATTTCTGTACCATTAGGAAGTCTACGTTAGACATAACACTACTAGAAAGTTTGGTAATTTAGGTTAATTCTTTCAATTATATTCCCAGATAGAAATAATTCAGTCTTAAAAAGGGTTTTGCTTTCTAGATTTGTTCATTATCATTCTTTTTAGTTTTCAAGCTTTTATTAGTACATGTTCACAGTACATAATGATTACATTCATCATGAGAAGCTAGAATATAACATATTTAAATTATTTTTGTTTTTTATGCTTCCCTAACCTAGCATTATCTTTATGAAGTCCCATTTTAAAACAAAGAGACTTAAATAAACTTCTGTAAAGAATATTAGAAAATTTAAGATACAATAATTCTTCTATGTTTGGTACATTTTAAAAAAATGTACCTATGAGTTTTTTCTAAATATGTGATGCTATTTAAGGAGTAACATATTCAATAAAATGGATTCTATTCCACCAAATGTTTTTAAATTTGTAGTTTAATTTAAACTAGTTCAATATTTGCTAAATTTCCTATAGTTTACTTTAAATTCAGCAAGTAGATGTTTATATCCTTGCTTTCTAATATTTGTCTACTTTATTGATGAAATGGTTAAAATTAAAAGTAGATGAAGTTTTCACCAGTTAAAAGTTTATGCTAGCAAACACCTATGATAAAAAGAATACTACAAGTAAACAAACAATTAAACACACTTTGAAACTCATGGAAACAGAAACATTTGAGGACTATTTATTGATGGTCAAGTATACCTATTCGTCAGATGGAATACCTATAGGAACACAGGTGTGCAGCACAAATTATACCAGGGATGTAAAGAGTCTAATTTTTGGATTACAAATTCTTAATTCAGAACTTTAATTTTTAAAATAAGCTGAACATTTCTGATTTATAATAAACTGACTTACCCTGATTAGCAATTTCTCTTCTCACTATAAGAGATTTTTTTTTTGTTCTTTTCTATTTTCTTTACTCAGCATCAAATTGGACAACAATAATTGCATTTTTATTTTTACAGGCCTTAATAGCAACTCAGAGTATAATCCCAAATTAAGAAGAAATTATTTCATAATGTATGTGTGCTACAAAAAGAACACTAAGTATTAATATGTTTAGAGTGGTCTGAATCAATACTGGTGGGTTTAACTTACCCTTGCCAGAGAAGTTCATCATTAGCAAGGTCCTGCCAAACACATGAAGCCAAGCAGAGGTCAGTTGCATTTAGGTAGGACAAGATGGTAAAGCTCAGTTCAGGAGGTAACATTTCCAAATTAATGAATCCTTCTTGTTCTTTGGATTTCCTTGCTTTCAAAAGATGATAGATATCAATGCCTCCTTGGACTTGCTTGCGTTGACCGGTGTTAGAAATGTTGCTCACAGCCATTCTTCTGCTCTGGTCTCTGGTGAGGTAGCCTTGCTCACTATAGCCTTCCTGTTGTAGCTGCTGGTTTCTGGCCACTCTCCACAGCCCTTGACCCATCTGCAAGCCTGGGAGAAAGCCAGAATGTAACAAGAGTGACATTAAAAAAGTAAACTATCTTTCCCAGTGGTATAACAGATCTGACATAAAGCATTCATTTATCAGAATTTAAATTCGGTAAAACCTGTAGTAAAACCAGCAGTATATTACAAAGAATAGTTGGAATTCTTAAAGTACAAAACTTGGATAGAAAAATGTTCCAGAGATATTTGGTCTGATCATCGCCTTTATTCCAGCTTGCTAACTACTTTTAAAAGTCCACAGGTGACATAATCATTTTTCACATGGTAAGATTTAAAAGTTACTGATGTCCTAAAGACTCTTACAAATTATAATTTTTGTGGACTTATGGGCCAGTATTAAGTACCTCTCTGATCAGAGCACAAGACTTTAGTTAAAAGGTCTCCAGACCCTGGTTTTTATCACAATTCAGGTTAAGCTAAGCTAGCCCCTTTTAACCAAACTCCCAGATGTATAACAGCTGTGAAACAGGCTTTTAGTTTAATTCTTGCCAGTCTATATTTATGTTGTAGAGTGTAATAAAATGTAACATAGGCCCTGAAGTCTAATTCACAAACCTTATAAATTAGACACCTAGAACTCCATGATAAATAGCTCAGTAATAATTTACTATTTGATTTTCCTGTTGCTTTAAACTAAAAACCATAATTTGCATTAATTTTCCAATCTTCCCCCACATACATAGCCTCTGAGGTATTCAGGAACAGGAACAAGAAGGTGTGCTATGGTCTCCCCTGCTTCATCTGACCTGCCACCAGAAGAGCTCCACATTTATCTGTTACATATATCGGACCTCTCCATATACAGATATTTAGAAAATAACTGGCCTAGACTAATTTGATCTTGCCTTTAAACGAAGTAGTTTTTATTGAGTGAATAAATTCAGTGAGAAAAACTAAAGCAGAAAAAGTTTTTAACTAATACAAATTATTTTCATTATCTCATTTCAAACAAAATATTTTTGTTTTATTAACCTAAATTGACTACTAATACATGTGTGTGTTTCAAAAATGTGGGAAAATACTCATTTTACATAAAATCATTAAAATAGTCAAATAACTATCATAGCATATTAACTTTAAAAGAAAACTATTAGAAAGATGAAATAAAAGCAAAAAAAAAAGAAAAACCAAACAAACAAAAAAACAATACCAGTGATCAGAAATTTTGAAAATTTTTAGGAAAAACTTGAAAATTGAGAAGTTCAAAAAATATCAAAGATATTTTTTTCTTCATATTTAAAAAGGAATGATACACATGTATATTTACTAAATTGTTGGCTACTGTCTAGACAATGTCTACTATATTAGACATAGTATAATTACTATTAGTATTATAGATACTAAATATTATCTTATATGTACTGTATTAGCTTACTTGCTGATCAAAACAGAAAAAATATTTCAGGATATTTTTTAACTCTTTATCCTTATCTAAGCTGCTTGAAATTGCAACAGTTTCAATTATAAAGGGTGTATATGAGAAGTTGCAATGATTTTAAAGTATATTAAAGTATATAGTATATATATTTGAAGTATATTAGTGTATATCTTAAAAGGTCTCAGTAGAGAGTCTAAAAATATTCCCATCTCATAGGCATGTAATAAATTTTGTGTTCTTTTTACTGTTTATATAAAGAAAAATCTCAATAGAGACTTCACCAAAAAAGATTTAAAAATAGCAAGTATATGAAAAGATCGTAAACATCACATTTCATTACAGAACTGCAAATTAAAACAATAAGATACTACTACACACCTATGAGAATGGTATATCCAGCATACTGAATATTGACAATACCAAATGCTGGTGAGAATGTAGGAATGCCAAGTAATATAGCCACTTTGGAAGATAGTTTGGGAGTTTCTTGCAAAATTAAACATACTTTTAGCATATGATCCAGTATTCACACTTCTTGATATTTTCCTAAATAAGCTGAAAACTAGCTGGAGACGGTGGCACTCATCTGTAATTCTGGGATTCTGGGAGGCTGAGGTAGGAAGACTGAAATTTCAAGCCCACTCAGGGCTATTTAGTAATGTAGCAAGACAGTCTTAAAATAAAATTAAAAAAAAAAGTTTTAAAGGGCATGGGGTGTAGCTCAGTGCAAAGGCCCTGGCTTCAATCCCTGGTATCCACCCTCAAAGGTGAAAATTCATGTATGTACAAAAATCTGTATGTGAATATTTATAACAGCTTTATTAATAATTACTAAAACTTGTATGCAACCAAGATATGCTTCAGTAGGTAAATACATAAACGGCAGCACATCACACAATGGAATATTACCTAGCACTAAAAAGAAATAAGCCATTAAGTCATGGAAGAGACTTAACCGCAAACGAAAGAAGCAATTCGAAAATACCATTTCAAGTATACGAAAATCTGAAAAAGGCAAAATTATGGAGAGAGTAAAAAATTATTAGCAGAAAAAATACAGAATCCCAGTTTTTAATTTGCTCAGTTTAAATATGCCATATCACATTACAAAATAAGTACATTTAATTTTAACAGGTATGTAACATTTTAAGACTTTCAGCGATAGGAAAAGGTATTTTATTTCCATTGCGGCTATTGGCTTAAATTAACAAGAAAATATCTAGCAATCACATTAACTGCTAACCTCATCTAGAGTATGATATCATTTGAAATAATGAAATTTATTCTTCTCTTTGCTTTTGTACCACTAAACATAAGTAATCAAATGTGGTAACTATGGTGTCTGAAGTCTCAAGATTTAAGGCATTTAATAAGAATTTCTGTGTATTTCCCCCACAACATCTTTCTAGGGCATATGGTTAAGCAGCTGTTGTTACTCTTAGGGCTGTTGCTAGGGAACAAAAAAATCAGGGCGATTTCCCTAGGCTCTGGACTTTAATGAGGATCAGTTAAATAGAGCACTGGATAATGTGATTCAAAAAGCATCCGGCAGGTATAAAGAGGTAAAGCCAGCAGCTGGTTCTTTAAAAAAAAAAAAAGTCAACGGGGAAGATGGAAGGTTGAGGCACATGAAGAAAACTGCAAGATTAAACCTCATTTTGTATCCTTCACTGTAAAACAATACTGTAAGTGGCCCCTTTGGGATTTCCTTTTCCTTTTAAAGCAGTTCTTGATACTAGGTAAGATCACAGTATGATAAACTGCACTAAAGAAGATTAATGTCATAAGTTTAGCATTTGGAAAAAGGAAAGGACATCTACAGTGTTCCATTTGCACTCCCAATCCTCTTTAATGTATTAGGGATGTAGACTACGGTAACTCGAAAAGCGATAAAACTTTCAAAAAGACATGACAAACATTGTGCACACTGTGAAGTAAGTCACAGAGGAGCAAAGTGTTATGGGCTTTGAAGTCAGATTTCAGTCTGAATACTGAGTCTATTAGCTATTATTCCAGGACCTTGGGGAAATTACTTGACTATTTACTTTAAGCTTTAGCTTTTTCGTATGTAATGTGGAAAAATAACGATGATAATGCTTACAGCTCAAAAGTTGTTCTATTAAATGAGACAATGCATATTAAGTTCATATCATGGCTCATAATCAATCCACGTTAGGTATTACTTTATTTTGACAAAATCATTTTCGTCAAGTGAAAATGATTAGCACTTTCATAAAACCTCTTTTAATGATACTTCAACAATCCTGATGTTCTGCTCACTGAAGAAATGCAATTGTTCATGTTGGTTGGGTAAGTACACAAAATGATTCACTTCCTTTATTTATCTCACATGTCAGCCATAGTTATTTATTCATTTATTTATTTAAATTTTTAGTAAATGTAATTGACCAGTCCCCTTCCCCCTAAAAAGTCTTAAAGAGTAAGAATGCCTGTTATCTTCCATAAAAAATTTCATGACTCAATGCACCTGACAATAATGCCAACAGCAATGTCATGAAACAGGTCCTTGTGTCATCTCTAGTAATCTGTCAACATCTGGCCCTAAAGGATATAAGATACAATGCAGTTTCATGCTGGGTTCTTGCATGATTTTGAATTCTTGAAAATAAATGTTTGGACTGAACCAATCAAAACTTGACTTCAAGGTACCATGTTTTCAGATTTGTCTCATAGTTTTAATAAAATCTTGACACAAATATTTTCAACACTGAAACAATATAATACAGTATGGCCACCTGTAGCAGTTATTTGGTCAAAAAAGCTGCACATTATAATCATTGAATATGAAAAGAATTTCAAGATAAGAAACACAAAATAGTTTTTCTACTTGAAATGACTAGTTTGGGTGTAAGTATGGATTTTTTGTGATGAAAGTATTGCTGATAATTTATTTGTTTACATAAAATAGATTGAGGAAATGGATAATTGTTTCTTAAAAAATATTCTTATAATAGGATTATTAGTCTATTTCATATACAAATAAAAGAAACACAGCTGTTATTTATGGTAATTATGTTCTATAAATTTGCTACAAACACTGCTTAGTGAATATCGAGTCATAGTTTCTATGGAAAATACAAGTTCCTGAATATAATCCAAGAATTTCTATCTTCCTAGAATTATCAAACATGGCTATCAATTAATCCTGATTATTATAGTCATCAAGTAATGCTCCTTGTGCCTCAGGACTATTATAAACTATTTTGGTTTAAGGGGAAACTATTTATGTTCAATTCTGCATTGCCACAAATACACTCATGAAGTACAGTAGAGGACAAGAGACTCTGAAGCCTTGTGCTGATAGCTATTGAATGGGAACTAGTAACCAAATTGAATAACTTTGAAAACTCAGGTGGAATGTGTCACAATAATAGAACAGCAGCTATTTTATTAATTTAATCTCATGCATAACAATTTCATATTTTGGGTTTATTCATTATTTTTCTTACATTTAAACTTAAACTTTGTTATTAAAATCCTATGCTTCTGTAGCATAATAGATGGGATGACATAAATGGAAAGTAACAAGAAACCAAAATTATTTTTTAAAAAAGTTTGAAAAATATTTACCTATAAGACTGCATAAAGCTTCCTTTACAGAGTAAACAGCTACTACCATAAAAAAATCAACATATTTCTATAACATGAATAGTGAATGTAATAATGATTACTAATGAAGCCATGTACATAAAAAACAAAGGATAGTTTTGAATAGTGTAGAGAGGAAAGCATAAGGTTATATATCTTACATAATCTCCAGGAAGTTCAGGACTCGGAAACACAGAGTAAGGAAAGGGAAAGTTCAGAGTGAAATGAGTAATAAAAATTAAGGGTTTAACATTTCTAGGTCACTATTTTCTTCCCTACACAATAATAATAAAAATATCCTCCTTTAATGACTTTCTTTTTTAGAATTACCTCACCCAGCAACATGCAGAAGTAATTTCTCTAAGAAATTTTAATGACTCTCAGAGAAAAGACACTCCTTCACCATCCTTGTGACATTTATAAGTAGTCCAGTACAATGGCTGTCAAACCAATCACCTTAAAGCAAGAACAGCCAGTCCTGTAGGGGCCCATACATCTATAAATCAACTTTTTTTTTCCTGCCCCAAAGATTCAATGTCTGATTATTAAAGTGGGGCTAAAACATTTGCACAATTATTTGGTTTATTTTTTCGTGAATGTATCCAGTGGTTTGTCTATCAATGTTAACAAGTTATTTTAATCTTTATTTTAACAGATACAATTACAAAATCTTATACTCTATACATTACATATTTGGGAGGTTTGCCTACAGTTAGATATCCACTGAAGCTCTGCTCTACAGAAATATTGTGAAAAGGTGAATCCTTTTCCCAACTTTCACTTTCTCAGTCTACTTAAGGTCCCCTCAAGAGATAACGGAAAACTCCTAAAACAATGTTTCCTAAAGCCATGTCCATGGAGCTAAAAGCAAATCAAAACAAAAGGAATAAGATAATGTCAAAAGGGACATTTAGAGCTAACTGAAGGAAGCTCCTACTAGCTAAACTTGGGGTGATTTGGGCATCAAAATAAAAATGATAGTAATGAGTTATAATCCATTACAGAAGAAAAGAATCCCTTGAGTCCAATGCAGGAAAAGCTCTGTAACAGTACAATGCCAACTATTAAAGATGTAAACAATGGAGTTAGAAAAATAATCATTTTACAGCCTTCAGAGAAAAGATAACTCAAACAATAATTACTAATGATGCTGAATGAAATTTGATAAAGAGCGGACTATTTACAGTCTCAAAATACCTTCCCACATATCACTCATTATGAAGAAATGAGATAATACCTGAACCAAATGATGAAAATTAGCATTTATCAATGAAAAGCAAATAGATACCATGTGTCTCTGGCTGTGGTACTCTGAGACAGATATAACATAAATTATATTCCAGCCCAAATCCATAATGTGAATATAATCATGATTCCAGCCCAAAACCATAATGTGAATATAATCATGAAGAATACAAAAGCTCAAACGCGGCCTGTAGAACAGAATTTTTTCTGTCAAAAATGATAATGTCATGAAAGCCAAAGAAAACTAGAGCAATAGTTCCAGATGAAAGGAAATAAAAACATGACATCTGAATGCAGTATGTGAAAAGGAGCCTGTACTAGAAAATAGCTGCTATAGAGGACATTGAGGTAATTGAGAAACTAGACATTTGGGCTAGAGATTGGATAAAAATATTGAACCCACGTTAAATTTCTGAATTATGTAACTATACAATTGTTAAAAGGAATATATTCTTAGGGCCAGGGATTTAGCTCAGTTGTGCCACCGCCTGCCTTGAAAGTGCGAGGTCCTGAGTTTGATTCCCACTACAAGAAAAAAATTTTTAAAAAGGAATATATACTTGTTCTTAGGAAACACACAGAAGCATTAAGCCATGATTTATGCAACCTACCATAAAATGTTTCAGAAAAACAGCAACATCCATGTTTATAAAGAAAAAATAAGATGATCGGGCAAAATGATAAAAACTGGTGAATCTGGGGAAAGGCTGTACGGGAGTTATTTTCATTAATCTTATAAACATTCTGCAACCGGAAACCTCCTGGTTCTGTAATCAAAGCATGTGCAGTTGAAAAAACTGAGATTTGAGCATGTGCAGATGAAAAAAACTGAGATTGAGTTTGTGCACTCAGTTTAAGAATTACTGGCCTATAATATAAGCCCAATCACCCTGCTGCAGACAGGCAGGTCTGTGCACGCCATAATGAGGTCCCGAGTTGCACGGAAGAAGACAAATCACACCGATGCAGACAGGCAGGTCTGCCCATGCCCTACCGAGGTCCCCAGTCCTGTGGAACACACAGAATCAGCCTGCTGCAGACAGGCAGGTCTGTGCACGCCCTACCAAGGTCCCAAGTCCTGCAGAAGACACCGAATCACGCCACTGCAGACAGGCAGCCACCTGGTTCCACACTACAAAGACGCAGAGGACACCAGACCACCAGACCAAGGTACTGAGTCCCGCTGCTCCTGGCCCAGAGGTAGGGCCTTCTGAGCTGCCGTCCCACTGCTCC